>CM035417.1:185514762-185857262 GCA_020310875.1 Ceratopteris richardii | reverse complement strand
CCCAATCCCACGAAAAATGCTTCTATGGAATTGATGTTCAATTGTAGGTCTTGGCAGTATGAGAGTCTAATTGCACTAATTGTTGCATCTGAGTCAATCAAGGCTCTCACATTCCTTAGACTCTTTCCTTGTTCTACCTCTATGGTTACAAAGGAATGTCAATCAATTATTCGAGGAGCAATTACATTCGATGTTTGACACATGGCTGTGTGATATCTTCGAGAGTTGGGATTGATATTTAGGCCTTCTTGCCTTAACGTATTTTTCCTAGTGGGCTCTGTAGCCTCTACCTATGCTTCTTCTCTAACACTTAATTCTTCTTTTCTGTGCTTCTTAGTAGTGTTGAGTCTCATTAGCATTTCCTCTATAAGAGGTTCTTGATATAGCTTGACACGATATACACTTATATACTTTGGCAAGATGTCACCTTCAAGAGTGGCCATTTGATCTCCACCACTAATGGAAACTCTATTAATGATCATTGGTCCATATCCTCATTTTAACAACTTATGAGCATGTTGCTTTACTGTATAAACCAACACTAGGTCTCCTTTTTTCAATCTTTTATCCTTGATATGTGCATCAAACTATGCCTTTAGTCTTTTCTTTCCAGCATAGCTGTATGTTGTTGCACATAGCCTTGTCTCACCTAAGCATTCTAGATCAAATATCTTGGAGGATAATTCATGTCCATTCCACTCGTGCTCTTCTATTACTTTTAAAGTTTGGATCAAGAAGTCAGATGGTAACACACCATTCTGTTCAAAGACCATATGAAATGGGGTGGCATTGAGTACTATTTTGTAGGCAACTCGGTAAGACCCAACACAATGGTGAAGTTTTTTATACCAATCAAAGCATTTATTATTTATCAGTTTTGTCAATACATTCCATAGGATCTTATTTGTGCTCTCAGTTTTTTCGTTAGCTTCTGTGTGATAGGGTGCAAATTCTTATTTATATCGAAGAATTCATGGAGGAGGTTTTTGATGACTTCATTCAAGAATTGCATACCTCTATCACTTAATAATTCTATTTGTAACCCGTATCTGGTGAACACATTGTCAAATAAAAAGTTGGCAGTCAGTTGCACATCGTTTTTTGTCATGGATTGGACTTCTACCCACTTTATAAGGTAATATGTAGCCACAATGAGGTACTTTACATGGGAGTTTTTAGTTGGGTGGTTAATAGGACCTAGAAAGTCTATACCCCACTTCGAAAATGTGCATCCTCCCATCATTAGCATCAAAGGCATCTCATCTTATTTTGATCCAATACTGTGAACATTAGCATGTGTCACATCTTTTAACATAGGTATGTGCATCGATATGAAAAGTGGGCCACCAAAGTCTTGAGAATAGAATGGTCCTGATTACTAGGTCTGGCCCGAGTGAAAAACTTGAACTTGTTGGCCAATAGATAGTGTCTAAAATTCTTCGTGGCATATCCCATGCCTAAGCATTCTCTTTCGGCTGTTGTATAGTTTTGTTCAGCCATGTTTAGATATCTACTACCATATGCTATAGACAAATCTAGATTTCCTTCATTTGTGGGATGCGCTAACACACATCCTATCGTGAAATTGGATGCATCTACATGGAAATGGAATGATTTATTCCAATCCAGAATGGTCAGTATGGGTACGATGCACAAATGTGTCTTCAATCCATGATTGATGGAATTTTTGCATTCATTATTCCATTCAAAATTTTTCAAGAGAGTATAAAGAGGTTTAGATATGATGACACACATGTGGATAAACCTACAATAATATCCATAGTGGCCATAAAGGATATAACCTCTTTAACATTCCTTGGCCTTTTCAACTCCACTATGGCTCTTACTTGGTCCTCATCTGTTGATATTCCATTCTTACACAATATGACCTAAGATCTTACCTTGACATACCATGAACATACACTTGTTGAAGATCTATGCTTAGTGATATGGTATCTTTTCTTTTGGGAATGAGCACATAAATTTCCCACATATACTTCTAAGTTCCTTTGCAAGAGCTCTTTGAACACATGATGCATGAGCCTTTTGAATGTCGTAGGTGCATTGGTGAGCCCAAATGGCGTCACTTGAAATGCAAAGATTCCCTAGTCTGTGGTGAAGGCTGTTTTGTGTTGATCTTCTAGAGCTATGGCTACTTGGCTATAACCTCAAAATCCATGAAGGAAGCTATAAAATTCCTTGCCTGCAACACACTCCAACAAATGTTCGATGATTGGAAGTGGGTAACTATCTCTGATTGTAGTGACATTAATTTTTTTAAGGTTAATGCACACCCACATTTTCCTATTCTTCTTGTGCACCACTACAATAGGGGACACCCATTTAGTATGCTCAATCTCATATATAAATCTAGCTTCATTCACTCTATCAATTTCTTCTTTTATTTTGGCTGCGCAAGCGTTATTATATGTGTAGGGCTTCTGTTTGGTGGGCTTGGCATCAACCATCATGGGGATCATATGAGATGATATTATTGAATCTACTCCCTTCATGCTTCTATAGCTCCACGTCAACACATCCCTATATTCCCTTAATAGATCTACAAGCTCTACTTCTTCTTCACTTAGGTCTACTGCTAACTATGTACATTGCTCTTCGTTCTCTTCAATGGTTACTACAATTTTTTTGGTCTTTTCTTTATTATCATACACTTCCCCCTTGATAGCCTCTCTCTTAGGCATTTATACCAAAAGTTTCTGGTCTTCAGCTTCATATTTCTTGGAGGTATATGGTACTTCAAATAATGATTCCTCCTCTGCTTGTTTCATGGATTTTCTTTTCTTTTTTTTTATTACCTACACTATCCTCCCTTGAATCTATAGCTTTTATACTTGTGAGGGGTTCTTCTTCTTTTTGGGTAAATACTCCCACATTTTCTAGATAATGCTCTTTTGAATCAAAGCATCTATCCATCGCAATAGACTCTAGATCATCGTTTTCCTCTTTTTCTTCTATGAACTCATTAGAGTCACACTCTTCTAGAAAAGGTCCACACATGAACAAAGAGATATGATATCCCTCCTCATCACAATAAGGCATCTATTCCTCTTCATTGACAACGATGTCCATAGTGGCTAAGATTTCTGCCCAACCATGAGACTCAAATTCCTGTAGGGTGTGTGTAGAAGTGCGAGAGACACAGAAGAAGCACACACAAGGAGCACAAATGCAGCAAGGCACATGGAGAAGATGATGGCTGGAATAGCTCTCTCTATTGATCGATGAATTGAACTAAAGTAAGAGCTGAATAATATCCCTAAGTAAAAAGTACCAACACATATGAGAGTATCAAGTATGTGGTAACATGGGGAAAAAACCTCTAGCCAGCACTAGAGTAAAAAGTGCCCATGTATAGGGAAAAGGTTCACATCAAAGCTAGTCGACGAACACATAAGTGTAACAAACCCCCCTGGAGCGAATGATGTGAACACATACAGGAGTGATAGATCAGCCCCCACAAGGTAACAAGCCTAAAGCTTTGCGAGAAGCTTCAAACTTTTCCCGTGGAAGAGCTTTGGTGAATATGTCTGCCACATTATCTTGTGTAGGCACATATACCAAATCAATATCTCCTGCATGAAGGCGCTCTCTCACGTAGTGATAATGCACCTCAATATGTTTGGTCCGTGCATGAAACACTGGGTTTCGTGCAACAACCAAAGCACTCTGACTATCTGTGAGAATATGCGTAGCAGCATCAATCTCCATGCAAAGATCCATCAATAGGCGTCTCAGCCATATACACTCCATTGTTGCTGTGAAAACTGCCTTGTATTCAGCTTCACAACTCAATGTCGCCACTATAGGTTGCTTCTTACTCAACCAAGATATGCATGAGTCTCCAAGGAAAAAGCAATTACCACTAGTGGACACGTGAGTATCATAACAACCAGCCCAATCACTATCTGTAAAAGCATGCAAGCATGGCTGAATATCTCTGCCATAAAAGAGACCTAAGCTCAAAGTGCCTCGGAGATATCTAAACACACGTTTCACCGCTTGCCAATGCTTAGTGCCAGGGCTATGCATGAATCGACTCAACTGGGAAACTGCATACTGTATATCCCGCCTTGTGTTGCATGCATATATAAGACATCCCACAACTTGCTGATAAAGAGAAGTGTCAAATGCATCACTGGAATCCTCAACTGAGAACCTGAATCCTATCTCAACTGGTGTGGAAACTAGCTTACAATCCTCAAAGTCAAAACGCTGAAGTAGTTTTTCAACATACTTTGCTTGATGCATAACAATTCCTCCCTCAACGGATATAAACTAGATGCCAAGATAGTAGCTCAAAAGACCAAGATAAGTGACATCAAAAGTATGCTGCAAATCAGCCATAAGAATGTCAAGTTTTGCATCACATGACCGAGTCAAGAGTATGTCATCGACATAAAGAACAAGCACTGTAAGATCAGCCCCATTTTTGCGTACATAGAGTGTGCTTTCAATCGGACTACATGTGAAGCCAAGAGCAATCAAGTGCTTATGTATTTTTTCATACCATGCACGTGGAGCTTGCTTGAGACCATACAAGGTTTTATGCAAGCGACAAACCATATGCTCTTTCCCTTTCATAGCAAATCCAGGAGGTTGCTTCACATAAACCTCTTCTTGCAAATCGCCATTCAAGAAGGCTCTTTTTATGTCCAATTGATGCACTTTCCAACCTCGATGGGCAGCCAATGCAACCACGGTACGAATGGTAGTCATGTGTGAAGTAGGTGCAAAAGTTTCCTCATAGTCAATGCCATATTGTTGTGCATATCCTTTGGCAACCAATCTAGCTTTGTAGCGATCAATGCTACCATCAGATTTTCTCTTAATCTTGTAAACCCACTTTGTACCAATGACATTCTTTCCTTTTGGTAATTCACATAACTCCCAAGTACCATTCCTATGTATGTGTATGGAATCTATTTCTGATTGCATAGCACTCATCCATTGTGAATCATCACATGCATCTTCAAAAGAAAGTGGCTCTTCATTACATGTTGTAGCAATAAGAGAATAATCCACAAAATTACTTGATGCATGGTGAGAGCTTGATCTTGTTCTACCAAGTAAAGGTGCACTCAATTTGGTGTCCTACAAAGTTTGTTTAGCCACTTTGGCATAGATTGTGCACTCTTGATAGACATGCGTTCATTATGTAAAACATCTTCAATATGTACATCATGCGTGGGCTCAATTTCATGCTCAGTTTCAGCCATATTTTGACGCAAATGTTCAGCCATATGTGGCTGGAAATTTCCAATAGTTTTGATAATTTTCGACTGAAATTTTTTAGCCATGTTTGGCTGGAAATTCTCTGCATTTTCAACCCTATTTGGCTGGAATTTCTCAGCCCTTTGAACCTCAGTTGGCTGCTCTACATGGCCATAGTCAAGCGCACCATTTTGGAACAAAGGCATGAGTGTATCGAACACATCTTGTGAGCTAACTGTTGGCAGTTTTTTGCATTCAAGTAGAGGCAAAACTGAATTTTCAGCAAATACCACATCTCGACTCACAATAATTGTGTTTGTCAATGGATGATATAACCGATATCCCTTACTTTCAGCACTATAACCAACAAATATACATTTCTTTGCCTTTTCATCAAGTTTGTGACGTTGTTGTGATAGCACAAGAGCATATGCCAAACAACCAAACACACGCATATGACTAACCATAGGCTTATGACCATTCCAAGCCTCATAAGGAGTGATGACTCTCAATGCTTTTGTAGGGCAGCGATTCAACACATAGTTTGCACACATGATCGCTTCCATCCAAAACTTATGAGGAAGATGCTTTCCTTTAACCATACATCGTGCCATTTCAAGTAGAGTTCTATTTTTACGCTCGGCAACACCATTTTGCTGAGGTGTATATGGCACCGTACATTGGTGTGAAATACCTCTTTCACGAAGAAAAGCACTAAACTCATGTGACATGTATTCACCACCACGATCTGTGCGTAGAGTCAAAAGCTTTTGTGAAGAAAAATTTTCAGCCATAGCTAAAAATGCTTTGAAGCAAGAAAATACCTCATTCTTTGCTTTCATAGGATACACCCATGTATGGTGAGTAGCATTGTCAATGAAGGTAACAAAATATACATGCTTCCCAAAAGATGGAGTCTTGAGGGGACCACATACATCACTATGAACAAGTTGCAATTTTCTTGTAGTGTGTGTATGACTATCTTTTGGAAAAGAAGCACGATGCATTTTTCCAAGAATGCAACCTTCACATGCATGCTTTTCAATGGACTCAAGTGTAGGCAAGCCAATAACCATGTCCTTCTTTTGCAAGTAGAGCAAACTATTGAAGTTCAAGTGACCAAAACGAGCATGCCAAAGCTCCATTTCAGCCATGGAAGAAGTATGAGCAACTAAGGCATTCGAGGCAGCCCTCTTGTATGTATCCATGCGGTACAAACCATTACATAATGTACCGGACATCACAATAGCATCGCCATTGCTGAAATCATGAACCATACACTTATCATCAACAAAGTGTACATGAAGTCCAACTTTGGCAATCAACGGAACTGAAATTAAGTTCTTCTTTATATCGGGTACATACAATGCATTTTTCAAGAGAATCACACCTCCATTTGCAGCCGTAAGCTCAATTTCTCCTACTCCAATGATAGGATAAGAGGCATTGTTTGTACACACCACATGTCCTCCTATAGGTGCATCTTTCAAAGAGGCAAAAAATCTTTTGCATGATGTTATGTGCTTTGAAGCACCACTATCAAAGAACCAATCCGAATCAGCCTCACTCACAACCATACATTTAGAATGTAAAGAAGCATCATAATGACATGTAACAACACATGCCCAAAAATCTTGAGCCATGTTAGCTTCATCATTCTTTGCATTTGCTGAATTTTCAACAATAGATATGCCGGATTCCTTCTTCTTTTCATTGTGTTTAGCAAGCTTTATACAGTCATCAATAGTATGACCAGCCTTCCGGCAATATTTGCATCTCTTCTTCTTTTGCAAATCACCATCATTAGAGGAATGAGTGGAAGAGGAAGCTTGAGGCTTTGGTTTTGAAGAACCCAAAGCTGAACCATACTTTTTTTTTTTTTAATATAAAGGAAGTTCGGCAATAGCCTACTCTCCCGGACTTGAATTAAATTAAGAAACAAAGGTACAATAGAAGGGGACTAGTGCCCACGGGACCCCCCAAATCCCACAAAGCAGGGGAAGCTTGGTTGATTCCTAGGTTGCATTACAAAGAAGGTTGATCACCCTCTCGTCGCCCTCATGCGGGACCCACTTGGGTTTGAGCTTGTTGTTGATCAAAAGGAGGACTTGATGATGCCTGAAGGGGGGGGATTTCTTACTGTTGACAATCCTTTTGCCAAGGAGGAATAGAGATTTTTCAATCGACCACTCCCTGGGGGAGTCACCGAAGTTGAGAGCACACCGCTCCCGCCAAATTTTCCACAGGACTTCCCCTCTGATTGCGTTCCAGAGAGCCGCAGAGCACCCAATCGCTTCACCCAAAAGGACTTGTTTCCAACTAAGCTGTTTCTGGACTCTGATTTTCAGTCCAACCATCTGCCAGATTCTGTAGGAGTTGGGGCAAGTAAGGAAGATGTGTGGGACATCTTCGATTGCGCGGTGGCAACGTTTGCACCACGGAGGGATCCCACAAATTTTGCTTGCCTTATGGTTAGTCCAAATTCCTCGATGAAGAATTTGCCATAAGAGGACCGACTTCTTAATCTCTATAAGTGGGTGCCAGATACCCATGAATTTCATGTCCCACCGAAGCCGCGTCCAAGACAGGCACCACTTCTTGTTGAGGCTGATCTGAAGGTCAGTCGTTTCATTGATGTTCGGGATTTTGAGTAGGCTGTTTCCATTGTGCCATTTGAGACCACGCGCGTTCGGAGCGTCATGTCCCATGAGTAGGCGAGTTTCGTGCCGATCCCAAGCGAGGCATCTGCTTTGCAAGGTGTTCCATTCTTCGTAGGAGATGTTTATGCGAGGGTCGATATCCTCGTAGTTGATCCAACTGTTGGTGTCATGTTTCCAGAGGTGTTTCCATTTTTTGAATCCTTTGTTCCATAACTTCTTGGCATTTTGAATGTTCCACGGCTCCACACTCCGGATGCCATGAATCGGAAACCAGATAGAGTCGTTTTGTCTGATGCCGGCCGCCCACTTCCAGTCCTCACTAATTCTTGTGAAGCTTTTGACTTTATTCCAACCCTTCCAAAGAGAGCATACGAGATTGGAGCCTTTCGGGAAGACAGGTATCGGGGAGAATAGCAGGGTCATGATGTCAAGGTTCTTCCAGTTCGGGAATCTCGTGAGGGCCAACTCATTTTTGTTTCTGAAGATCAGCTTGGCCCACGAGGCCTCCCTATTGCACCAAGCTTTAATCATCCATTTGGCTGCCAGTTTGTTAGCCATGCACCCAATGTCCAGGATGCCAAGCCCCCCGCTATCTCTAGGGCTGGTGCAGATGGCCCATTTGATTTTGGGCACCCCCCTTCTGTTATGGTCACCCGTTCTGAACCATACTTGCTTTTCCCCTTTTGTGAGATAGCAAGTGCTTGCGTTCCCTCAATCAAACCACTCCTATTCACTCTAGATTGCTCTTCTTGCAAAAGAAGAGACACAACTTCATCAAATGCATACATATTAGGATTTCCTTTTGCAACCAAATGGAGTGTAGTAGCAAAGCTTTGAAAAGATTACGATAATCCTTTCAACAATGTAGAAATGAGTGATGCATCCGGAATAATCTCATCTATGTTTGCCAATTGCTCTTTCAAGTCCTTGATGCGTGTCACATACACATCCACCGACTCATTTTTAGCCATACATACATCCTCAAGTTGCTTCCTCAAGTATGCAATATGTGCTTCATTACGTATGGCATACAAAGAAGCAAGAGTGTCCCATGCCTGTCTCGATGTAGAACATGACCGAATGTGTGGAACTATATGATGCTTCACTGAAAGCGCAATCAAAGCATGAGCTTGAGCATCTTTTCCATCCCATCTAAGCTGCTCTTGTGTAGGTGGAGAAGGAGAAACCACTGTACTCGAAGAAGAAGCTCCATCTATGATAGTAGACTGTGAAGTAGAAACACTCACCGGTCTTCGATCTACATCTGCCACTATGTTCCAAAGTTGTTTTGCAACAAGAACATGCTTCATCATGTAAGACCACATCGGATAGTTGGTCCCATCAAGCTTATCTTCAGCTTGAAGCATGCCAAACAAGTCATTGTTGCCTGCCATTTCACTAAGGAACAAGAATGTGATAAAATCTTCACTTCGACGAAAACTGAAATGAGTGTTGAAATTTCAGCTTGCAAACCGTCACTCTGATGGTGATTCTGACTGCACGAATGGCTTTGAAATGGGGGTAAAACCTCAACGCACCTCTTGGAAATGTTTTGAGGCTGCTGAAATTCACAGTTCTATGCTTCGAAGTCCATTTGCACGATTAAAGTGCACGCGCGGCGTGACGCGAAAAACCAAAACTTGAGAAGAAGCTGAACCTGCTCTGATTACCACTGTAGGGTGTGTGTAGAAGTGCGAGAGACACACAAGAAGCACACACAAGGAGCACAAAGGCAGCAAGACACACGGAGAAGACGATGGCTGGAATAGCTCTCTCTATTGATCGATGAACTGAACTGAAGTAAGAGCTGAATAATATCCCTAAGTACAAAGTACCACCACATATGAGAGTACCAAGTATGTGGTAACATGGGGAAAAAACCTCTAGCCAGCACTAGAGTAAAAAGTGCCCATGTATAGGGAAAAGGTTCACATCAAAGCTAATCGAGGAACAGATAAGTGTAACAATTCCTCATCGAGGAAGATCATTCGTGTGTAAGTTGCATCTCTAACCAGTCTAGCTCCTTGAGATTTCCCTTCATCTCTCACTTCTTCCTCTATGACCTTGCACGCCCACAATTCAGTATCCTAATGAATCCAAGATGAATCAAAAGAACTTAAAGAATCCATTGAGATTGAATCATCTTGCACCTTGTGGATAGAATTCCACTGTAGGGGAGGTATATCTCTAAAGGTATAATCCTTCATATTGACATTGGTTGTGACCCAAATGTGTTGCAAGTACAAGGATTCGGTTCCCCAATCTTGTACTATTTGTAGTTTTCGAAGGAAGGTTGTATATATGATCTAAGTTTCCCACTTTGAAGTCCACCTAAAAACAAGGAGACTTGTTTTGCTTGTGTAGGTAGTTCAAGTGTAGGGCATCTTTCCACGTATTGTTTAAATCTCCATCTAAAAAGACAAAATTTTTCTTGGGTTTTCTGCTTGAAGTTGTGGATCAAGGATGATGTGTTATGCCTGATGCCACTCTTGGAAAAGTTTACAATGAATGCTTCTAGCAAGTGAACTATATTTAAACAATCATGATTATTTAGGAGCTGAAACCAAGGTAAGGTAGTACCCTTGAGGATCAACTCAAAGGTTTCAAACTCAGTGAACAACTCTTCCACCTATTCGGCTCATAACACTTGTTTGAACTCGGCCACATGATCATAAGGATCTCCTAAACCATGAAAGTAGTTTTTCATTATTTTGACCACTTGAGGGGGTCTAAGTTTTCTTGGGCACTCTCGGGGTGTAGACAATGGAGAATCATGTTAATCTCTTTGATGCCTATGTTCTCTATGTCATTCTCTTTTAGGTCTTTTACTTCTTGGTCCTGATCTATCTCTACATGTAGTATGTGCAAAGCTTACCTTAAGTCCCTCTCTAGCTCTTTCCCTCTGGTTTTAATGAGCTTGGGATGATCCGACTCCTTGTAGGCCATGGAAGACATTAGATTGTGGTGGAGGAAAAATCAATTGGCCCTCCCACGTATATGCATGTGTGCCATGCTCTGTTACCAAGAACATTCTCTCCAACGTGCTAACGAGATAGAAAACTTAGGCTAGTATCTTTGGATCTTTGATATCATAGATGGTGAATCCTCCCATTTGGCTAAGTTGTTTTAGCTTGAGTCTCCAAAATGTTTTCTTGGTTTCTCTATTCAAGAATAGCTCTATGATTTTATTATCTTGGAAAACCCACTCTGGAGTAATCACTCTTGTCGAGAGAGACTTGCCTCGAGGAGTCTTAGATTCTCATCCTACATGTCCTTGCTCTAGGTCTTCTATCTCCTTCTTTGGAATGACATTTCCAAACTCACCCTCCTTCTCTGGTAAGCTGGTAACCACATACATGGTTCCTTGCTTATCAGTATATGAAACCTCTTTGAATTTAACAACTAGTTATTCAAGTCCAAAGGGTTGATCGAGAATTTTGAGTTGGATCATGGAGTGCCTCAGACCATCCTCATATATGCATGCACCTAATCAGTTGGTCCTAATATACTCCAATTGCATCTTATAGAGGCCTTCTAGTGTCTCTAAATAGGTTGTGCTTGCACTACCGACTAGTCATTCCATATTAAAGAACATCTCTGAATCACTCGTTTTGAACTGAGTATATAGGAATAATCACTAAGGTGTTGGGCCCACGACCTATTTGTATGGTTGACACTAGCCTCGGATGATCTTAAACTGTCGTTCTCTCCCTAGGTGTATTCTTGATCTAAGGTTCTTATGCCCTACTGACTAACTCAATGATCCTTGTATAACCACATTGCTAATTCCTTGATCACTCATTCCTTTGAATTTCTTTTGTATGTATTTTCATTTTTTAAAACATGCATCATAAGGAGCACTTAGGTTTTCGTACTTGATGTTCTTTGTCCAATCAAGTTAAGTCATTTGCACTTAAGTTGTCTCTTCACTGCAATTAATCTAGTCTTGACCTTGAGAGTTTAAAGGATCTTAAAACTTGAGTATTCCTATCTTGCCTCTAATAGCTCAAAATCATAATCACACTTAGCCTATGCTAGAAAATGATTGAGGGGTTAAGATATGTTTCAACCTCATGTAGATTCTCCTCATTTGCACTTGTATGCCTAGGATGCGCGTTCAAAAGCCAATACACACTAGCCCTTATTGTGGACACCCTTGACGGACTCAGTGGACCTACAAAAGACCCATTGTTAGATCACACTTTAACTTTAGTTGATAGACAATTTTGGTTTCAAGAATTTTTAAGGACACTTTTTCCCCCTTGTATTGCATAAATTCTTAAGAGTTCCTTTGGTTTTCTAATCCCACCTAAGGGTCAACTTCAAATTGCCTTATTTGAAAATCAACGCATTATTTTTGATAAAAAGAAGTTTCCTAGATTTGCGTGTGGGATTCCAAATGAGCTTTCCAATGAGCTCTACAACTCAAAAAATAGATTTCGTATAAAGAAGTTATGATAGTTCATGGTTCTAGGGGTTCAAACATGCAAACACGATCTTTCCGGATAATTGTGTATTTGTCTAAGGCCTTCATAATGGTGTAAGAAAAAGAGCTTGAAAATTGCCATATTTTAGCCCAAATTTTCAAAAAAAAAACACCCTAATGTTTTTGTCAAAATTGGTTATGTATTGCAATAGACGGGTGTCTGTGGCAATAGACATGTCTGTCATGATAGATGGGTTTCTATCATGATAGACAATGTCTCTCTCGATAGATGGTGTTTATCATGCATGGTTGTCTATCACAATATGGGCTTTATCTATCTGTCCTGGCCTATGTCTATCGTGATAGATGGGTGTCTATCACGATACATGATGTCTATCATGATAGAAGGTGTCTATCTTTTGTCATGGTTTTCGTCTATCAGGATAGTCACTACCAGTCATCTGTTGTGGGATCTTGTTTGTCATGATAGATGGGTGTGTGTCACAATATACGATGTTTGTCACAATAGATGATGTCGATTGTATGTCGTGCTTTTGTTCTGTCATGATAGACATTGTCTATCGGGATAGACGATGTCTAGCATCTATCATGGGACCGTGTCTATCATTATAGACGGGTGTGTGTCATGATAGATGGTGTCTGTCACGATAGATGATGTCTATCATTTTCCATCTATCATATATTTGGATTTGTTACGATAGACAGGTATCCATCAAGGTAGACACTGTTTATCATGGTTTTGTTCTATTGTGATAGACCAAACATTGGAATTCTCTAGTGGTGTAGTTTATCGTGTCATGCATGAAAACATGAAATACAAATTTTTTTGTCTCTCATGACAAATAGAGGTGATTCTCTTGGGACTTGCGTAGAGGTCTACTGTACTTGTGAAAACTGCTAGTGATGATGGTACAATTGAAACCTATAAGAAATGCTAAAAATTATAGGAAAATAGAATGCGCAGTAGCTCTCTCTTGCTCTCTCTCTCTCTCTCACAAGTGAATATGAAAAAAAAAAAAGAAAATTCCACAAAGATGGAGATAGATGTGAGAGATGGTTAGGATGATTATGGTGATGATGATGATAAAGAAACTAAGAAAAGATAATGAAAAGTAAGGAGATTACCTACAACTCCAACATCACAACTCTATGTCATATCATCACATGCTCATCCTCAGAGCTTTCATTTCAACAACACCAAGTTTGGTGTCACTCTAGCACAATAACAAGTACCAATGTGATGACATCCACCTCATAATTATCAATCCGGGAAGGCATGAGTAGTGTACGATGAGTATGAGCAAGTGAAGGCACCAGTGCATGAGTGAAAAGCACACAAGCATGCACACACATACACATACACACAAGGCAAGACAAAGAGATGGAGCAATATAATCTATAATCAACCATAAAAAAGATTTCAAGCTCTTTTGTTCACTTCAATTCCCAATTTGCTAGCCCCAAAAATATTTAGCTCTCTAGCTTGTTTTATAGTTTTTGAATAGCTTTGATCCTATCAAAACCTAGTGTCTAGCATATTTAAAAATTAGGTTATAGGGCTTATTTGAGGGCTCAAATGGAGTCTTCAAATTATGAAAATTTACATAGATACTTCTAATACTCCTTAAGCTTGAGGACTCCTCTGTTTGAACAAAACGGAGTTTCAAACATATGTAGTCATATTTACAATGTTTTTTAGTGATCAAAATCACTATTTTTATAGGAGTTTCTTTTGAAAATTTGACATATACCGCTTGGAGCTCCCTACATGCTCCTTTTTTTTGTGTTTCTACTTGTTTGATGCATTCTCGTGCCTTGTGCTTAACCTTTAGTGCCAATACTCCCCCTCCTCTCAACTCTATCATCCTATATAGACCCTTGTTGGAGTGGGTTTTCCATGTAGTACTTTGAGAGGTAGTGTCCATCATGTAGCAACAAGAGTGGCTTGTCTTCCAAATATAGCAGGATAGATTGTCCAGTCCTCCATTTTGCCACCGCTATCCTTTCTAATTTTTAGTCCCTTTGTATATAGGTCTTCCTTGGATTTCAACATGATGGTGTAATAGTGAGCTTCCAAAAATTGATAGTTGATCGAAAAAGGTTGTCGATGTTGATTTTGAGTAGCTTTCTACTGTGAATTGCTTCATAGGTAGTGATGTTGTAACCTTGATGTCCTCCAAATCTTCTAAAAATTGGTTTTACAATTTTTTGTGCCAAGTACTTGTAACCTGTAATAAATGATGGGTAAGTGTGTTACTGCATGAGCTTACGAAAATATGTGCTTTGTGCATGGACTTGTAATGTGGCCTTATGCATGCATACTTGGGAAACTCATTGTAAGAATTATGGTGCAAAAGGTTGGGTCTTGAGCTAATTGTTCAAGGGTGTATTGATGAAGAGTTTCCCTAATCTATCATTGTTATAGTTTTGCCAAAGTAGGAGACTCTTACCATGGTGAAAGGTCAGTCGATATTCATCTCATTGTGTTGTATTTTCCTCTCGATGGTTGATGATTGGCTTGTCATTCATTGTTGATGGGTGTCCTTGTTGATGGTTCTCTAATGAGAGTATTTGGTCATATAGTCTTGTCTCTTCTCTTTTGCTTTTCTTTTCTCTTTCCTCTCTTCTTTTTTTTTTATTTTTTTTGGAAGAGTGTCACAAAACAAGTAGAAAGAGGTTAATATAAATCACATAGTCTACATATGTCAATTGTGTCTCATGTGCTTGGGATTCTCAACTGTGCCTATGCATGGACTTGTAATGTGGCCCTATATTAATGGATATTGGGGAAACACATGACTTAATTGGTGCAAAAGACAGGCTTATGCCAAGGCCGCATGGTTTTAGCTCGTTGTGGCTTCCTATATTACTTGGAGATGTTGATGCAATCTTTGGTTGGAGCAATCAATTGGACCTCAAATTGGGGAAAGAAATCGATAATTGGACATGACCATTCCTCCTTTTAGGGATCCATTTTAGACCAATGTTTGGTGCCAAGAAAATCACTTTCGGACTCTTGATCTTTGGAACATTTTGTAATTTTTCTATCCATCGTGGTTGGTTCTTTGGTTGGTTATTGCGTGCTACTGTTGCCTTTGGCTTCCCAAGCCATACCCTTGTGCCTTGTCTTTGTACTATTGCCCATGAGGTGAGCTGATATTCTTTTGATCTCTATGCTTGGTTCTGACCCTTGCCCCTCCTATGCTTCTTTGCTGAGACTTTACTTGTGTGGGATAACATAGGGTTATGTGCATGTAAGAGTTCCTTGGGTAGCCAGATGTGTAGTTGCTCTTGTTGAGCTGTGGCTAGTTCCTTAGGTGTCTGATTTTGTATATGAGTATGGTCGGTCTTCATCAACTGCATTGCTATGCAAATTTGGAGTAATCTTTGAGATAGAGATCTTCTTTGTTCTTCTACTTGTTGCCTTGGCCTTTTCCCTACTTCTTGGGTAATGTGTTTGACTACAATTATGTGATTGATTGCTCTCCTTTCTATCGCTAGATGTGTTTCATGCCCGAAACTATTTTCTTTTTGAATTCTCATGTTTCTATTTGATATAGTGATTGTATTGTACTATTTTTCTTGCTTCTGTGGTTGAAAAACTATGGTTGCATTAGTTTTTGAAAATGAAGAGGGATCCACTCGCCTTGGATCCTTCTCTTTTATGTTTGAGTCTTGCATCCTAGAGCTTTTGACACAAACAACATTTCCTTCTCAAAGCATAGTCTTAGAAGACTAAGCGAATGTTTGACACCTAGATTTGTGATCATGAAATTCTCTAATTCTAATGTAATGCATTGTTCATATACCCAAACTTGAAGAATTTGACCTCTTAGGTTTAAGTTGGATGCATGGTAAGAGATCCAATCTGTTGATGTGTGAAACATCACAAGAAATGAAATAATGTGACACTAAACAACCTCTATGGTCACCATTAACTCATTTCCACTCCAAACTTTGAGAAGTGATAGCCAAAACCAAGAACTTTACTTCTTCAAAAATTTCTAATCACGAAAATGACATACCTTCAGTATTTTGCTAATTTCTCTTAGCAGGAACATTATTTCTCCAAGATCTTTTGTTCAATGAAAGTAGAAGAGTAGATCTTTTCAACAAGCTATTATTTCCAAGAAATTGATCTCTAGAACTCAAGATATAGCCTTCACAAGATGAACCTGTATGACTTCCAAAAATGGAAATTATGCCTCTTTTAGTAAAAAACGCCTATCTAAATATGGAATTCGATGCCTAACATCGACTTGCAACCAAAAGTCATGCCATGCATCGACTTTGTGCTTTTTTCAGCTATTTTTTGTTCGTGAAATAGGTGCATAAACCGCAAGTATGATGAAGACCACTTTTATGTGGGAAGTCGATGCTAGACATCGACTTTATGCTGAAACTCGATGCCAGGCATCAAGTTGCTCCACAAACCTCATGTTTTTAAGAAGTTCTAGCAGTACATAACACTTAGAGATTAAAACAAGGACTTATCAACGCAAACTCGATGCCAGACATCGACTTGCTTGGAAAACTTCAACTTTTGAAATCATTTCACACAAAACAAACTTTCGAGATGGAAGAAGAAGACTAATACACAGAACTTTAACTAGTTCTTATCATAGCTATGAAAACTCAGAAGTTTACAAATGCTTTCTCACTCAGAGAAGCCCGACTATACTCAGTCATACAAAATGAACTCCTTCTCACATTCCATCACTCTCTTCCACTTCTTCTCTCTTCGCGTCAGTTGATACAAACTAACTTATATAGATTTTCTCATTCTCATGATTTTTAAAAAACTTGTAGAACTAAAGTGAACTAACTTTACAAATATAATACACTTGTTAATTTATCCCTTTACATAGGCATGTGATTTTCTTCTAAAGCTTTGACCTTCAAATATATGTCCAATTAGTGAGTGTTTCTCCAACAACTCCCCCTCAATCACTACTTGACATTCGCTGTTTCTTCATATCATCTTCTTTCTTTTACTCCCGCCATGCTTTTGAATCTGCTCGTCTTCACACCATCCAAGGTCTTTGTCATTATGTCTGCTATATGATCTTTTGTAGAAATCTACTCCACTTCAATTTCTTTCTCCATTACCTTTTCTCTCAAGAAATGATAGTGTATCTCCATATGTTTTGTTCTTGCATGAAATACTGGATTTGCTGCAAGATAAAGCGAACTCATATTATCTCCATGTATTGTAGGTATACCTTGATCAATGCCCAAGCTTTTGAACAATGTTTGCATCCATATGACCTCCTTAGCTACTTCCACAAGTCCTTTGTACTCACCTTCAGTTGATGATAATGCTACTGTATGTTGTTTCTTTGAACACCAACTTACAAGCTTATCACCAATGTATATCATGTAGCCATGAGTTGATCTTCTATCATCCTGGTTACCTACCCAGTCTGAGTCACTATAGTATCTCAACTTCAAATCTCATGTAAAAGGATAATATAATCCTTCCTTTATAGTTCCTTTGATATATCTGAGAACTCTTTGACCTGCAATCCAATGTGCATCCTTTGGACAATGCATGAATTGTGACAAAACTCCCACTGCATAACTAAGATCAGGTCTTGTTAGTGTACCACAAATCAAACTACCCACAAGAGATTGATACTTCCTCATATCTTTGTATTCTTCACCATCATATTTACTGAGCTTGTGATTAACTTCAAGTGGAGTTGAAGCTTCTCTGCAATTTTCCATATCAAACTTCTTCAATAGATTTAGAAGATACCTTTCTTGTGATACATATATGCCATGAACTCTATAAGTGACTTCCATTCCAAGAAAGTATGACAACTTTCCTAGGTCACTGATCTTGAACTCTTTCTCAAGTAATTTCTTTACCTCCTTGATTCCTTCATCTGAAGTACCTATGATTATAATGTCATCTACATAAATCCAAATGTAGATTGTACCTTCCTCTGTTCTTTTGATGAGTAGACTTGGATCTGCTTTTGAACTTTGATATCCAAGTTCATTGCGATACTTCACCAATCTATAGTTCCATGCTCTTGGAGCTTGCTTCAATCCATATAGTGCTCTTCTCAACTTGCAAACAAAATTTGGATACCTAGAATGTATAAACCCTTGAGGTTGTTCCATGTATACCTCATCTGATATGTATCCATTCAAAAATGCATTCTTTATATCCAGTTGACTTAGGGTCCATCCTTTTGAAGCTGCAATAGCAATGATTGTCCTTATAGTTGACATCTTAGCTACAGGACTGAATGTCCCATCATAATCTATGCCATAGGTTTGGCCATAGCCTTTCATCACCAGTCTAGCGTTGTATCTGGCTATACTTCCATCTACAAGCTTCTTCACTTTATAAACCCATTTATTTCCAATTACTTTCTTACCATTTGGTTTACTAGGAACAAGTTCCCATGTCTTTTTCTCCTCTAGTGCATTGAATTCTTCCTTCATTGCTTCTTCCCATTGTTTGTTACCTTTTGCTTCATCATAGTTTTGAGGTTCTTCATCATCTTTGACCATATATGCATAGTTCTTCTAAGTTATGTAGGAAGTTTCATAAGAATACCTTTCTGGTTGCCTTCTAGTCCTCCTTGACCTTCTTGGTTCGCATTCTTCATAAGTTTCTCGATACACCTCTTCATCAAATATAGGAGCTTCTTCATTCCTTCTTGTTAATCCACTTTTGGATGTACTTGCTTGCATATAGTCTTTATCTCTATTTACCTGCACAATTGATTTTCCTTTCTCACATCTTCTTACCTCTTCTTCAAATTCTTCAGTTGTATGACTTTGATCTGCATACCAACTTTTATGTTCATCAAATGTAACATCTCTAGAAACAAGAAATTGTTTGGTTAAAGGATTCCACAACCTGTAACCCATCTGCTTTTCGTCATAACCAATAAACACATATTTTTCTACCTTTGGTTCAAGTTTATGTCTAAGTTGTGATGGCACATAAGCATCTGCAATTGATCCAAACACTCTACAATGATCTAGTGTTGGTTTCTTACCCCACCAAGCTTCATATGAAGTCAAACCAAGCTTCATATGGAGTCATTCCATTTAGAGCTGAGCATGGTAATCTATTCACAAGATATGTAGCTATATTTACAGCCTCAGCCCAAAGATAATTTGGACAATTCTTCTCCTTCAACATAGGTCTAGCAAACTCAACCAAAGTCCTGTTCCTTATTTCTGCTACACCATTTTGTTGTGGTGTATACCGGCAAGTTATTTCTCTCTTAATACCTACATTCCAAAGATAATCATTGAACTCTTGGGAGAAGTATTCTTCCCCTCCATCACACCTCAGTCTTTTAAGCTTTTGACCTGTGACTCTCTCTGCATATGCATGAAAATGCTTGAAAGCTCCAAACACTTCTGATCTTTCCTTCAAAACATATAATGTTATCCATCTTGTAGCATCATCAATGAAAAGAACATAATACCTTGAGCCACTGATAGATCCTTCTTTTGTTGGTCCCCATACATCTTTATGAATGAGCTCTAGTAATCCATCATGTTTGAATCCTTTCTTTTGAAATGGTAACCTGTGTGCTTTTCCCATTTGACATGCTTCACATTTATAAACCATATGTTGACTCTGCACATTTGGTAATCCTAGTACAGACTGATTAGCAACCATAGCTTTAATTCCTCTTTCATTGAAGTGACCTAATCTCTTATGCCAGAGATCAAGTTTTGTAATCACTCCTTCACCATGTGTGAGCAAAGCTTGACCAATGTTCCCTTGTACTCTTAAAGTAAAGAGTCTACCTTCTTTCTTACAAGAGACAATCTGATTATATCCATTCTTTGGATCTTCAACAAATACTCCTTCATTTGTAAACCTGACTTGAAAACCTTTTTCAACTATCTGTCCCACACTAATCAAGTTTTTAGGTATTGTAGGAACATACAAAACATTGGTTAGCAAATATGATCCACTCTTGCATTTCACTTTTCCAATTGAATGTACACTATGTCTTGTATTGTCACCTGTTTGAACTGTATCACTAGAAATACCTTTTTCCAATTCTGACATTAATTCTATGTTTCCTGACAAAAGATTAGAACATCCAGAGTCAATGCAAAATACCTTTAGATCTTCTTTATCTGATGTACTGATCGAGTTTATCATCAATGACGTATGACCTTCATTCTGTGTGTCATTTGCATAGTTGTAGTAGGTGGTGTTGTAGGATTGATTCTGTCCCCAACAACTTCCTCCACCTCTACCATAGCCTCCTCTTTCACTTTGCATACCTCTTTGAAAATTACTTTGATATCTTCCACCTCTGCCTCTGCTATTGTTATTTTGATTTTGATTTGATCCTTGTTGATTATGCCAACAGTCATGAGCCAAATGATTACTCAATCCATAGATCTAGCAAGCCTTCTTATTGTTATTCTGAATACCTCTTCCTCGTCCAAAACCTCTTGCTCTTCCTCTGCGTGTGCCTCTACCTCTTGCAAAATAGACTTGAGAACTTGACTCTTCTTCATCCTTTGCTTTACCTTTGCTGATATATTTAGGTAGTGATATGTGTGAACACACTAGGACCGCCAGGGCACTTTTTTCCCTCTTTAGGATGTTTTTTTCCCCATGCTTGTATATACGCCTATTGCCCTAATGGGCTACTTATCTTTGTACATTCTCTAGTAATACATTCAGTCTTGTGTGTTGTGCTCCAAGCTTCTTCTTCTTCCTTGTGCTTACCAACTCCTATGTTCATGCTCCTTAACAAAACAAGCTAGTACACCCTTTGTATCTTATTTGCACATAATCCTTGCCAATATTTAATATTTTTGTGATTTTACAAGTTCATCTTTGTTTGTTTTGACATTGTTATTTGTGGGTCTAAAGGTTAGGATAGGTATCAACTTATTTGCCCATTTAGGAATAACTTCTAACATGAATAAATAAGCATATGGCTACTCATCAGAGACCCCTTGTCGTGAGTTTCTTGAAGTGATGCGAGAAAGGTGATCCACCCTAACGTGGGCTTAATTTTCCTAACAACCACTTGAAAGTTATATTCCATTAGCAAGAGGAACCATTTTACTAAGCATCTTGTATTGCAAGGTTTACTGACCAAATATAATAGAGCTTAATGATTAGTGAAAAACTTGAACTTGTCGGCCAATAGATAGTGTCTAAAATTCTTAATATTATATCCTATGCCTTAGCATTCTCTTTCAGTTGTTGTATAGTTTTGTTCAGCCAAGTTTAGCTATCTACTACCATATGCTATAGATAAATCTAGATTTCCTTCATTTGTGGGATGCACTAGCACACATCCTATTGCAAAATTGGATGCATCTACATGGACATCAAATGGTTTATTCCAATCCGGAATGGTCAACATTGGTGCTATGCACAAATGTCTCTTCAACTCATTGATACAATTTTTGCATTCATTGTTCCATTCAAAATCTTTCAACAGAGTATAAAGAGGTTTAGATATGATCGCACATCACCTGAAATGCAAAGATTCCCTAGTCTGTGGTGAAGACCGTTTGTGTTGATCTTCTACGGCTATGGAAACTTAGTTGTAACCTCAAAATCCATCAAGGAAGCTATAAAATTCCTTGCCTGCAATACACTCCAACAAATGCTCGGTGATTGGAAGTGGATAGTTATCTCTGATTGTAGTGGCATTAACTTTTTTAAGGTTAATGCACACCCACATTTTCCTATTATTCTTGTGCACCACTACAATGGGGGACACCCATTTATTATGCTCAATCTTAGAGATAAATCTAGATTCATTCATTCTATCAATTTCTTCTTTTCATTTGGCTGCATAAGTGTCATTATATGTGTAGGGATTATGTTGGTGGGTCTGTCGTCAACCATCATGGGGATCATATGAGAGCATATTTTTGGATCTACTCCCTTCAGATCTCTATGGGTCCATGCGAACACATCCCTATATTCCCTTAATAGACCGACAAGCTTTACTTCTTCTTCACTTAGGTCTTCCCTTATTATGGACATTGCCATTCATTCTCTTCAATGGTTACTACAATTTTTTTGGTCTTTTCTTTGTTGGGGCTTCACTCACTAATTAGGCATTGATATATGAAGACATATGGAGACATATGATGGAGGAAAGAAGAAGTAAAGGAAAGACCTACAGAAAATCAAGCCTAAGTGAAGGGACAATTTCACTATTGTAAATTAGTGCAAAATTAGAGTCTAGATTTGTATTTGATCTTTAGAACTTACGAGTTCAAGTCTAGAAGGATGTAAACTTTAGGTATATAAGTTAATTTGAGTCAGAAACATGTATGAGAGAACTCAATTTTGTAGTTTGAGTGAGTAGAGAAAAGTCGTGTAATTTCTGAGAGAGATGGTGAGAGAAAACTTCTGAGTCTGAGAGAGTTTTCCATGGCTGTGAGCAAAATTAGGCCAAGCCATTTTGTACACACCTTCTCTGATAATCAACACATGTTTGTGTAGAAGGATTGAGTCTAATTCGTCTTGTACATTGAGTTCCAAGTCATTTCATATGACTATGAAAGTTAGTTGACAGTTACGACTTTTCTGGCGCACATTTGACTGATCTTCTTAAGGTCAGATCTCGAAGCTTGGTGTAAAGTTTTTTGTAAGTGATAGCTCGTTGGAAAGCTATTATCCTCAACTACATTTGGTCAAAAGATCTTTGAGAAACGGGACGCGTACTCAGAGAAATCAGTTTAAGAGTGAAGGTATGTCAAATCGATGAAGTACCTTTTCAGTTTTCAGACATAGTGGAAAGTTGAAGCTAAATCAGAAGATTTTGAAGTTATTACTTGAAAGTTTTGATTATTATGTGTTGCTTAACACTAGCAAGAACTTCTCTTAGCAAGTAATCAAAAGATTTGGCAAAGATTGAGCTAATACAGGTCAGATTGAAGGATTGAAGAAAAGGCGCAGATTTCTGTGAAGTGAAGTTTTGATTTTCACTAAGTTCAGAGATGAAGATTCATAATGTGAGTGTTGCTAAGCTAATGATGGTTATGGAGGTCTTCTAATACCACATTAGTTTAGTTCTTGTGGTGTTTTACACACCAACAAGTGGTATCAGAGCAGATAAGGTCCTTGAGAAGTAAAGGAGAACAGATACAAGAAGATTTGAAGAGTTCTTTATCAAAGAAGGAGGAAGCTGAGGTGTTCAACAACCAAAGTCATCAGAAAAGTATTTCGAAGTTGCTCCCAAGAGTAAAGGTCTACAAAAGGTATCATTCTTTAACCTTACACTTACAGGTTGAAGCAGAAGCAAGGATACCATGGCAGATCATGTGTCCATTGACAAATTGGACAGAGATAACTATCCTGCTTGGGTAATGAGGATGGAGGCCTTACTTATGAGTAAGGACTTAATGGTATATGTGACAGGTGAAGAGGAGAAGCCTAAATTTGAAGATGAAAGTCATCCAAGGAAGGAAGAGCTAGAAGCTTTGAAGCTATGGCAGAAGAGAGATGCAAGTGCAAGAGCTTATATATATAACACTATTACAGATCACTTGTTGCCACATATCAGAGGTTTAGAAACAGCTGAAGATATTTGGAATGCTTTGGAAGACCACTTCCAAAACACCACTAAAGCTAGGAAAGCTAGCTTATGGTCAGAGTTTACCACATTCAAGAAGAAGCAAAATCAGAACATTAGTGATTATGTCACTAAGATGAAAGACTTGGCAGATAGCCTTGGATCTATTGATGAGGATATTGAAGATCATAGGTTGATAGCTCAATTACTTGCAGGATTAAGAGGTGATGAAAGGTGGAAGCCTTTTGTACTTTCAACAGAACTTTCATTAAATCATTATGTGCCAGAATTAAATCAATTACTTGGATTGATGCTCACATTTGAGCAAGACTTAAAGTCAGATGGAGACAAAGGTCAAAGTTCTGCAATGTATGTGAAGAACAAAAAGAAAGGAGATAAAGGCAAAGCAAAGGATGAAGAAGAGTCAACAACTCAAGCAAATTATGCAAGAGGAAGAGGTTTTGGTAGAGGTAAAGGTCGAGGAAATGGAAGAGGTAGAGGTAATCAGAACAATAACAAGAAGACATGTTGGATTTGTGGATTGAGCAATCATCTAGCATATGATTGTTGGCACAATCAACAAGGAGCAAGCCAAAATCAGAACAACAATGGCAGAGGAAGAGGTGGAAGGTTTCAGAATCAATTTCAAAGAGGAAGACATAATTCAAGAGGAAGTTTTGGTAGAGGTGGTGGAAGAAATTGGAATCAGAACCAATCATACAACACTACATATTACAATTATGCAAATGATACACAGAATGACAACCATACAACATTGATGATGAATTCAATTAGTTCATCAGAGAAGGAGGATCTCAAGGTATTCTATATTGACTCTGGTTGTTCAAATCATTTATCAGGTAATATAGAATTATTGTCAGAATTGGAAGAAGGAAATTCAAGTCATACAGTACAAACAGGTGACAATACAAAACACAATGTGCATTCAATTGGAAAGGTGAAGTGCAGGAGTGGAGCTGATTTATTAACAAATGTTTTGTATGTTCCAACAATACCAAAGAATCTGATTAGTGTTGGACAAATAGTGGAAAAAGGTTTTCAAGTCAGATTTACAAATGAAGGGGTATTTGTAGAAGATCCAGAGGATGCATACAAACCCATTGTTTGTGGTAAGAAGGAAGGTAGACTTTTTACTCTCAAAGTGCAAGGAAATGTTGGTCAAGCCCTAATCACACATGGTGATGAAGTAATTACAGAGTTAGATCTTTGGCATAAAAGATTGGGACATTTCAATGAAAGAGGAATCAAAACTATGGTGGAAAATCAATCTGTATTGGGATTACCAAATGTAAAGAATCAACATATGATATACAAGTGTGAAGCTTGTCAGATGGGGAAAGCTCATAGACAACCATTTCAGAAGAAAGGTTTCAAGCATGATGGTTTGCTTGAACTCATACATACAGATGTATGGGGACCAACAAAAGAAGGTTCAATAAATGGATCTAGGTATTATGTTTTGTTTATTGATGATGCTACAAGGTGGATAACCCTTTATGTTCTAAAGGAAAGGTCAGAAGTCTTTGGAGCCTTCAAACATTTTCATGCTTATGCAGAAAGAGTTACAGGTCACAAACTCAAGAGGCTAAGGTCTGATGGAGGGGGAGAATACTTCTCCCAAGAGTTTAATGACTATCTTTGGAATGCAGGTATCAAGAGAGAGATAACTTGCAGGTATACACCTCAACATAATGGGGTGGCAGAAAGAAGGAATAGAACATTGGTTGAATTTGCAAGAGCAATGCTAAAGGAAAAGAATTGCCCTAATTATCTTTGGGCTGAGGCTGTAAATACAGCCACATACCTTGTGAATAGGTTACCATGTGGAGCTTTGAATGGTATGACCCCTTATGAAGCTTGGTGGGGTAAGAAACCAACACTTGACCATTGTAAAGTGTTTGGGTCAATTGCCTATGCTTATGTACCATCACAACTCAGACATAAGCTTGAACCAAAGGCAGAAAGATATGTGTTTATTGGGTATGATGAAAAGCAAATGGGTTATAGGCTATGGAGTCCTTTAACTAAACATTTTATTGTTTCCAGAGATGTGACCTTTGATGAACAAAAGAGTTGGTATGCAGATAAAGAATGTGAGCTTGAAACATTTGAAGAAGAGATAAGAAGGAGTGCAAGAGGTAAGTCACATATGCAAATAGATGGAGATGAAGAACATATGCAAGCAAGCACATCAAGAGTTGGATCATATAGAAGGAATGAAGATGGACCAATATTTGATGAAGAAGTACATCCAGATAGACATGAAGAGTGTGAACCAAGAAGGTCAACCAGAATAAGGAATCAACCTACAAGGTATTCATATGACACTTCTTACTTGACTCAGAAAAATTATGCTTACATGGTTAAGGAAGATGAAGAACCTCAAAGCTATGATGAAGCAAAGGGTAAGAGACAATGGGAAGTAGCAATGAAGGAAGAATTTGATGCTCTTGAAGAGAACAAAACTTGGGAACTTGTCCCAAAGCCTAATGGTAAGAAAGTGATTGGAAATAAATGGGTTTACAAAGTTAAAAAGCATGCAGATGGAACTATAGCCAGATACAAAGCCAGATTGGTGGTTAAAGGCTATGCTCAAACATTTGGCATAGATTATGATGAGACATTCAGTCCTGTGGCAAAGATGTCAACCATAAGAACAATCATTGCCATTGCAGCATCAAAAGGATGGACATTGAGTCAATTGGACATTAAGAATGCATTTTTGAATGGATATATATCAGATGAGGTTTACATGGAACAACCTCAAGGGTTTGCAGATCATAAGTTTCCAAATTATGTTTGCAGGTTGAGAAGAGCCCTTTATGGTTTGAAGCAAGCTCCAAGAGCTTGGAATTATAGACTTGTAAAGTATCTTAATGACCTTGGGTATCAAAGTTCAAAGGCAGATGCAAGTTTACTTATCAAAAGAACAGATGAAGGTATGATCTACATTTGTATATATGTAGATGACATTATAATTACAGGTACCTCAAAAGAAGGAATCAAGGAGGTGAAGAAGTTACTTGAAAGAGAATTCAAGATAAGTGATCTAGGAAAATTATCATATTTTCTTGGAATGGAAATCACTTATGCAGAGCATGGCATTTATGTATCACAAGAAAGGTATCTCTTGAATCTTCTAAAGAAATTTAACATGGATAATTGCAGAGAGGCATCTACACCATTAGAAGTCAATCACAAACTCAGTAGATATGATGGTGCAGAGTTCAAAGACATGAGGAAGTATCAATCTCTAGTTGGAAGTTTGATTTATGCAACTCTAACAAGGCCTCATCTTAGTTATGCAGTTGGTGTCCTTTCCCAATTCATGCATTGTCCAAAAGATCCACATTGGATTGCAGGTCAAAGAGTCCTTAGATATATCAAAGGGACTTTGAAAGAAGGATTGTATTATCCTTTTACATCAGATATAAGATTGAGAGCCTATAGTGATTCAGATTGGGCAGGAAGTCAAGATGATAGAAGGTCTACTCATGGCTACATGATATACATTGGAGATAAGCTTGTGAGTTGGTGTTCAAAGAAACAACACACAGTGGCTTTATCATCAACAGAAGCTGAATACAAAGGACTTGTGGAAGCAGCAAAAGAAGTAATATGGATGCAGACATTATTCAAAAGCTTGGGAATTGATCAAGGTATACCCATAATTCATGGAGATAACATGAGTTCTTTATATCTTGCAGCAAATCCTGTATTTCATGCAAGGACAAAGCACATAGAGATACAGTATCATTTTCTCAGAGAAAAGGTAATGGAGAAAGAGATTGAAGTGGTGTATACTTCTACAAAAGATCAGATTGCAGATATTATGACAAAAAGCTTGGATGGAGTGAAGACAAATAGGTTCAAGGAGATGGCAGGAATAAAAGAGAAGAAGATTGTGTGAAGAAGTCAAATTATGCTAATTAGTGATTGAGGGGGAGCTGTTGGGGCTTCACTCACTAATTAGGCATTGATATATGAAGACATATGGAGACATATGATGGAGGAAAGAAGAAGTAAAGGAAAGACCTACAGAAAATCAAGCCTAAGTGAAGGGACAATTTCACTATTGTAAATTAGTGCAAAATTAGAGTCTAGATTTGTATTTGATCTTTAGAACTTACGAGTTCAAGTCTAGAAGGATGTAAACTTTAGGTATATAAGTTAATTTGAGTCAGAAACATGTATGAGAGAACTCAATTTTGTAGTTTGAGTGAGTAGAGAAAAGTCGTGTAATTTCTGAGAGAGATGGTGAGAGAAAACTTCTGAGTCTGAGAGAGTTTTCCATGGCTGTGAGCAAAATTAGGCCAAGCCATTTTGTACACACCTTCTCTGATAATCAACACATGTTTGTGTAGAAGGATTGAGTCTAATTCGTCTTGTACATTGAGTTCCAAGTCATTTCATATGACTATGAAAGTTAGTTGACAGTTACGACTTTTCTGGCGCACATTTGACTGATCTTCTTTAGGTCAGATCTCGAAGCATGGTGTAAAGTTTTTTGTAAGTGATAGCTCGTTGGAAAGCTATTATCCTCAACTACATTTGGTCAAAAGATCTTTGAGAAACGGGACGCGTACTCAGAGAAATCAGTTTAAGAGTGAAGGTATGTCAAATCGATGAAGTACCTTTTCAGTTTTCAGACATAGTGGAAAGTTGAAGCTAAATCAGAAGATTTTGAAGTTATTACTTGAAAGTTTTGATTATTATGTGTTGCTTAACACTAGCAAGAACTTATCTTATCAAGTAATCAAAAGATTTGGCAAAGATTGAGCTAATACAGGTCAGATTGAAGGATTGAAGAAAAGGCGCAGATTTCTGTGAAGTGAAGTTTTGATTTTCACTAAGTTCAGAGATGAAGATTCATAATGTGAGTGTTGCTAAGCTAATGATGGTTATGGAGGTCTTCTAATACCACATTAGTTTAGTTCTTGTGGTGTTTTACACACCAACATTCTTTACTATCATACACTTCTCCCATGATAGCCTCTCTCTTAGGCACTCGTACCAAAATTTTCTACTCTTCAACTTCATATTTCTTGGAATTATTTGGTACTTCAAATAATGGTTCCTCCTCTACTTATTTCATGGATTTTCGTTTCTTTTTCTTTTGATTACCTACACTATCCTCCCTTGAATTTATAATTTTGGTACTTATGAGAGGTTCTTCTTCTTTTTCGATAAATAATCCGAGATGTTCTAGATAGAGCTCCTTCCAATGAGATGAACTATTCATTGCAATGGACTCTAGATCGTTGTTGTCCTCTTTTTCTTCTATGAACTCATTAGAGTCACAATCTTCTAGCAAAGGTTCACACATGAACAAAGAGATATGATATCCCTCCTCATCACAATGAGGCATCTATTCTTCTTCATTGACAACACTATCCATGGTGGCTAATTTTTCTGCCCAACCACGAGGCTCAAATTCCTGATCTAGAAAGATCATTGGTGTGTAGGCTGCATCTCTAACCGGTCTAGCTCCTTGATAGGTCCGTTCTTCTCTCGCTTCTTCCTCTGTGACCTTGCACACCCACAATTGAGTATCTTCATGTATCGAGGATGGATCAAAAGAACTTAAAGAATACATAGAGATTGAATCATCTTGCACCTTGTGGATAGAATTCCACTGTAGGGGAGGTATATCTCTAAAGGTATAATCCTTCATATTGAACTTGGTTGTGACCCCTATGTGTTGCAAGTATAAGGATTTGGTTCCCCAGTCTTGTATTATTTGTAGTTTTCAAAGGAAGGGTGTACATATGATTTAAGTTTCCCACTTAGAAGTCCAACTAAAAACAAGGAGACGTGTTTTGCTTGCATAGGTAGTTAAAGTGTAGGAGATCTTTCCATGTATTGTAATGCAATCCAAATGCCTTAACATTTAAGGAGTTAGTCCCTATTCTATTGCAAGAAGATCATTCTAGGTAGAAGAGGTCCATTATGCGTGTTGCAAATCAAGATTTCCTAGCTAGTCAGAAGGGCAAAGGGAAGTTGTGCTCATCTACTAGTAAGAAGAAACGTACTAATTGTGCACGATAAAAAAGGATGACAAAGACAAGAAGAAATGAGAAAAGTAGAAATTGTTCTGCAAATAGTGTAAAGGAAATGATCATTTCATAAAGAGTTGTCCAAAAGTGGTTGCTAAAGAGGCAAAGAAGAAAGAGGTTGGAATGGTTTTCGCAGAGGCTTCTACACCCAAAACAGTCTACTAATCTTGTGTAGAATGAAGAATGGACATTTACTATTGTTTGCAATTATGACCCATCTTAACAAGAAGAGTGTTTCTCTATAGTAGAGTTGGATGTTTGGTACTTTGGTAGTAGGACAACCAAACATATTACCTTGCAACATAGTTTCTTCACTTCACTTGAGTCTGCCTCTAGAGGGAATACTATCACATGCGCCAATAACTCCTCTTATCCTATTATGGGAGTTGATAAGATAATTCTAACTACTATTGATGGTAGTTCTTTTACATTAGCATATGCTTTATTTGTACTAGGGATCAAGAAAAAATTGTTATTAGTTTCCACATTAGCCAAGATTGGCTTGGTCATGAAATTATTTGATGATAGATGTATAGTTCATGATCTATCAAATGATGACATCATTATTACTTTTGGCATTTTATTTCGTGGGTTCTATAAGCTTATAGATTATGCAAAAACTGTGAATGATTCAGCGCATGCAATTCAAGATTCTCAGGCTATGTCAGATGCAAAGCTTTGGCATGCACATATTCGTTATCTGAATTTTGCTAGTTTTCTATGCCTACAGAAATTTGAAATAGTATCCTCTTTGCCCTCTACATGGGAAAGTGACTGATGGATAGGGAAGGACAACATCTAAAAAGAAAGTTGTATGCATGATTTTTCCAAGTTGGCTCATGATTTGATAATCCAAATGGAAATCCAAGTTGTTGGACAATGCAGCGCCATTGAGGATCCTAAGGGAGCAAGGCCATGTCAAGGAAATAGCTTTTCCATTTCAAATTGGTGATATCCTTACTATTAGGGTGAGCAATCCAAAAGCAAATAGCTAGATGATTTCTTTGTTAGGTTATTTAATCCTCTTAAGTTCTTTGTTAGTCATCCTACGACATGAGGGAGAAAATAGTGGTATGAATCAAGAAGGTATGGCAAAAGATAGACTGTATCACAAGACTACACTACATATGCTTTAAATATTGTAGCTTGGATTAAATCCTTTTAAGCAACCAAAAGTCCAAAAAACATCCATAGAAATGTGAGATCCCATAGGGATGCAAAGCAAGTTTAGGATACATGTAGATATAATAATCTCTTTGTAAACTCTTTTGAGATTAAATTAGGAGAGAGATTTATTGAGAGTTTTCATAAGAGTTTTCCCATGGTTGAACATCCATCATATTAGCATGCAATACTTTCACATTCTTTTTCATTATGGAGCAATACATTGGTGTCATCAACAAAGATCTTAAGATATGGTAAGGTCATATCAATTAGAGAAGATAACCATTTAATTGATAATATTTTATGTTAAAAGGAACTTTGGCCAAAGCCTAATCTCCTATGCATGAATTTGTGAAAGAAAGAATATACAATGCATGAGCTTAGTGCCCTTGGGATCCGGTGCATCATAGAAAGAAGGGATAGGATGGCCTCAAGGTGTAAATGGTAAGATGGGCGTAACCCAATCAGGACTAACAATTCACTAGGGGAAAATAGCTTAAATAACCTTACTAAGGAATTTAATGATTTTCTCATCGCCTTCAAGACCTATCCACTTGCTTTAAATTTTGTTGTTTTCCAAGACAATGTCCAAAGGTGTCTTAGAAGGTGGTGTTTTTCTACAATTATGTATTTTTCTACTTAACATTCAAAGGGATTTTCCTATCGACTATTCTTTCAAAAATGCATCGAACGTGATCATAGATCTTTCCTTTGAAATCTTCTATAGGGTTTCCCCTCTTCTGGCATTCCACAAGGCAGAAGAGTAGCCAATTCTTTCACTCAATAATGTTTGTTTCCAGTTGATTTGTCTTTGTAGATTAAAAATCCTAGTAATAGATTGTCATATCGAGTAGTGTCTAGGATAGGAGAAGAGCTGATGGCTAATGTCCTCTCTACCTCATTCGCAATGCTTACACTAGTAAGGGGTCCTACACATTTTATTAGCTTTGGCATTGATCCACATTCCATAATGTATGATGTTCCACATAATAATGAATTTTTTATTCCCAATGAGAGGGTTCCATAGGTCCGAGCACATTACTTTCCATATGATGGTAGGCATGTTTATGCACGATCTCATATTGAGGTTATTATTCTAGTCAAGCTTCTTATGGAGCCTCAAAGTTTTATCCAAACTATTGCATTGGTCCATGATAACCTTAAATTTGGGTTGATTCATCCCCAAGAAGGAGAAGAGTCTTTGAGTTACCTAAATCATTGATTCTATGTCGTACACAGCACGAATCCACAATTTCGATCATCTATGTCCTCAACTATTATCTAATAACCTCTCTCATGGTTCCATAGATGTGTCCATTTGCTGAATCTTTTGTTCCTTAACCTCTTCTCTTTGAATATTCTCTAAGTCAACTTCTTTGATTTCCTTGATAGGAAATAAAATTGAATCATTTTGCCTAAGTTTTCATCTTGTTCCAACTCTTGCATATGGAGGAAACTAGGCCTCCACCTTTTGAAATCATTGAACATTGACAAGACATCAAGGTGAGTGTTGGCCCTCAAGGTCAAGCATAAGGCAAGGGAATGCATCAAAGAAGTGGACACACAAGAACAGGGAGCATGTAGGGAGCTCCAAGAAGTATATGTCAAATTTTTAGAAGAAACCCCTATAAAAGTCATGATTTTGATCATTAAAAAACGTTGTTAATATCATTTAATGTTTTTTCAACTCCATTTTGTTCAATCTAAGGAGTCCTCGAGCTTGAGGAGTATTGGAAGTATCTAGTACCCATTTTCATAGTTATTAGACTCCATTCCAGCCCTCAAATAAGACCTAGAACCTAATTTTTAACTAGGTTGAACACTAGGTTTGGACATGGTCAAAGCTAGTCAAAAACTATAAAAGGAGCTCGAGAGCTATTTTTAGGGTTAGAAAATTTTTGGCTAATTAAAGATTCCATTGCTTCATATCTTTTTCTTGTCTTGTGTGCACATATGTGTGTATGTGTGTGCATGCTTGTGTGCCTCTTACTCACGCACTGGTGCCTTGACTTGCTCAGAGTCATCATACACTCTTCATGTCTTCTCGGGTTGACAATTATGAGGTGCATCTCATCACATTGGTACTTGCCATTATGCTAGAGTGACACAAACTTTGGTGTCCTTTTTGGAGAACAAGCTTTGAGGATGTGCATGTGATGATATGACATAGATTTTACATTGGAGTCATAGGTAATTTCCTTACTTTTCATTCTTTTTTCTTAGTTTCTTCATCATCATCATCCTGACCATCTCCCACATCTATCTCCATCTTTGCTGAGTTTTCAAATTTTTCATCACATTCACTTCACCACTTCATTCCCCTCATTTCACTTGTGAGAGCGAGAGTGAGAGAGAGCTATTGTGCATTCTATTTTCCTGTATTTTTTAGCATTTCTTGCGGGTTTCAATTGTACCATCATCTCTAGCAGCTTCGCACATACAACATACCTCTATGAAAGTCCCAAATGGATCACCTCTTTCTATCATCATGGACATAAAAAAATTTATTTCATGTTTTCATGCATGGCACGATAATCTGCACCACTAGAGCATTCCAAATCACTAGAAGCATCATAAGAATTTGCATGTTTTGATCTATCACGACTACCAAAACCATGATAAACATCCTCTACCATGATAGACACCTGTCTATTTTAACAAATTTTAATCTAAGATGGATGAAAAACGATAGACACCGTCTATCATGACAGACACTATCTATCATTACACACACTCGTCTATCACGACAGATAAGATCCCACGATAGACGCCAAATAGCATCTATCATGATAGACAAGGTCTTTCTTGATAAACCAAAACCATGATAGATGATAGACATCATCTATCATGACAAACACTGTATATCTGACACACACCCATCTATCATGACAAACATGATCCGATGACAGATGACTTATAGTGTCTATCACGATAGACCAAAACCATGACAGACAATAGACATCGTCTATCATGGTAGATACCATGTATCATGATAGACAACCTTCTATCATGATAGACATAGGTGAGGACAGAAGATAGATAGAGCCCATGATAGACATGTGTTTATTGCCACAAATAGCCATGCATAATAGACACTATCTATTGTGACAGACACCCATCTATCGCAACAAATAGGTCTACTACGACATACACCCATCTATTGCAATAGATAACCTATTTCGACAATATTAGGGTGTTAGTTTTTTTGAAAATTTGGGATAAAATTTTGCAAGTCGCAAGCTTGTTTTTTGATACCATTATGAAGGCCTTAGACAAATACAAAATTATCCTCAAAGATTGCGTTTTCCTATTTGAACCCCTAGAATCCTTAATTTTCATAACTTCTTTATACAAAATCTTTCTTTTGAGCTCGTTCGGAATCCAACATGCAACTCTAGAGAACCTTTTTTTATTAAAAATGCATTGATTTTCCAATAGGACAATTTGAAGTTGAACCTCAGGTGGGATTATGAAACCAAGGATACTCTTGAGAATTTTTGTGCAAAAAAAGGGTCCTTTAAAGTTCTTGAAACCAAAAATGTCTATCAACTAAAGTTAAAGTGTGATCTAACTATGGGTCTTTCGCAGGTTCATTGAATCCATCAAGGGTGCCCAATGCAAGGGCTAGTGTGTATAGGCTCGGGAACGCGCTGTGGTCGCGATCCGAAATTGAAGCACGAGAATCAAATATGACGCATCTGTTTAAAGTCATCCGGAGAACAAAATCAGAATTGAGCGACACCTCTCTATCATTATATCTGTCCCGCACTCTCTAAGTCATGTATCGATGACAATCATGAATTTCATATATTAAGTTTTTTGATATCTCCTCTCTGTTCTAGTGATGAACCATCGGTCACTGCCATATATATCTTCTATTAGTTATTATCATTAAATGATCAATCACTACCGTGACAAGGGGAGAAGAGACCTATGAAGGACACAACTTGCATATGTATTACAGAGCTTTTTCAAGATATTGGAGATCTACTGCAAAAGGAAAGAGGACATGTGGAAGGGAACTGCTGTTCGAAAGAGGGGAGAAGGCCAACGTTTCTAGGGGGAGAAAAACACAGTGCGTTCGCGGAGATGGGGTCGGTCTCCAATGCATGCGTGCGAACAGTTTAGTTGAAATAGAACAGATTCCATTTGGTGAGGGGGAAAAGTGAGCGCTATTGATTGGTTAGCCATGATTATGATCAAGGGAAACGCTGTAGAAGACATGGAAGCATAGTGACTCATCATCAAGCAAGAGCACCAGCACAGGAAGGTGTCTTCGCTGCTGATTTGGAAGGCTGGATAGAAATAGGAGAGGAGTTGCTCAGAGCAAGACAATCGCAGAGAGAAAGGAGATCGATATATGCGGTTAGCGGCACAAAAAGGGAAAGCTCATCCATATACAGGGATGGCGGCTGATCGGAGCTTCTTGAGGCTGACACAGAAGTTCAATTAGTTACAGATAATATTGATCATATTTTCACGCAGAAGATAAGTTGAGTCATGAGAAGTACTCCTTTCGATGACTTTCTTGAGCAACAAAGGCGATTATGAGGGATGAGCGAGGATTGATAACCGAAGATACAGAATGAGTCGGTACTTGATCTATGCGCAGATATGAGAATATAAGATAATATGCTAAGAAGAAGGCGCACAATGCCGAAGGACAGTGTTTGCTGAAGAAAAATGCATAAAGTTATGAACTGACGAGCGAGTCCAGATGATGCTGACAACACCTGCTTAGTCTATATGCTGATGTTTCTAGCGCATACGAAGGGAGATATTAAGATCTGATGACTCCAACAATCAACACGCGAGCTCCAATTCTGATGACTGTCATCGTAAAATCAGAAGTTAACGCTGAAACATGAGGTACGTCCTTCCTTGAGGCTAACTATTCTCTGATAATGTTGACAGAAACATTTTGACCATCATAGCATACTGTTTGTATACGTCGACATCGTTGACCTGAGATATAGATTCTGAACGAAAGTGATGATCTCAAAAATGATAATTCACAAAAGATTTCATATATCATGGCGATATTTGTGACGACGAAACACTTATCTTCACTTTCAATTTCCGCTTCTATAAACACTCTCTGGCTTCTCTTTTGTTCCATAATTTTTCCCTCTTAATTTCGCCCACAGCGAATGCAGACGATTTTTTTTTGTAATGGTGAAACAACCCTTGAGACGATCAGCGGTGATTTTCTTTTGTAATTTAATTCTGTGCTAATCTTACAGAAATAGAGTTAGAACTTTTAGAAATTGAGGATTTGATTTTGTAGTAATCTTACAGAAACAGAGTAAGAACTGCGCACTTGCATTTGATTTTGAGGATCGATGTTTTGGATTTAATATCTAGTTTTATGAGAAAAGTATTTCTTTTGTTTTTCGCCTACGCGATCAAACTCATTCAACATATGTACTTATCATAAATCGTATGCACGTGAATGTAGAAAGAGCTAATCTATGTGTTTTGATATGAGTAAGTGAACGACTTATAAATGAAGGAAGATCAAGTATTATTTAAAGAAGGTACAAAGAGTTTGGTAGGAAGGAACGTATAAATTCATTTATTCTAAACTAAAACCATAGCTCAAAAGTTGAAAACAGTGAACTGTTGAAGGTGGACTTTTGTGATCAAAGTTTGAAGAAACATTTGTTACCCAAGATTCATAAGCACTATGATGGAATATTAATGCAATTCTTGTGTGATTATGGAATCAACATACATCATCAAATTGTGAATTTTTATACACACCAATCAAGAGAGGTAATTGATTGAAGAATATTGTTGGATTATTATTTGATGTTTTGATGACTTATGGTTTTCATGACTAAAGTGTAATATGACGATTTCTTTATAGTATTCTTGATATTATTGAAAAAGATGACTAGAACTTACGAAGTGTGCTAACAACATCAACTTCCTTGACTTTACAATATCTTACGAATGTTTGAAGATTCGTTGATGAATGATATTGAAACAAGTATGATGAATCGATTTGCAACTGTATGACTAATAAGTTCTTTGCGTCTCCCTCCTTTCATGAAACTCGACGACATACCTGGTGAACCCGACGTGAAAGGAGGGGGTGAGTGAATTATAGAGCCACAAAGATTAGCATAATTAAAATGGAAGAGATCCTAGCTCAATTCCTACGATTTCAAGAAGAAGATAGGCGTCAAAAAGCCATCCAATCACTTTATGAACGTCTAGTCAATCGGTGTGGCTTTTTTAATGGAAAGAATGTCTCAAAGTTCTGCAAAGAATATGAACTTGAGGCCAAATATCTAGGTGTCGGACTAAGTCCGATGACGGAAAAAGAACTATGTGAAAACTTTATCTATGTGTCGGATTACGACGTGCGAGACCAAATAATGCGAATAAATCAAACGACATGGTCCCAATACAAAGCGACACTCCTCAAGCAGTTTATGCTAGAGGATCTTGATAAAGTAACTCGTAGATCTTTCCTAAGGTGGGTTCATATGCCCAAAGACCAACCAATTCTTGAGATCAAAGAAGAGTTTGAGCGACAATATGATGATCTTTCCGAGCACGATAAGAGGTGCATGAGTCATGAAAGGGTTTCGTTGTTTCTTCGAACAATCGATGTTAATGCCCGAGAGGAGTTAATTCCACTTCTACAAGATATAGACTCCGACTCAGGACTCACAGAGGATTGGATGCTCGTCCATGAAGCTGTGATGAAATACGTAAAGAAACAACAAACAATAGAGAAATTTTTAAATGATTGGAGAACAGATCTTCAAACAGCTGAAAATTATAACCATGTTCCAAGCATTTTACCAATCGTGGATAATGTTCAAGTCCATGAGGTTGTAGAGACCCCATTTGGGCATGAAATAGATATGCATGGGCTTGATATCCATAGTGATGATGGGAAATATGAAGAAACTTCTAAAAGTGCGATTGATGTAACCTCAAAGGTTACAAGGTGCCAAGAGCCCCTAGACTTCTTTACAATGATTATATCTTTAGGTGCCATGAGTGGACAAAGCTTGAAGATGGGAGGATCAAAGGAGCAAGTGGAAGCTAATCAAAATCAAACTAAATTAAACCAACATCAAACCAAACAATCAACAAACATTAAACAAAACAAAAACCAACAAAACCCAACAAGAAATCAAGATGAAGCTTCCTCTACTCCGATAAATTTTTCACATCGAATAAAAGATAATCAAACAAATCAAGAAACATATCAAGATACAAACAAAGAGATAGAGATATCTAGAAGGCTCATAGGTGACCAAATGGAGATAAAAGATGAGATACAAATAGAGAACCTAATAAATATGCCTGAAGATCGAGCTCGAGATGCATCCTTTCATGATGACATCGGGCAAGATGTGGAGTATGATTGGATGTCACTTGATGGTGATGATCCTTTTCTAACACAAGATTCGGATAGAACTTCTGATCTAATGACTGAATTACATGAAGGAACTCCCATGGAACATGATGTTGAATCTAAGGACCTGTCAATAGAAGATCCGATGGGTAAGAAAATGGATATGCAGGAATCCGCATTATACATGCATACAGAGATGCAAGAAAACGAACTTACTTATATGAAGGAGGACATGCAAATAATGAGTCCTCTAGAGGTTGAAATGTGTGATGACGAAGATGAGTATGATGCTAATCTAGAGGATGTACAAATGATAAGTCCTCTAGATAGTGATGTGTATGGCGATGGTGATAAGCATGATCCTAATCCTACCGATAGTCTAGATCAAGATCAAGATACTGATATTCTTTTGAGCGATGTCACATTGGACAAAGATCCTACACATAAAAAAGAGGATAAGTTGGATGGAGTTCAAAATAATGATATGTATGGAAATGAAGCTACATTCTATGAAGAGAGAAATATGAATGAACATGAGGAGGATGGGAAAATACCATTGATCATTTCTCTAAATACTGATATGTATGTCAAAAATAATCATGTTGAGTTGAGTCCGCACGTTGAAGAAATTGAGCATAAAGTGGCAGATGAAATGTTTATTGTGACATATGATAAATCAGATGCGTGTATAGCATTGAAGAATATCCAATGTAAAACTATTGAGTGAAACGATTGCAACGATGAAGCTCAAGTTGATTTGGATGCGTATGTTGAGATTCTCATACATGATGAGATTCTTGAACAAGAATCAGTGATTGAAGAATCAATGCTTGAAGAAGGTGGACTAAGTACATCCTCTGAAGAGAATGAGCAAGAAATGATTGAGAGATATGAAGAATTCTATGATGGGATCTTGAATAAAGAAGTTGAGTTCCCGTCAATCAACATACACTGTCCTATAAGGTGTAAAAATTATGATGAGTTTGATCTTGATAAGAAAGTCTCTAGTGATATTGAAGATGAAGACTTTCTTGGATTCAGTGATATTGAGTCTCTTCATGAAAATGGGCAAATGAATCTGGAAAAAGACAATGATGAAGAGTTCCTGGAAAGATTGGAGAAAGAAGCAGACTTCATAATTTCCGAAACTCAGTCAGAAAGGAATGATTTTGCCATGGAGAATAAAGATGACTGTGTCTTGATGTCTGAGTATGATGAACACTTCCATTTGAAGTGGGATTCAAATGATTCTATTCAAAAACCTCATCTTAACGGTGATGGAGACATGATAGAAGATATTGAAAGGGATAAAACTCCTATAAATGATCTCAAGCATGAAATAAAAGAAAATACATGCTTGCAAGAAAATTTCAATTATGAATCAAACATATGCAAATTTCAAACTTCATATACATGTATTCATGACTCTGCACATGATGAATTTGAAAGAATCATAAATAAAGATACTCATGCTCAGATAATTGAAATATGGATATCCAAATTCTCTGAGAGTTACAAAGACCAAACAAGCTGCCAAGAGGTAGACAAGCGAATAAGGTGGCTTGTATACATATTTACTGTATTTATGAATGCAACGCTGATTGGTGCAATTCAAAGATGGCTTGTTTTTAAACATACCTTCTTTGGAGAATTTATTTGTGAAAATGTATTGGAAAGGAATTTCTTGTATTCACAAGAAATTCAAAAGTGACTTTTGTAAATATAATTATGTAAATACTTAATAATTATGTTTTGATTTTTCGAGATGGATAAAAGTAAATATAAAAATAAATAAATAAATAAATAAACAAATAATTGCATAAATAAATAGAGCAAGAAAATGCATCTACCTCTCAAGAAAATGAAAATTTTTCAAAATAATCTTTTTGAATGTGATGCTACTAATTTCTCTTATGCAGTTTTGAGAGCAGGTATTGATAAGGAGCTAATCGAAGATCTAGAGTTTTGAGAGATTGTATAGAGGCAACCACATTTGAGCTACATGCTTATGTTTTATTGCAAATGGTTTTTGAAGTTCTTTCATGGACTGCATGTGTATATAATGTCATTTTGATGTGATGTTTCTCATGATTTGTTTAGTTTCTATGAGTGCAGGAATGATCAAGCGAAGCCAACGGAGATGATGACTCAAGAACAAAGTCGTGAAAATCTTTTTCATTAGCTATCGTGCTTTAACCCTGATCTTTTCTTTGCACCATCTTTGAGATGCATTGCATGCCAAATATGCATGTAAAAATATATAGAAACCACGTCTTTGAAATTATGTAGAAGCACGTCCATCTGCACAATTAGATAGGTAAATATCATTGAAAAATAATAAAGCAAGTTTTGAATGATAAGAGAAAATAGTTCTCAGTAAGGGAGAGTGATTGCATCTGTAAGAGAGTGGAGTTGTGAGTGATGTGAGCATTGTTTAGATACCATAAAACCCTCGATTTTTCACACCATTTTGTTTCTCTTCATGCACCTAAAACATGCATAAATGAAATGTAAAGAGCACGAGTGATATTTTGGTTAAAACCCATAGTTGCACGAGTGATTGCACTTGTATTGAATTATATATCCATGATGAAAATGTGAGTTCAATTTGAGTGTACATCCTCAACACCGAATTCCTAATACCTCCCTTATTTGCACCATGCTGTTTTTTTTATGCACTTAGAGTATGCATATGTAGGGCTCATTACATGGCCGTGCATAGGCACATTTGTTTTAACCCATGCACTTGATTTCACTCACATTTGGATTCTTGAAGACTTGCAGATACCGAGATCGATGGTGGTACATCCGGAGGATGTACAGGTTCAGAGGGGGTGGATGTGGTCGCGATCCGAAATTGAAGCACTAGAATCAAATATGACGCATCTGTTTAAAGTCATCCGGAGAACAAAATCAGAATTGAGCGACACCTCTCTATCATTATATCTGTCCCGCACTCTCTAAGTCATGTATCGATGACAATCATGAATTTCATATATTAAGTTTTTTGATATCTCCTCTCTGTTCTAGTGATGAACCATCGGTCACTGCCATATATATCTTCTATTAGTTATTATCATTAAATGATCAATCACTACCGTGACAAGGGGAGAAGAGACCTATGAAGGACACAACTTGCATATGTATTACAGAGCTTTTTCAAGATATTGGAGATCTACTGCAAAAGGAAAGAGGACATGTGGAAGGGAACTGCTGTTCGAAAGAGGGGAGAAGGCCAACGTTTCTAGGGGGAGAAAAACACAGTGCGTTCGCGGAGATGGGGTCGGTCTCCAATGCATGCGTGCGAACAGTTTAGTTGAAATAGAACAGATTCCATTTGGTGAGGGGGAAAAGTGAGCGCTATTGATTGGTTAGCCATGATTATGATCAAGGGAAACGCTGTAGAAGACATGGAAGCATAGTGACTCATCATCAAGCAAGAGCACCAGCACAGGAAGGTGTCTTCGCTGCTGATTTGGAAGGCTGGATAGAAATAGGAGAGGAGTTGCTCAGAGCAAGACAATCGCAGAGAGAAAGGAGATCGATATATGCGGTTAGCGGCACAAAAAGGGAAAGCTCATCCATATACAGGGATGGCGGCTGATCGGAGCTTCTTGAGGCTGACACAGAAGTTCAATTAGTTACAGATAATATTGATCATATTTTCACGCAGAAGATAAGTTGAGTCATGAGAAGTACTCCTTTCGATGACTTTCTTGAGCAACAAAGGCGATTATGAGGGATGAGCGAGGATTGATAACCGAAGATACAGAATGAGTCGGTACTTGATCTATGCGCAGATATGAGAATATAAGATAATATGCTAAGAAGAAGGCGCACAATGCCGAAGGACAGTGTTTGCTGAAGAAAAATGCATAAAGTTATGAACTGACGAGCGAGTCCAGATGATGCTGACAACACCTGCTTAGTCTATATGCTGATGTTTCTAGCGCATACGAAGGGAGATATTAAGATCTGATGACTCCAACAATCAACACGCGAGCTCCGATTCTGATGACTGTCATCGTAAAATCAGAAGTTAACGCTGAAACATGAGGTACGTCCTTCCTTGAGGCTAACTATTCTCTGATAATGTTGACAGAAACATTTTGACCATCATAGCATACTGTTTGTATACGTCGACATCGTTGACCTGAGATATAGATTCTGAACGAAAGTGATGATCTCAAAAATGATAATTCACAAAAGATTTCATATATCATGGCGATATTTGTGAGGACGAAACACTTATCTTCACTTTCAATTTCCGCTTCTATAAACACTCTTTGGCTTCTCTTTTGTTCCATAATTTTTCCCTCTTAATTTCGCCCACAGCGAATGCAGACGATTTTTTTTTGTAATGGTGAAACAACCCTTGAGACGATCAGCGGTGATTTTCTTTTGTAATTTAATTCTGTGCTAATCTTACAGAAATAGAGTTAGAACTTTTAGAAATTGAGGATTTGATTTTGTAGTAATCTTACAGAAACAGAGTAAGAACTGCGCACTTGCATTTGATTTTGAGGATCGATGTTTTGGATTTAATATCTAGTTTTATGAGAAAAGTATTTCTTTTGTTTTTCGCCTACGCGATCAAACTCATTCAACATATGTACTTATCATAAATCGTATGCACGTGAATGTAGAAAGAGCTAATCTATGTGTTTTGATATGAGTAAGTGAACGACTTATAAATGAAGGAAGATCAAGTATTATTTAAAGAAGGTACAAAGAGTTTGGTAGGAAGGAACGTATAAATTCATTTATTCTAAACTAAAACCATAGCTCAAAAGTTGAAAACAGTGAACTGTTGAAGGTGGACTTTTGTGATCAAAGTTTGAAGAAACATTTGTTACCCAAGATTCATAAGCACTATGATGGAATATTAATGCAATTCTTGTGTGATTATGGAATCAACATACATCATCAAATTGTGAATTTTTATACACACCAGTCAAGAGAGGTAATTGATTGAAGAATATTGTTGGATTATTATTTGATGTTTTGATGACTTATGGTTTTCATGACTAAAGTGTAATATGACGATTTCTTTATAGTATTCTTGATATTATTGAAAAAGATGACTAGAACTTACGAAGTGTGCTAACAACATCAACTTCCTTGACTTTATAATATCTTACGAATGTTTGAAGATTCGTTGATGAATGATATTGAAACAAGTATGATGAATCGATTTGCAACTGTATGACTAATAAGTTCTTTGCGTCTCCCTCCTTTCATGAAACTCGACGACAGCGCATCCTAGGCATACTAGTGCATACAAGGAGAAGTGACTTGAGGTTGAAATATATCTTAACCCCCTCAATCTTTTTTTAGCATATGCTAAGTGCGATTAGTGATTTTGAGTTATTAGAGGCAAGATAGGAATACTCAAGTTCTAAGAGCCTTTAAACTCTCAAGGTCAAGACTAGATTAATTGCAATCAAGAAACAACTTAAGGGAAAATAACTTAGCATGATTGGACAAAGAACATCAAGTATGAAAAACCTAAGTGCTTCTTATGATGCATGTTTTAAAAAAAGAAAATACATACAAAAGAAACTCAAAGGAATAAGTTATCAAGGAATCAGCAACGTGGTTGTATAAAGATGATTGGGCTAGTTAGTAAGGCATAAAAAACTTAGATCAAGAATTCACCTAGGGAGAGATCGACAAAGTATAAGATTATTTGATGCTAGTGTCAACCATACAAATAGGTAATGGGCCCAACACTTTAGTGATTATTCCTTTATACGCAGTTCAAAAACTAGTGATTTAGAGATGTTCTTTTATATGGAATGACTAGTAGGTAGTGCATGCACAAGATATTTAGGGACACTACAAGGCCCCTATAAGATGTAGTTGGAGTATATTAGGACCAACCCATTGGTGTGAGGGACTCCGTGATCCAACTCAAAATTCTCGATCAACCCTTCGGACTTGAACACCTAGTGGTTAAATTCAAAAATGGTTCATATATTGATAAGCAAGGAACCATGTACATGGCTACGAGCTTACCAAACAGGGAGGATGAGTTTGGAAATATCATTCCGGAAAGGAGATAGAAGACCTAGAGCAAGGACACATAGGATGAGAATCCAAGACTCCTCGAGGCGTATCTCTAGAGGGGAGTGATTACTCTAGAGTGGTTTTTCCAAGATAACAAAAGCATAGAACTATTCGTGAATAGAGAAACTAAGAAAACCTTTTGGAGATTCAAACCAAAACAACTTAGCGAAATGGGAGGAGTAACCATCTATGAGTTCAAAGATCTTGAGATACTAGCCAAAGTTTTCTATGTAGATAGCACATTGGAGAGAATGTTCTTGGTAATAGAGAATCGTACGCATGCATATACTTGGCAGGGCAAATTGATTTCTCCTCCACCAAAATCCAATGTCTCCCATGGCCTCCAAGGAGCCGAAAAATCCCAAGCTCATTAAAACAAGAGGGAAAGAGCTAGAGAGAGACTTAAGATAAGTTTTGCACACACTAAAGGTAGGCATGGATCAAGACATGGAAGTAAAAGACCTGAAAGAGAGTGACATAGAGCACATAGGAATCACATAGATGAAAATGATTTTCCATTGCCTACACACGGAAAGTGCCCAAGAAAACTTAGATCCCCTCAAGTGGTCAAAACAATGGAAAACTACTTTGATGGTTTAGGAGATCGTTATGATCATGTGGCCAAGCTCAAAAAAGTGTTACAAACCGAATTGGTGGAGGACTTGTTCACTCAGTTTGAAACCTTTGGTTTGATCCTTAAGGGTACTACCTTGTCTTAGTTTCAACCCCTAAATAGTCACGATTTCTTAAATATAGGTCAATTTCTAGAAACATTCATTGTAAACTTTTCCAATAGTGGCATCAAGCATAACACATCATCCTTGATCCACAACTTCAAAGAGACACCTCGAAAACAAGTTCGGCTAGCTAGATGGAGATTTAAACAATACGTGGAAAGATGGCCTATGCTTGAATTACCTACACAAGCAAAACAAGTTTGCTTGTTTTTAGATGAGCTTCTAAGTGGGAAACTTAGAACATATGTAGGCCCTTCCTATGAAAACTATCAATAGTACAAGATTGGGGAACCAACTCCTTGTACTTGTAACACTTAGGGGTCACAACCAAGGAAAATCTAAAGGATTATACCTTTAGAGATGTACCTTTCTTCTGATCCATCCTGGATACATGAAGATACTTAGTTGTGGGTGTGCAAGGTCAGAGAGGAAGAACAAAGACATCTGGAAGCAAGAGAAGAAGGGACCTCTCATGGAAGGAGATTGGTTACAGATGTAGCCCACACACAATTAATCTTTCTAGATGAGGAATTTGAGCCTCATGATTGGGCATAATCTTAGCCACCATGGACATTGCTGTCAATGAAGAAGAATAGACTCCTCATTGTGATGAGGAGGGATATCATATCTTTTTGTTCATGTGTGAACCTTTGCTAGAAGAGTGTGAATCTAATGAGTTCATAGAAGAAAAAGAGAACAACGATGATCTAGAGTCCATTGCGATGGATAGTTGCTTTGATTCAAAGGAGCACACTCTAGAAAATATGGGAGTATTTACCCTAAAAGAAGAAGAACGTCTCACGAGTATCAAAACTATAAATTCAACGAAGAATAGTGTAGGTAGTCAAAAGAAAATAAAAAAGAAAAAGTGTGAAACAATAAGAGGAGGAATTATTATTTGAAGTACTAGATAATTCCAAGAAATATAAAGCTGAAGACTGGAAAATTCTGGTATGAATGCGTAAGAGAGAGGGCACCACAAGAGAAGTGTATGATAATAAGGAAAAGACTTAAAAAGTTGTAGTAACCATTGAAGATAACAAAGGGCTATGTACATAGCTAGGGGTAGACCTAAGTGAAGAAGAAGAAGAAGTAGAGCTTGTAGATTTATTAAGGGAATATAGGGATGTGTTTGCATGGACCTATAGAGACTTGAATTGAGTAGATCCATAAATATGCTCTCATATGATCCCCATGATGGCCGACACCAAGCCCACCAAACTGAAGCCCTACACATATAACGACACTTATGTAGGAAAAATAAAAGAAGAAATTGATAGAATGAATGAAGTTGGATTTATCTATGGGATTGACCATACTAAATGGGTGTTCCCCATTGTAGTGATGCACAAGAAGGATGGAATATTGTGGGTGTGCATTAACTCTAAAAGGGTTAATGCCAACGAAGTAGCCATTGCCCCAGAAGATCAACACAAAACGGCCTTTTGCCATAGAGTGGGGAATCTTTGCATTTATTGTGATGGCAATTGGGCTCACCAATGCATCTACAACATTCAAAAGGCTCATCCATCATGTGTTCAAAGAGTTATTGAAAAAGAGCTTAGAATTATGTGTGGGTGATTTATGTGCTCACACCGAAGAGAAAAGATAGCATATCCATGAGCTTAGATAGATCTTCAAGAAGTGTAGGGAAATATAGAGTTCTTATGAACCCAGAAAAGTGTATGTTCATGGTATTCAAGGTAAGATCTTAGGTCATATTGTTTCTAAGAATGGGAATATCAACAAATGAGGAAAAGTAAGAGACATGGTGGAGTTGCAAAGGCCAAGGAATGTTAAAGAGGTGCAAGCCTTTATGGGTCACTCTGAATATTATTGTAGGTTTATCCACATGTCTGCAATCATAGCTAAACCTCTTTATGCTCTGTTGAAAAATTTTGAATGGAATAATGAATGCGGAAATTCCTTCAATGACCATTCCAGATTGGAATAAACCATTCCATGTCCATGTAGATGCATCCAATTATGCAATAGGATGTGTTCTAACACATCCCACAACTAAAGAAAATCTAGATTTTCCTATAGCATATGGTAGTAGATAGGTAAACATGGGTGAAGAAAACTCTACAACAATCAAAAGGGAACACTTAGGCATCAAGCTCTATTATATTTGGTCAATAAACCTTGCAATACAAGATTCTTAGTAATATGGTTCCTCTTACTAATGGAATATAACTTTCAATTGGTTGTTAGGAAAGGTAAGACCCCCCTCATGAAAGATCACCTTTCTTGCATCACTTCAAGAAATTCACCACAAGGAGTCTCTCATACATTGCCTGATTCTTATCTATTCAATTTCGAAGTTATTCCTAAATGGGCCAATAAGTTGGTACCTGTCCCAACCTTTAGACCCACAAATAAGAATGTCAAAACAAAGAATGTACAAATAAGATACAGAGGGTGAACTAGCTTGTTTTGTCAAGGAGGATGTGAAAGAAACTTGGAGAAGCTTGTCGAAGGTAGAAAAGTGCGTTTCGAGGCGACGAAGTTTGGTCAAGCCAACCGGCACAAGACCAGCCCTTGAGCTTATGGAGACTCAAATAGACCTTATAGGCATGCTATAAGTGCAAAGAAACACACTATGTACTTTGGAGCATCAAGGAGAATGAGTCGATACAAATCAGATAGGTTCGTGGGTCGACTAGCTCAAAAAACTTACTATCTATGGAAGAGACAATGAACTTCAAATGCCCATAGCGACCAGCGTGATTACAATTAGAAAAAATCCTTTTATGGGAGTGATACACATAGGGTTGAGTGTATGGAATGCACAAAAGTATAAGGAATAAGCAAAATATGCTTGCGACATTCAACGGTGGTACTTCCTATTTTTTAGGAATATGCAGAGATTGACCCGGAGGCAGAAAAACTCAGATTTCTCACAATTTACTAAACCAAAAGCTTTGAAAATTTACAAGCATATAAACTAGACACTTATATCTTTCCAATAAGCCATCTTGCACTCAATTTGCAGCTCTGGAAAGAGAGCAGCAGCCTCTGCAAGATTACTGTTGGCGAAGAAGATGATGCAGAAAATTGAAGGAGCAAGACAATGATGGTCACAAGTTTATGTATATTGCTTCCATGTAATGTACAAGTGATTTCAAGTCTTTATATAGACTCTATGAGAGCTCCACGACTTTTACAAGTTGAATTTGAATTCAAATGAAGGTGGGAATGGTTGTTGGAGGGAATCAATTCACTTTCCTACAATCTAGGAAAAGTGAAGATCTTGATTGATCTACTTTTAGGTGATTTGATTTGCTTGATTGAATGCAACTTCAACCACCAAAAATTCGTGGGATTTGGGCTCTATATTTGTACCTTTACATGTGTAAAGCTCAAGGCTTTTACAACGGTAAATGAGCCATAAAAAATTTCTCAAAAAATACAATAAATGAGCATATGAAAAAGAACTCTCCAATGGATATTCTTTCGACGCGATAGCCTTTGATGTAGATCAAATCCACCTCAAGCATAGTGTAAGATTGATGTTCCAACAGGATGAACATCACAATTGGTTGCAACAAGCCCATGAAGGATTGCTAGGAAATCACTATTATAAACAACGAACATTGCATAACCTGAAATGTTTAGGAATTTATTGGCCTAGTATGGACAAAGAAGTAAATGAGAGGATTAAGAGTTATCTAGAGTGCTAGACGAGACCCCCAGTACAATATGCTATCCTTTATCACGTGTCCTTAGTTCGAGAATGGAGTGCGGTAGAATTTATGAGATTAGGAACATTACCAATTGAGGCTTGTCTAGCAAGAAAACAAAGCATGGAGCAAGAGGCTTGGGATTACACCTTAGTATGAGATAACCTATTTCAAAGGAGCAAAGATGCTTACTTAAGACTGTGCATTCACCAATCATACTATTTGAAAATCTTAGAAACTCCACGTAGCAGTGTTGCAGGTCGACATTTTGGGCCAGACTAAGTAATTAGGACCATTCTATTCTCAAGACTTTGGTGGCCCACTTTTCATGTCGATGCACATACCTATGTGAAAAGATGTGACACATGCAAATGTGCACAATATCAGATGAGAAAAGATGAGATGCCTTTGAGGCTAATGATGGGAGGATGCACATTTTCGAAGTGGGGTGTAGACTTTGTGGGTCCTAGTAACCCCCTAACTAAAAACTACCATGTAGAGTACATTATTGTGACCACATATTATGTTATAAAGTGGTTGGAAATCTAATCCATGACAAAGAACGATGCTCAAATGATGGTCAAGTCCTTATCCGAGAACGTGTTCACCAGATACGGGTTACCAATAGAGTTATTGAGTGATAGAGGTATGCGATTCTTCAATGAAGTCATCGAAAACATCCTCCATGATTTCTTGGATATACATAAGAAGCCTACCCCCTATCATCCACAAGCTATCGAACAAGGTGAGAGCACAAGTATGATCCTATGTACTGTATTGACAAAACTGATAAATAATAAATGCTTTGATTGGGATAAATAACTTTAGCATTGTGTTTCCATAAAAGAGAAGGCTCCAAGGCAAGTGGATCCCTCTTCTTTTTCAAAAACTAATGCAACCATAGTTTTTCAACCACACAAGCAAGCAAAATAGTGCAGTCAAACACATTACCCATGAAGTAACGAAAAAGCCAAGGCAGCACATAGAAGAACAAAGAAGATCTCTATCTCAAAGAGTACTCCAAATTTGGATACCAACGTAGTTGATGAAGCCCAACCACAATTGCTGGAAGAGATGGATGGATACCTCAAGGAAATGAGGTGGTACTGCTAAAACTTGCTTTGTACCTGCCCTAAATCACTTCAGATTTTGAAAGCATGCCCTTTTAGCTTGCAAATTACACCAAGAATGTACCTATGTACTTTGGAGTAGATGCTTGAAACAATTCAATCAAAATAGACTACTTCATGAATAGCTAGTGTCACAAATCTTGCTATTTTGGTCCACACACCTACTGGTTCTTTTGCTTAGTACTCAGAGTACAGTAAGAATTGATAAAATTACTTTTGAGGGAATTCAATTGGCTTAGTTAGCTCATGATTACAAGTGGAATCATCTAAAATAATGAACTATGCACTGAGAAATTAATTTAGCAATCCAAAGCTTACCCTTGAATTTTTAGGGACTGAACAGTAGATGACGAGTGAGCAGTTCAATGATTGAAACAAATTCTTTGAAGCTTTTGTAGCATAAGGTAGACTTCAGTCTGGTTTGAAGAAGCTATAGATCATGCAAAATGGTTGAGAATGCACTGAGATATGATGAGACAAAGTTCGTTGTTCTAAGTAGTCATAGCAGAGAAGTAAAAAAGGATTATCTATGATGTATATCTATTATAAAACATGATTGTACAAGATTATTGGCATTATGATAGTGCTTAATGATGATATTCTAAGTGAGCTATGGTGTAAGTCACTTAGCTACTACAAATGATCAGGAAAAGTACTATCAATGAGGCCACTCTTCACCGCAAGTTTTACAAGAGTCTTTATATAAGGAGTTTATCCTAAGGTTGAATTTGAAATTCAAACTTGGATCCAACTAAAAATGATCCCTATGATTGAGGAGTTATTCCCTCATTGAATCTCATAGCAATTTGTTCTTCCTAACTGTATGAGATTTTGCTTTACAAGATTCTCTCTATATTTTAACCTTTTACAAATGGTAAATGCTCAAATGATTACAAGCTATGGTTCATATGAGTTATCAATTGATTCCACATATAGTCTTCCATAATAAGCCGAATGTGAAGTCTTGTACATTTTCACCAACAACAAAACCATGCAAAATCAGTTGCCTAAGGAGTTAGCTACAACTCAACAAGAGCAACTAAACATGTGGCTACCCAAGGAACTCTTACATCCACATAAACCTATGTTATCCCACACGCGTAAAGTCTCTTTAAAGAAGCATAGGAGGGGGAAGGGTCAGAACCAAGCATAGAGATCAAAAGAAGATCAACTCAACTTATTGGCAATAGTACAAAGACAAGGCACAAGGGCATGGCTTGGAAAGCGAAAAGCACTAGTAGCCTCCAATAAACAACCAAATACAACATTTACAAAATGTTCCAAAGATGAAGATTCCAAAAGTGATCTATTTGCAACCAAATATTGTTTTAAAATGGATCCCTAAAAGGAGGAATGGTCATGTCTTTGAATTATTGATTGATTGCACCAATTTGAGGTCCAATTGGTAGCTCCAACCAAAGATTGCATCAACATCTCCAAGTAACATAGGAAGCCTCAACGAGCTAAAATCATGTGGTATTGGCATAAGACCATCTTTTGCACCATTTAGGTCATGTGTTTCCTGAATACCCATTAATATAGGGCCACATTACAAGGCCACGAATAGACACAGTTGAGAATCCCAAGCACATGAGACACAATTGACAATGTTATCGATATTAACCTCTTTCTTCTTGTTTTGTGATACTCTTCCAAAAAACAAGAAAAGAAAAGTGGAAAGAGAAAAGAAAAGAAAAAGAGAAGAGACAAGACTATATGATCAAAGAATCTTGTCAGAAAACCATCAACAAGGACACCCATCAACAACGAATGACAAGCCAATCATCAACCATCATGAGATAAATACAACACAATGAGATGAATATCGAGTGGCCTTTCACCATGGTAAGAAACTCCTACTTTGGCAAAACTATAACAATGATAGATTAGGGAACCTCTTCATTAACATAGCCTTGAAAAATTAGCTAAAGACCCAATCTTTTGCACCATAATTCTTAAAATGCATTTCCCAACTATGCATGCATAGGGCCACATTACAAGGCCATGCACTAAGCACATATTTTCTTCAGCCCATGCACTAACACACTTACCCATTATTTATTAGAGGTCACAAGTACTTGGCACAGAAATTATAAAAGCCATGTTTAGAAGATCTAGAGGATATCAAGGTCACAACATCAATACCCATGAAGCAATTCAGAGTAGAAAACTGCTCAAAATCAACATCGATAACCTTTTTCGATCAACTAGCAATTTTCAGAAGCTCACAGTTACACCATCATGCTGGAATCCAAGGAAGAAGTACATAAAAAGGAAATAAAACTTGGAAGGCTAGCAGTGGAAAAATTAAGGACTCGACAATCTATCCTGGTATATTTGGAAGACAAACCACTCTTGTTGCTACATGATGGACACTACCTCTCAAAGTACTATAGGGAAAACCGACTCCAACAAGGGTCTATCTAGGATGATAGAGTCGAGAGGAGTGGGATTATTGGCACTTAAGGTTAAGCACAAGGCATGGGAATGCATCAAAGAAGTAGAAACACAAAAAAAGGGACCATGTAGGGAGCTCCAAGAAGTATATGTCAAAGTTTCAAAAGAAACTCTTATAAATACAGTGATGTTGATCACTAAAAAACGTTGTAAATATCATTACATATTTTTGAAACTCCATTTTATTCAAATTGAGGAGTCCTTAAGCTTGAGGAGTATTATAAGTATCCACATATCAATTTTTCATAATTTTAAAACTCCAGTTGAGCCCTCAAATAAGCCCTATAACTTAATTTTTAACTATGCTAGACACTAGGTTTGGACAGGGTCATAGCTATTCAAAAACTACAAAACCAGCTAGAGAGCTGGATATTTTTGGGGTTAGCAAATTAAGAATTGAAGTAAACAAAAGAGCTTGTAATCTTGTTTTTGGTTGATTAAAGATTCCATTGCTCCATCTCTTTGTCTTGCCTTGTGTGTGTGTGGGCATGCTTGTTTGCTTTTCACTCATGCACTGGTGCTAGCACTTGTTCATAGTCATCATACACTGCTCATGTCTTCCCAGATTGATAATTATGAGGTGGATCTCATCACATAAGTACTTGCCATTGTGCTAGAGTGACACCAAATTTGGTGTCGTTGTTGAAGAGAAAGCCTTGGGGATGAGCATTTTGACGTTCGATTGGTAGGTAAATTACTTACTTTTCATTGTCTTTTCTTAGTTTATTCATCATCATCATCACCATAATCATTCTAACCATCTCTCACATCTATCTCCATCTTTGCGGAATTTTCAATTTCTTTATCATATTCACTTGAGCACTTCATTTCCCTCATTTTACTTGTGTGTGAGAGACCTCATTTCACTTGTGTGTGTGTGTGTGAGAGAGAGAGAGAGAGAGAGCAAGAGAGAGCTATTGTGCATTCTATTTTCCTGTATTTTTCAACATTTCTTGTAGGTTTCAACTCTACCATCATCTCTAGTAGCTTTCACGTGTACAACAGACCTCTACGCAAGTCCCAAGAGAATCACCTCTATTTGTCATCATAGAGTGAACAAAAATTTCTATTTCATGTTTTCATGCATGGTAAGATAAATTATACCACTAGAGCATTCCAAATCACTCGAAACATCACCAAAATTTGCATTTTTTGGTCTATCGTGATAGAACAAAACCATGATAAACACCATCTATCTTGATAGCTTCCTGTCTATCATAACAAATCCAAATCTACGATAGATGGCAAATGATAGACATCATCTATCGTGACAGACACCATCTATCATGACACACACCCATCTATCTTGATAGACAAAATCCCATGATAGATGCCAGACAGTGTCTATCCCGATAGACAACATCTATTGCGACAGACCAAAACCATGAGATATGATAGATATCATCTATTGTGAAAAACATCGTATATCGTGACACACACTTATCTATGATGACAAAAAAATTCCCATGATAGATGAATGTTAGTGTCTATCCTGATAAAACAAAACCACGATAGATAATAGACACCTTCTATCATGATAGAAGGTGATAATAGACACCTGGTATCATGATAGACACGCATCTATCATGATAGAAATAGGCTAAGAAAGATGAAAAACATAGACCATGAGAGAAACCTATCTATTGCGATAGACAACCATACATGATAGACACCATCTATCGAGATAGACACTGTCTATCGTCACACACACCCATCAATTGTGATAGACAGGTCTATTGCAACAAACACCCGTCTATCGCAATAGATAACCAATTTTGACATAAACATTGGGGTGTTGTTTTTTTGAAAATTTGGACTAGAATTTGGTAATTCTCAAGCTCTTTTTCTTACACCATTATGAAGGCCTTAGACAAATACACAGTTATCCTGAAAGATCACGTTTGCCTATTGGAACTCCTACCTAGAACCATGAATTATCATAACTTCTTTATACGACATGTGTTTTTTGAGCTTTGGAGCTCGTTGGAAAGCTCGTTTGGAATCCCACATGCAACTCTAGGAACCTTCTTTTTAAAAAATAATGTGTTGATTTTCAAATAGGGCAATTTGAAGTTGATCCTTAGGTGGGATTAGGAAACCAAAGGAGCTCTACAAAAATTTTATGTAATACAAGGGGGAAAAGTGTCCTTAAAAATTCTTGAAACCAGAATTATCTATCAACTAAATTTAAAGTGTGATCTAAGTGTGGGCCTTTTGTAGGTCCATTGAGTCCATCAAGGGTGTCCACAACAAGGGCTAGTGTGTGTAGGCTTGGGAACGTGCATCTTAGGCATACAAGTGCAAATGAGGATAAGCAACTTGAGGTTGAAACATATCTTAACCCCCTCAATGATTTTTTAGCATAGTCTATGTGTGATTAGTGATTTTGAGTTATCGAAGGAGGCAAGATAGGAATAATTAAGTTCTAAGAGCCTTTAGACTTTCAAGGTCAAGACTAGATTAATTGCAGTCAAGAGACAATTTAAGGGAAAATAGCTTAACCTAATTGGACAAAGAACATCAAGTATGGCAAACCTAAGTGCTCCTTATGATGCATGTTTTAAAAAATGAAAATACATACAAACAAAATTCAAAGATATGAGTGATCAAGTAATTAGCAATGTGGTTATACAAGGATCATTGAGCTAGTCAGTAGGGCATACGAACCTTACATCAAGAATACACCTAAGGAGATAACGACAAAGTATAAGATCATTTGAGGCTAGTATCAAGCATACAAATAGGTCATGGGCCCAACACGTTAGTGATTATTCCTCTAAACTCAGTTCAAAAAAGAGTGATTCATAGATGTTTTTTAATATGGAATGGCTAGTAGGTAGTGCAAGCATAGTCTATTTAGAGACACTAGAAGGCCCCTATAACATGCAATTTGATTATATTAGGACCAACCAATTAGGTGCATGCATCTGTAAGGATGATCTAAGGCACTCCATGATCCAACTCACAGTTTTTTATCAACCCTTCGGACTTGAATACCTAGGTGTTAAATTCAAAGACGTTTCATATATTGATAAGCAAGGAACCATGTATGTGGTTACCAGTTTACCAGACAAGGAGGATGAGTTTGGAAATGTCATTGCAAAGAAGGAGATAGAATACCTAAAGCAAGGAGATGTAGGATAAGAATCCAAGACTCCTCGAGGCAAGTCTCTCTCGATAAGGGTGATTACTCTAGAGTGGGTTTTCTAAGATAATAAAAGCATAGAACTATTCTTGAATAGAGAAGCCAAGAAAACCTTTTTGGAGACTCAAGCCAAAAAAACTTAGCCAAATGGGAGGATTCACCATCTGTGAGTTCAAAGATCCGAAGATACCAACCTTAGTTTTCTATCTGGATAGCACGTTGGAGAGAATGTTCTTGGTAACAAAGCATGGCACACATGCATATACTTGGTAGGGTGAATTGATTTTTCCTCCACCACAATCTAATGTCTTCCATGGCCTCCAAGGAGAAGGATCATCCCAAGCTCATTAAAGCCTGAGGGAAAGAGCTAGAGAGAGACTTAAGGTAAGCTTTGCACACACTATAGGTAAAGATAGATCAGGACCAGGAAGTAAAATACCTGAAAGAGAGTGACATAGAGCACATAGGCATCAAAGCGATGAACATGATTTACCATTGTCTACACCCCGAGAGTGCCCTAGAAAACATAGACCCCCTCAAGTGGTCAAATCAATGAAAAACTACTTTGATGGTTTAGGAGATCCTTATGATCATGTGGCCGAGTTCAAACAAGTGTTAAAGAGCAAAATAGGTGGAGGATTTGTTCACTCAGTTTGAAACCTTTTTCTTATCCTCAAGGGTACTATCTTAGCTTGGCTTCAACTCCTAAATAGTCATGATTGTTTAAATATAGGCCACTTGCTAGAAGCATTCATTGTAAAAGTTTTGAAGAGTGGCATCAGGCATAACAAAATAAACGTTATCTTCATCACATGATCTTATGCCATGAACAACTTCTCAAAATCATGTACACTTGTAGATGCATAGTTGTTTTGTTGCCTTCTTTTATTTTGATTCATTAAGTTGCAATCATGTTGAAAGTGAGTAAGTTACCAAAATTCCAACATCCTTGGCCATCATTACTAAAATAATTTCTTTGTAAATTTATGTGGTCTCTTTGGCTCTCTATGTCTCAAAACTATCCTCTACTTTGTGCATGGTTCTATTGTTGTCCTTGATCTTGGTTATTATTTGCTCTTGTACTTTAGAAATCTCTAGCTCTACCTCTTCCTTTTTAGGCGTGAAATACCTAGTGATAACTAGGTCTGCCTTTTGGATTTTGAGTCCTTAAAAAGATTATTTTCTTCAATTATCAGCATGGATACTAGATAAACAAAATTTGGAGAATTTTCTTGGTTGTAAATAGAAGTTGTGAACTACTCATATGTAGTTCCTAAACTACCAAGGCACACTTCCACCTTATCATCATCATCTAGATTGATTCCAAGGGATGCAAGTGACTCATATATGCTATTGATTTTAAGGATGTATTCACTTATTGATATGATGTTTTTCTTGAGTGTATGCAATTCATTCTTGAGTTGCAATTTTTCTTCATTCTATTGGTCTCATACAACGTGACCAAACTATTCCAAGCCTATTTTCTTGTTATAGAATTCTGTATGTGCCTAGTCATGCTATCTTGTATGCTAATAGAGAGTCAACACATTACCTTCCATGCTCCTTGATTCCACTCTTGATGTGCTCCTAACTGGTCCACAATCTGCTTTCTCTTCAATAATTATGCAACATTTTCATTCTCTCCTTCAATGTACTTCGAGTAGCCTTTTCCCATTAGAAAATTCATCATTCTAAATCTCCAGGCATGAAACTTAGTCTCTTGGAGCTTATCAGTCATTAGTTAGCTCATTTCTTCAGCATTTTCTGTTTCTATGGTCATTCAAAACATTGTGAAGACAGAAAACACATGTGCTTGAAGACTATCACACTATGACTTGATAGTTGGATCTCATAAAAAACTTATTTTTGGTGTATCAACAATATGCAGAATTGCTTGAAATTTTGGATTTGGAATATTTGGGTGTTTTCAATGAAAATAAAAGTTAGAATTTTGCAAAGTGTCTTGCCTTTTTTGTGAGACCTACCTTGTAGGCTCAAAACAAAGGTCGAGGTGGCTCTAAAACAAAAATCTAAGAAAAATAAGTGGTCTAAAGGAATAAATCACATAAATATTTTGACATCTTCTACCTTCACACTAAATTCTATAGCAATTTAATGTCATTTCTAAAGGGTAGTTTCTCCAAGTCTTTCAGGTATCTTCCCTATTAGACTTCTCAATGAGCTCTCTACAACTATATTGGCTCTGATACCATGTCAAGAGAAAGAATGCAATAAAGAGAGCTCTCACACGCACTCTCACACTCAAGGAGGAGCACACCAAAATAGAGACAAGGAAGAATGATCTTCTTGTTCTTCTTCTATTAAGTAAAAGGAATATCCGAGAATGACCTACAAAATAATACAAGGAGTGCAATATATAAAGAAGAGTACATAAGGAAAATCATAATATATGAGAATTTGTGAGCTAGGAAGAAAGAAAATGTACCATCAATTGTGTTAGATAAATCTTCTAAAGCTTAGTAAATTATCCTTGTTATATACTACCATGATAGCTTTACTTGTTAGAGAAATGAAGAAAGCAATGTGTGACATCCCTGATCATCACATGTTGTGCTTGCTATCTTAACATAAAAAACATGCAAGTTGTCCTTAATGGAGCAATCTTGAACTTAAAGCAATATTATAACTTCTTTGTAATCAAAACTTGAATTCAAAACTTTTGTCAAATCATGCTCAATAAATGCAAATGAAATTTTTGTTTTGTGTATGAGAGTTTCAAATCAAGTCCAAAATACTAGCTTTTTTTTATCAATGACTACTTGGAAAGGAAGGCCTTAACCCCTACTCATAGTGTAGGATCTACAGAATTCTATACGCAAGAACAAGATCTCAATCACACATTCTTATGATGCATAAACAAAATCCTGTTTATACAAAACAAACCAATGTTTCTACTTGATCTTCAGACTCAAATTGTCCTTTCATTCCGTGACCTCATTTATAATGATTTTAAACAAATTTCAAGCAAATGTATTCCTACTTGAGTCAAATAGTTTTCACTTTACAATTTGAGATCATCTTTAGGCATTTTACATATTTGAAAAGTGAATGCAAATCACGAAATGCAATGAAAAAGAAATTGAATATCCAAAACTAAAGAAATAGAAATCACATAATCATGTGGACTCATCTATTTTTCATTCATCAAGTATGATTTATCATTACATCTATTTCTTGCAAAGGTATACCCTCGTTCCTCCTAAATAATTTCAAACATTTGGAGTTTTTTTTTGAGTTCTATATATTTTCTTCAATTTGTTTCATAATATATCTTCAATAATTAATTTTTTCTTTCCTCTAATTTTTTTAGATTGCTTGTACTCTCATTCTCATTAGTTTCTTGTACACTATTTTTATGATTACTTTGACCATTTTGTGGATTGTTTTTTTTTAGGGTTCCATATTTAAAATCTCTAGCTTTGACTTGTTAAAATGATTGTTCTTTTCTAAAGGATTTTGATCAAATGTTTGTTAGCTCTCTTCATGCTTGTTAGTTTTGAGTTGAATTTTCTTTTGGTACTCTTCCTTATCATCTTTCAATCGCTCTTGCAAGTTTTTTTTTCAATGTTTTGTTTATCCAACTTTATTTGTTCTCTTTGGTTTTCTTCAAAAAGTTTGACTTGATTTTCAATTGGTTTCATAATTTCATGTTTAGTAGATTTATTATCATCACATTGCTTTAATCTCCATTTTTATTAATTTATTTTATAAGTTGTTGTTTTAGATTTTGTTGGTTCAAAACATTTCTTCATTCTGCATCTACCTAAACTCAAGTGCAAAGGTGAATGATCATGGTAATTACAAATTTTGGGTTCAACTTTAATTACCATTTTATGTCTACAAGCATCTTTATATGCAATCCAATACCAAAATATATGTCACATTTATCACAATAGAGACATCTAATAGGTGGATTTCAGAACCCTTTTTTTTTTCTTGTGGAGCTCTAGGAGGGGAACTTCTATGTTCAATTGAATGTTTTTTTATCAAGAATATGAGTAGATATACTATGGACTTGTAATTTGTGATCAATCTTCTCTTTCAACATCTTAAAAATACTACCCATTGTTTGCAGAATCTCAAAAATTTCACCTATTGATTAAGTTGTATTAAAGATTATTTCAAATTTTGATTGAATTTTCCTATAATGTCCATTTTTTTTAATCAGTCATCATATTCTAAAAACTTATTTTCAATATTGTATCCGAAGTAAATTCTATGTTTTGTGCTATGTATTTAATGAGTCTCTTTTTTTTTATGTTGACTATAGTGATCTAAACAAATTTTTTTGTTTATCTCATTCTTAAACTCATTCCAAGATATATGTTTATGAACTTCAATTTGATAAGAAACTAACCCTTTTGCAATCTTTTCAAAATATATAATTATCAATATTTTTAGTAGACAATGATCTTTTAAAGAATTTAAATCTTCAATGATGTTTGTACTCATGAATTTCCATTTCTCCTTAAGGATCAATTGAACTACCTAAGATGATTTCTTTCCAATGATCATGTTTTCTCAATATATCTTCCATCTTGTCAGTTTTGTTTGTCCATTTGGGCACATCATTCAATTATGCTTTGTCTATACCTAAGTAATGACTTAGGGACTTGCGACGAAAGAGACTATACCTTGATCACCAACAAGTACATATAGTGGGGATCACACATTTCAATTATCAATCCGAGAAGTATCAACCTATTGTATGATGACTTGCACTTAAGTAATGGTCAATGAAGTGGAATAGCTAACATTGCAAGCGAATGAGTGTGATCTATCACATACATCACCTACAAAAATGAAAATGGTGTTGCGATACTTGAAACAATAGCAAGTGCAAAAATAATTTTTTCTCTCAGCTCTGAACTTGGAACAGTCATTAGCAGGTTTATTTCAAAGCTCTTAATGAGACACATCCAATGATGGTATTCTTGTCTGACTCTCACAACCGTGATGCAAGTTATGGGAAAAAAAGAGCAGTGGAACTCATCTAATCACGACACACACTCCTCAAGCTTCACACACACATTAAAATCTCCATAAAAGCAATGAAATGGATAGACAACACCTCCATGCACTCAATTCAAGCTACCAACACACATGCAAGCTCACACACAAGGAGATACGAGAGGAAGACGAGTCAAATTCGAAATTTCATGCTCTCTTTTCTCACAATGCCCAAAAGTGCTTACAAAGAGCCATAAGATGATTTATATACATGTGCCCTAAAAATGGTCCTTTCACACAAGAGACTGACACTTTATTGAAAGAGCCAAAATTCCTACTATTTTACAAGGGTAATGTTACAAATCTCTTTGGATATGTATCTAGAGGACTCATCTGGTGCATTTACATGAGTGGAATATATTACAAGATGGATATTTTACAAAAACATATGACCAAATTCGGAAAAATTTTGGGGGCCTTCTTTTTCCTCTCTTTTATTTGCTTCTCTACTCGTGGCCCTTTACAAAAATCTCCCCCTCGTCTCTATCATCCCTTGACACACTTTGCTTATTGTTTGTAGATTTGTTTGTTTACAGTGGGTCTGGTCCTTTGTTGATAGCATCTTCATAGTTAAACACCACCAACACCCATCGATAGACATTACATCTCTTGTGGTCAGGCATTCATTTCAAAGGTTGTGTATTTAAATCTTCTTTTATATCCTTGGGACGTGATGCATTCTCTTTAGCCTCTTTATTTCTTTCCATTGCACACACCCAATGATTATTGATATAGAGAAACTTGTGTGCCGAATGCATGGCCTTGTAATGTGGCCTGATCATGCATACTCGAGGTGCATTTGACTCAACATGAGTGCGAGAGGAATTCTCTACCTATGTCAGTGGGGCTTCATTCCTTTTCTCGCTAGTGGATAACTATGTGGCAATTTTGTTTTGTGTTGTGGGGCTCTCCATCACTCGCTATGGGTAGAAACCTCACTTTGTCTTTCAGGTGGGCTGAGCTAGATAAGGCTAGACCTCCGTATAGGTTCACAAGCATGCATACATTCGTAGACATTAAATCCTTGGCTTATACTCTTTAGAGGTTTCTCATCTAATGGGCTAAAGACTTCTCTCTACCCAATCTTGGCTGATATATAGCCTAAATTTAATTGTATTTTCACCTCCAATTCATATATCTAGTCTTGACCTAACACTAATTCCTCGAACATGTGATGATTGTTGCAAACTAGAACTCATGTTGCATCAAATTGTTACCTAAATGTAAAGATAGGGTAACTTCACCTAAACATTCAATAGCGTTACCTCCTATCCCCATCATATATGCATTAGTGGGTCAAATTTGTGCTATTAATTGTTGTACTAATGAAGAGCGTATGCAATTTAGTGCTGCTCTTGTATCAATCAATGCATCGACCAGGTGATATTCCTCATTTCCCACTGCTAAGTTTATGTAGGGTTGCATGATTTGGTGTCCTAGGTTTTTGGTCTCTAATGCTCAATAGTTGACCATGGTGATTGTTTCCACTCCTTATTGATATCTCTCATCTCTCTCACACATCCATTCTTTCTACTTTCATGTTCGTTTTAGCGCTTCAAGTCTCACTTCTTCTCTTATTCTCTCTTCCTCTTCCTTCTGGTTCTTGGCTGCTAGAAGACTGTTGAGCATCTCTTTCATCAAGGGTTCTAAGTATTTCTTCATGCCACATTCACTTATGTAATTGGGAAAAATATCTCCATCTAGGGTGGTTAGGTTAACCCCTCCACTAGTCGAAATGCAATTGATCACTAGCGGACCATTTCCTCTCTTTTGCAACTTTTTTGCATTTTGTTTTAGGGTATACACCAAGACTAAATCACCCTCCTTGAGTCCATTGTCTTTGATATGGGCATCATAATATGCTTTTTATCTCCTTTTGGCTACATAGATGCCTACTACTACTTGCAATCTAGTCTCTTGTAAGTTTTCAATTTGATCCAATTGTTGGGATAAATTTGTGTCTAGTCCACTAATATTGCTAGCTACTCGAAGAGTAGGAATCAAAAAATTATTTAAAAGAATTGCATTTTGGCCATATACTAGATTGAATGGTGTCGTACAAATATGAGTCTTGTAGGCAACTCTAAAATCCAATAAAGCATGGTGTAATTGTTTGTCCCAATCTGATCATCCATTATTTACAAATTTTGTCAAAATTGTACATAATGCCTTATTGGAACTCTGTGCCTATCCATTTGCTTGTGGGTGATATGGGGCCGATTTCCTATGAATCACCAAGAATTAATTCATCAAACTGTCTATGATTTGTTAATAAAATGCATACCTTGATCACCCACGATTTCTATTGGCTCTTGTAAATATGTTTTTAAAATAGAAATTTGGCAGTTGTTCTTGCATCGTTTTTCTTTGTGGTCTTTGCTTCTACACAGTTGGTCAAATAGTCAATAGCCACTATTATGTACTCAACATTAGAGCCTTTTGCAGCTGGGGTAATTGGTCCGACAAAATCGATAACCCACTTAGTGAAAGCTCTAGCACTAATCATAGGTCACATTGGCATTCCATCTCTTTTGATAAGATATTTTGTTCATTGGCACACATCACACCTTTGAATGTATGTTGTTGCATCTTGATCTAAGGTTGCCCACCATAATCTAGCAAAGAGAATCATTTTTGCAGTTTTGTCTGCTCGAAAAGGACCTCCTACAACCCCTATTTGGGCCATCTCTAGGACAAAGATATACTCATCTTCATGTGCACACAATCTAAATTGAGTATCCTATCCATGTTTAAATAGTTTTCTTCCTATTAGCACATACTCTTTACTTTGCTTCTCCAAAGCATGCTTCTTTGCTAAGCTTGCACCTTCAAGATACTCTCGAGTTTTCAAAATGTTTACTAATGGTAAACTCCATCTAGGTGTTACAATAGAATAGCATAGGGTGGAGTTCTCTTTAGTCCATTTCTCTTGACACGTAGGACAGTTTGTTACATGAGAATACACATCTTTTTGCATATCTGGCCAATACACTCCCAACCTTTTGAGCTCCAGTAGTGTATTACTAACACTTTTATGGTTTCTCCATTGATTTGTGTGGACATGCTTGAACCATGTCTCTTGTTCTTCCTCCTCTACACACGTCAAATGAAGTCCACTGGAATACTAATGGTATATGCTTCCTACCACAATGTGAAGATTCCATATCTTCCAAAACTATTGTCCTTCACCTAAATCGATCCTATGAAATAGTCCATGCATGAGTATAGATATCAATTTTTCAGCCAATTCTGGATAAACTACTATTTTCAGCCAATTTTTCAGCCAATTTTTCAACCAATTTTTCAGCCAATTTTTCAACCAATTTTTCAGCCAATTTTTCCACAACCCCAATTGGTGGTTCTTCATGTGTCATTCGAGCCAGATGATGAGCTTTGAGGTGTGTATTTCCCTTCTTGACTACTACTTCAAAATCAAATTTCATTAAGAGTAAAAACCATCTTACAAGCCTTCTTGTGTTAGAGGGTTTGTTGATCAAGTATAAAAGAGCTTGGTGATCAATAAATCTGAATTTGTTTGCTATTAAATAGTGCGAAAATCCTAATTATGTTTGTCTTGATTATTGCATATGCTATAGGATGATCTAGCTTTCCTTCATCCATAGGCTGTGCTAAGATGCATCCAATGGCAAATTTGGAAGCATCCACAGGAATATGAAACAGCTTGTTCCAATTTGACACCTTAAGAATTGGAGCTGAACTCAGTCTACTTTTTAGTTCGTTAAAGGATTTCTCTTAATCTTATGTCCAATTGAACTAAGTTACTAAATCCATAACGAAGTCTTGCAATTATGGCATACATGTGGATAAATCTATGATAATATCCAGAATGACCCATAAATGCCTGAATTTGTTCTACATTTTTTAGTCTAATTAGTTCTAGAATTACCTTGATTTTTTCTTCATCTGTGGATATTCCTTCTTTATACTATATGTCTTAAAATCTTTCCTTTTCATACCATGAATGTTGGGAGAGATGGATGTATACTTCTAGGAAGTGAGGTGGTACTACCAATACCTACTTTGTACCTACCCTTTTTAACTTCGGGGCTATGTAGTAGGCCCTCCTAGCTTGCAAATGTCCCAAAATAAGTACCTATGTAATTTGGAGTTGGTCCTTCAAACAATTAAATAAAAAGAGATAACTTCATAAATAGCTAGTGATAAAAAACTTGCTATTTCGTTCTTGACACTTGCTAGTTCTTTTGGTCAATGCTCACAGTACAGTAGTAATTGATCGAAATCCTTTTAAGGGTATCTAAATAGCTTAGATAGATAATGATTCCAAGTGGAATCACTTAAAATGATGAACTATACACTGAGCAATCAATTTATCCTTCAAAATTTGATAGCTTGAAGTAGACTTTGAGCTGGTTCCAAAAGCTATAGATCATGCAAAATGGATAATTAACCACTGAGATATGGTCATGCAAAGATCACTGTTCCAATAGTTCATAGCAGAGAGATAGACAGAGATGACCAATGAAATGTATGTATTATAGCACAAGATTATACAACTTCATTGGCATTGCAATGATGCACAATTATGGATAGATGAGTAGGTTATGGTGTAGGCTGCTTAGTCTCTACTAATCATCAAATGAAAAGCTATCAAAGAGAGTGCAAGGATGCAATATTTTCACTCCCTTTTATAAGTGTTTTTTTCTCAAGTTTGAATTTGAATTTCAAAATCGATTCCATCTAAAAAATGATTCCTCTAAATGAGGAGATATTCTCTAATGAGAAACACGTAACTCAAAGTTCTCCTAACTCCACGAATTTATTGGCTTTACAAGATTCTTAGTGATTTAACCATTGACAAATGGTAAATGATCACCAAATTACAAGCAATGCTTCATGTGACTCATCACATGCTTCCTCATATGATCTTTCAAGTTAAGCCAAATGTGAAGGTTTTTCCAATTGCACCAACAGCTGCCCCTCAAGCCAAACACCTTGGCTTAGAATTTTTCATGATTCTTCTTGAATGTCCTGCAATCGAATCATAGCTTTAAACCTAAAAAGTTTAGTACCATCAAGTGCTTTGGTTAACAAATCTGGACCTTGCATATTTGTGGATACATATGCAAGATGAATCCCCTTGCTCAATAACTTTTCTCTCGCATAGTGATAATGTACTTCTATATGCTTGGTTCTTGCATGATAGATAGGATTGGCTACAAGATGCAAAGAAATTATGTTGTCACCAAATATCATAGGTGAGTGAGTGTGAAGTCCAAAATCTGAATATAGCAATCTAATCCATATGGCTTCTTCTATAGCATTGGCTAATCCCCTATATTCAGCCTCTGTTGAAGATAGAGAAAAAGTATGTCGTTGCTTGGAAGACCATGAAATGGGCTTATCACCTACAAAAGACAAATATCCAGAAGTACTCCTTCTGTCATCCTTACAATCTACCCAATCTACACTTGAGTAAAGCTTGATGTCCAAATCTGATGTGTATGGAAAGTAAAGACCTTGATTTTGAGTACCCTTGAGATACTTCAAAATCCTTTTGGCAACTTCCAAGTGAGGTGCTCTAGGTTAATGCACGAATTGACTTAAAACACTTACTCCATAAGCTATACCAATCGTTGTTAGAGTTGCATAGTTCAGACTTCCAACTATGCTTTGGTATCCTGCAATGTCTTCAAGCAAATCACCTTCATGAGCACTCAATTTATGATCTACCTGCATAGGGGTGCCAACTGTTGGAACATCAAGCTTACACTATGCTTGAGGTGGATTTAATCTACATCAAAGGCTATCGCGTCGAAAGAATATCCATTGGAGAGTTCTTTTTCATATGCTCATTTATTGTATTTTTTTGAGAGATTTTTGATAGTTCGTTTACCGTTGTAAAAGCCTTGAGCTTTACACATGTAAAGGTAGAGAAATAGATCCCAAATCCCACGAATTTGTGGTGGTTGAAGTTGCATTCAATCAAGCAATCAATCACCTAAAAGTATATCAAACTAGATCTTCACTTTTCATAGATTGTAGGGAAGTGAATTGATTCCCTCCAACAACCATTCCGACCTTCATTTGAATTCAAATTCAACTTGTAAAAGTCGTGGAACACTCCTAGAGTCTATATAAAGACTTGAAGTCACTTGTACATTACATGGAAGCAATATATATACACTTGTGACCATCATTGTCTTGCTCCTTCAATTCTCTGCATCATCTTCTTCACCAATAGTAATCTTGGAGAGGCTGTTGCTCTCTTTCCAGAGCTTCAAATTGAGTGCAAGATGACGCATTTGAAAGATGTAAACTTCTAGTTTATGCTTGTAAATTTTCAAAGCATTTGGTTCAGCAGATATGGAGAAATCTTAGTTTTTCTGTCTCGAGGTCAATCTCTACATATTCCTGAAAAATAGGAAGTACCACCGGTGAATGTCACATTCATTCCCATAGCATGTTTTGCTTATTCCTTATACTTTTGTGCATTCCATACACGCAACCCTATGTGTATCACTCCCATAAAAGGATTTTTTCTAATTGTAATCACGCTAGTCGGTATCGGCATTTGAAGTTCATTGTCTCTTCCATAGATAGTAAGTTTTTTGAGCTAGTCAACCCGCAAACCTATTTGTTTTGTATCAACTCATTCTCTTTGATGCTTCAAAGTACATAGTGCATTTCTTTGCACTTATTACATGGTTATAAGGTCTATTTGAGTCTCCATAAGCTCAAGGGCTGGTCTTGTGCTGGTTGGCTTGACCAAACTTCATCGCTTCGAGATGCACTTTTCTACCTTCGACAAGCTTCTCCAAGTTCTTTCAGTGGTATCAGAGCTAGATCAAGATGGGTGAGGGCTTTCCCTCAATGATCAAGAATCTTGATCGCCACAACTATGTGGCTTGGAAAATCAAAATGGAGGCCTATTTGCAAGGTAGAAATCTTTACGGAATTGTAGCAGGTGATGAAATTATGCCTATTCCAAGATCCAAGGGAGGACCTACACAAGAGGAGACAGATAAGCTCACACTTTGGTGTGCAAGGGATGCTCAAGCAAGGTCGTACATACTAAACTCTATCTCTGACTTTCTATTACCACATATTAGAGGATGCAAGACATCTTAAGAGACTTCGGATGCCCTCGAGACTTTCTTTTCTGCTAGTACCAAAGCAAGAAAGAATCATCTTTGGAACGAGTTCAACCAAATGAAGAAGACACCTAAACAAACCATCACAGAGTTTGTTACCAAGGTCAAGGAGGTTGTGGATCAGTTAGCATCCATTGGAGAGCTGATTGAAGAAGAGGTCATCATGAGGCAAATTCTCAACAGCACTTGAAGTGATAAGCAATGGCAATCCTTCACGACGGCTTATGATCTCATCATGGATGTGCAAACTCCAGACTTTAACATCTTTCTTGGACAACTCTTCAATCAAGAAGCCAACAATAGCATAAAGGAAGGTAACTCTTATCATGGTAATTCAACCAGTGCTCTACATGCAGATAAGAAGGATAAGAATCAGAAAGGCAAGAAGAAGGAAGAAGACAAAGAAGAGACTTCCCAAGCCAACTTTGCAAGCAAGAGCAAGTGGAAAGGGGAGAAGAAAGGACCAAAGCAAGACAAAGCCAAAGGTCAGAATGTTCAACCTTGTGCCATATGCGATAAGACCAACCACACCACTCAGAATTGCTGGTTCAATGGGAAGACTCAGAAAGGAAGTGGAAGAGGTGGATCTGGCGGCAATAGAGGCAGAGGTGGACGCAACTTCAACAATAACGATAGAAACTATAATAGAAGGGACTACGACAATTATTCAGAAGATCAACCACATGAAGACTCATTACTTCTCATGAATCTAAGCCACAAAGAAGGTAAAGAAGATGATCATTTGTTCTACATAGATTCAGGATGTTTGAATCATGTTCCAGGCAACATTGCTCTTCTATCTGATTTGGAAAGTCCAAACCATAGACATGAAGTGCAAACAGGGGATGACACAAAGCACAATGTGGAGAAGATTGGTAATGTCAAAGCTTCCAATGGCAGGACAAACATTCTAAGTAAGGTTCTCTATGTACCCGCTATCACTAAAAACCTAATAAGTGTAGGCCAAATAGTTGAAAAAGGCTTGCAAGTTAGGTTCACCCAACATGGAGCTTTTGTAGAAGATCCATGTCAAGGCTTCAAGAAGATAGCCCGAGGTGACAAGCATGGTAGGCTCTTTACTTTTGAAGTAGGAGAAACTAGGAACATAGCTCTATTCAACTTTGGGTCTCAAACCCTAAGTGAGCTTGAAGTGTGGCATAAGAGACTTGCTCATGTGAATGAAAGAACCTTGAAGGATATATGCATGGATCAAAGTGTTCTAGGACTGCCGAACATATCAAAGCAACACATGATCAACAAGTGTGATGCATGTCAGATTGGGAAGGCACAAAGACAATCATTCAACCACAAAGGCTACATCCACAACAACTTATTGGACTTAGTACATACAGATGTATGGGGACCAAGTGAAGAACCTTCATTGACAGGATCAAGTATTATGTCTCATTTATTGACGACCATAGTAGATGGACTGTTCTATACTTTATCAAGAGTAAGAATGAAGTGTTTGATGTTGGAATCAATGTCCAATAATCTTTCGTCCATACGAACCTGAAACTTCATAGTGTGAAACCATCTTTTACAAAGTTAAAAGATAACAAAGTCAAAAGCATAAAACTTACGTTTTTGTTTATAATCGCATATAGAAAGCGAAGGAGCTTTACGTTTTTGTTTTTTCATGGATTACGATCGTAGCTTTTTATAAAGCTTTTCAAATAGTTACAACTACTATATAAGGAGGCTCTTGGCTCCTTGTATACTTACTCACTCAAAGATCTAGAGCTTGGAGATCTTCTTGAAGACAGAGTGTTCTCACACTCTTGAAGGAGGTGAAGTTGTGGTGAAGGAGAGGCTACTCTCATTGCAGCAGGAAGTCTTCTACGAGGTGGTTGTAACTATCTTTTGGGAGTTAACCTTGTGGTTGATTTACAATTTCATTACACTATTTTGTTAGCTTCGTTGCTTCATTCTCTTCACACACACTTAGATTATTTTGACATAATCTAAATCTTGTATCATCATCTTCTTATTCTTCCATTAGTGAGTGCACCACTTTATATGGTTGAGTAGTACTCCCATGTTGTAATTTGGACATCTATTATTTTAGTGAAGTAAGCATCCAGCTTACGTTCCCTATCCTTGTCTCAAGATCTCTTTCTTTCTCTATCTCACTTATCATCTTGTCAATTAAGTTGTGTATGCTCAAGAGGTTTTAGTATTGGAACGATCCTGGGGCCCCAAATTCCAACACTTGGTATCAGAGCTACATAATTGACATACACACTTAAGATAAGATGAGTGAGATTAGAATTGAGATTGAAGACAAGTTGGATGGATCTTCTAATTATCCCATGTGGAGTTTCATGATGATGAACTTGTTAGTGACAAAGGATTTATGGAGTATCGTCAATGGATCCTTAACAAGACCAAGACGAGAAGGCGAAGAAGGGTCTACAGAAGCTTCAACAGGTACTGGAATTGCTATTACAGAACCAACAGAAGAAGAGGTAACCACTTCGACATCCAGAGTCACTGCTAGGTCTTTACCTAGAGTTCCTCCTACTGAAGATCAGGCAAGATGGGATGCTAGAGATGCTTTAGCACTTTCATTCATAGCAATGAGTGTTAAAAAGCATGTTCTACCACAGATCAGATCTTGCAGAAGTTCTAGTCAAGCTTGGTTAAAGCTCGAGAATCTTTTTCAGAGTAGAAATCCTGCTAGGAAAGCTCACTTGAGGAGACAACTAGCAAATACAAGGATGAAAGCTGGTGAGTCAATTCAAACCCACATTACGAGACTCGTTGACTTAAGAGATCAACTTCTAAATGTAGGAGTTGAGATATCAGATGAAGAAATGCTAAATACGCTGATTAATTCACTTCCTATTTCATATCGATCTTTCATAACCACTCTTACCCTTACCACAAGAGATAGAGAGGTTACATTTGAAGAGTTAGAGTTCTTGTTGCTTCAAGATGAAGATCAGTTGAAGGGAATGGAAGAGAATGAAGAAGCACTTTCATCTTCATCAAAGGGTAAGAAGAAGAAGGATAAGAAGAAGGAAAAACAATCCAAGAAGGAAAGTAGATCCCTCTCACCTTCTACTTCAGATTCTGTATCTACGACATCTAAAGAGAATTCTTCTAAGAAGAAGGTAAAAATATGTTCTTTTTGCAAGAAACGTGGACATATTCAGTCAGAATGTTATAAAAGGATTGCAGCAGAAAAGAAAAAGGCATCAGGTAATGTTGCAGAAGATGATAAAAAAGGGAAATCTCAATGTGATTCTTATGCCTGTATCACTATTGAGGAAGTAGCTTTTGATCAAGCAGCTTTACAAGTTCTTTCAGCAAGTCCTTGGATATTTGACTTAGGTGCTACTAAGCATATGACAGGTTGCAAAGATGTATTTTCTTCTCTCTCCTATTCTTCAGGTAGAAGAGTTACTATTGCAGATGGCAATGATTTGGATGTTGTGGGAATAGGTACAGTAACCCTAAAGTCAAGAGAAGGTGGTAATTTTCAAATATCAGATGTCCTTTATGTACTTGAAATGAAGATAAATCTGCTATCTATATCTGCATTTTTAAGTGATGGTTTTAAAGTTGTATTTGAGAAAGATCTTTGTAAGATCTTATCACATAAAGAAGACAAGTGTCTTTTACAAGGTAAGCAACAAGGAGGGATCTTTGTTTTGTCAAGAATCAGTCAGGCATATGCAGTCAAATCTTCGTCACCGGTGGAAGATATGAAGCTATGGCATGAAAGATTTGGACATATCAGTTTTGGAGCTCTCAAGAATATCAAAGACAGAGGTATGGTTGAGAGTTTACCCTCATTCAAGCTACCTGATGATTCAGATATATGTGAAGGTTGTCTTGAAGGTAAGATGCATAAACTACCTTTCAAGAAACATGGTCATATTACAGCTACCAGGAAATTGCAAATTATTCATTCAGATGTGAATGGACCTGTGAGAGCAGAATCTATTCAGGGTTTCAGGTATTTTGTCCTATTTGTGGATGATTTTACAAGATACTCATGGATCTATGGTCTTAAGTCGAAGTCAGAAGTCTTTCCTATTTTCAAGAAGTTTGTAGCTATGGTTGAAAATGAAAGTCAAGAAACTGTCCAGATTCTCAGAAGTGATAGAGGTGGAGAATACTTGTCAAAAGAGTTCCAGACATTTCTCGATGAGAAAGGTATTACTCGACACCTTACTATTGCTTATACTCCTCAGCAAAATGGTGTTGCAGAAAGAAAGAATAAAGTGCTTGTTGAAATGATGCGGAGCATGATGGCATCCAAGAAGCTTTCACCATTCTGGTTTGATGCAGTACATACAGCTAATCACATTTTGAACAGGTCATCTACAAAAGCTTTAAAGGTAATCACACCGTATGAGGCTTATTATGGTAGAAACCCTAATGTGAGTTACTTCAGAGTGTTTGGATCACTTTCTTATGTACCTGTTGAGAAAAAGGACCGAGGCAAACTAGATGTAAAGGCAAAGAAAGCTGTTTTTATTGGATATCCTGTTGAAAGCAAAGGATACATGTTATATGTTCTAGAAACAGGTAAAGTTATTCTTTCACGTAATGCTTATATTTCTAAAGATAAGGTTTATGATAAAGAAGCAGAAATTCCGGAGTTCATTAGTGAAATTGACTATGGAATTTTTAGAAAGATTCTGGATGTAGATGTTCAGCCATATCAGGAGGGAGTTAAACCTCAAATTCCTAGTATTCAAGAAAAAATTGAAGAAAGAGGAATTTCACAACCTTCTACAAAGTCAGTTCCACAAGAGACTTTGATTCCAGAAATGGAAGAAGTTAAAGTTCCAGAAAGTCCTAGTACAACGACAGGACAAGTTCCAGAACTTGTGGAAGCTGAAAGTTCAGAAAGAGTTTCACCACTATTCAAGAATACACCTACGTGGTTATATCAGACTTGGAAAGATAGTGGTATAAAGACTTTTACTGGAAGAACAAGGAGTCAGACTAGACAACAACAACAAGATCATGTAAGAACAAGAAGTCAAACTAGACAACAAAAAGATCATGTAACTTTTGTTGAAGACTTTGAGATTCATGATATTTTGGCACTTACGACTGTTGAAGATGAACCTGCGTGTGTTAAAGATGCACTTAACATTCCTATTTGGAGAAAAGCTATGCAAGAAGAGATTGATTCTATTCATAAGAATCAAACTTGGCAGCTATGTGAGTTACTAGAAGGAAAGAAGGCTATAGGTGTAAAATGGATCTTTAAAATAAAAAGGAAAGCAGATGGTACTATTGATAGATACAAGGCCAGGTTGGTTGTCAGAGGATATGCACAACAAAAAGGTATTGATTATGATGAGACATTTGCTCCTACGTCTAGGATGACTATTATTAGGTCAGTACTTGCTCTAGCAGCACATTTTGGTTGGCATATATATCAGCTTGACATTAAGACTGCTTTTCTAAATGGTGATTTACACGAAGATGTGTATATTCAGCAGCCAGAAGGTTTTGAAGAGACAGGTAAAGAACACTTAGTGTGTAAGCTTATAAAAGCTTTGTATGGTTTAAAACAGGCACCTAGAGCATGGTATGAAAAGATACATACATATCTTTTATCCATTGGTTTCCATAACTCAGATGCGGCTCCAACTCTTTATGACAAAGCTGAAACAGGTACGATGATTATAGCAATCATTTATGTGGATGATATTATAGTCACAGGTCCCAGAGATGAAGATTTGCAGATGTTCAAAGAAGAATTGAAGCAAACATTTGATGTGAATGATTTATGCATTCTACATTATTATCTTGGGATTCAGTTTCTGTTTCGAGATGAGTGTATCTACATGACACAACAGAAGTACATTGAGAAACTTTTGGAAAGGTTTCAGATGGGTGATTCTAAACCTATGCAAACACCTATGGATCATAACACGTCTTTACAAATGGTAGCAGATGCAGAGCCATTTGATGCTACTCTATATAGTCAAGCAGTTGGTTGCTTGATTTATCTTTGTAATACACGTCCTGATATACAGTTTGCAGTTTCTCAAGTATCAAGGTTCATGGAGAATCCGACAGTGTTACATTGGAAAGCAGTAAAGCGGATCTTTCGTTATTTGAAGGGAACTTCAAATTATGCTATGGTATTTTCGAAATCTACACATTTGTTACTAAAAGGATTTTCAGATTCTGATTGGGCAAGTGATAGAGACACAAGAAGAAGTACTAGTGGATTTTGTTTTTATCTTGGAGATTGTCTTATCTCATGGTTTTCAAAAAGACAACCCACTATTGCCACTTCATCGTGTGAAGCTGAATATCGTGCAGCATTTACAGCTACTCTAGAGTCAGTATGGTTGCAGAAGATTTTTAGTTATCTTGATGTAAGAATACATCAACCCATTCAGATATTTTCAGATAGCCAAAGTGCTATAGCTATAGCTAAAAATCCAGTGCATCATGCAAGGACAAAGCATATAGAGGTACACTACCACTATATACGAGGGCAGATAGCTAAGAAGCACATTGAGCTGGTTTATGTTCCTACTAGTGAGAATGTTGTAGATATTTTTACCAAAGCATTGACTAGAGATAGTCATGAGAAGATTTGCAGGTTACTGAAGCTTATATCATTGTGACATTGAAGGAGGGATTGTTGGAATCAATGTCCAATAATCTTTCGTCCATACGAACCTGAAACTTCATAGTGTGAAACCATCTTTTACAAAGTTAAAAGATAACAAAGTCAAAAGCATAAAACTTACGTTTTTGTTTATAATCGCATATAGAAAGCGAAGGAGCTTTACATTTTTGTTTTTTCATGGATTACGATATGGATTACGATCGTAGCTTTTTATAAAGCTTTTCAAATAGTTACAACTACTATATAAGGAGGCTCTTGGCTCCTTGTATACTTACTCACTCAAAGATCTAGAGCTTGGAGATCTTCTTGAAGACAGAGTGTTCTCACACTCTTGAAGGAGGTGAAGTTGTGGTGAAGGAGAGGCTACTCTCATTGCAGCAGGAAGTCTTCTACAAGGTGGTTGTAACTATCTTTTGTGAGTTAACCTTGTGGTTGATTTACAATTTCATTACACTATTTTGTTAGCTTCGTTGCTTCATTCTCTTCACACACACTTAGATTATTTCGACATAATCTAAATCTTGTATCATCATCTTCTTATTCTTCCATTAGTGAGTGCACCACTTTATATGGTTGAGTAGTACTCCCATGTTGTAATTTGGACATCTATTATTTTATTGAAGTAAGCATCAAGCTTACGTTCCCTATCCTTGTCTCAAGATCTCTTTCTTTCTCTATCTCACTTATCATCTTGTCAATTAAGTTGTGTATGCTCAAGAGGTTTTAGTATTGGAACGATCCTGGGGCCCCAAATTCCAACATTTGATTGCTTCAAGAGTAAGAATGAAGTGTTTGAGTGCTCAGATCTGATGGAGGGGGAGAATACTTCTCCAAAGAGTTTGATGAGTTCTTGTAGGACAAAGGTATCAAAAGGGAAGTGACTACCAGGTACTCTCCTCAACTAAATGGAATTGCAGAGAGGAGAAACAAGACATTGGTTGGATCAGCCCGAACAATGCTTGAAGAGAAGAAGTTGCCACATTATCTATGGGCACAAGCTATTTCAACTGCTGTGTACCTTGTCAATCGACTACCATCCAAATCACTTCAAGGTATGACTCCTTATGAAGCATGGCATGGAACAAAACCTAGTCTTGGACATTGCAAGGTTTTTGGTTGTTTAGCTTATGTTCATGTACCATCACAAATAAGAGGTAAGCTAGATGAAGGGCAACAAAGGCAGTGTTTATTGGATATGATTCAACTGAGATGGGTTACAGGTTCTTCAATCCTTCAACCAAGCAATTCACTACAAGTAGAGATGTTGTGTTTGAAGAACACAGGTCTTGGTATGATGAAGTCAAACAAAAGGTAACACTACCATATGATCTTGATTCTGACTCTCATCAATTAGGAAGCAAGCATGATACACAGGTCCAGGATCCAAGAAGTGATAAAAACGATGACCAAGATGAAAGAGAAAGGGATTACAAGCTATGGAAGTCAAAAGGCAAAGCAAAGATGCAAGAGGTTGGATAATGCTCCAAACAAGCATGTAGAAGATCGGAAAGAGAGAAGAAACAACCAGAAAGGTATGGATATGATTCCACATTTGTTACGAAGCATTCAATCTACTTGGCAAAAGACTCTATTTCAGAAGAACCCTCAACCTATGAAGAGGCAAAGGGAAATCCTAATTGGGAAAAGGCCATGAACAAAGAGATAGATGCATTGAAGGAGATGGACACTTGGGATTTGGTTCCAATGTCACCGAATCAAAAGGTAATTGGCTGCAGATGGGTATATAAAGTTAAAATAAATTCAGATGGATCAGTTTGCAAGTACAAGGCAAGATTAGTTGCCAAAGGATGCTCACAAACTCATGGTATAGACTATGAGGAAACATTCTCACCAGTTGCAAAGATGACTACAATCAGGACATTGATAAGTGTAGCTGCTGCAAGGAATTGGAGACTCCTCCAACTTGATGTGAAAAATACATTCTTAAATGGTTGGATAAGTGAAGAGGTATACATGTCACAACCACCAGGTTTTGAAAACCCTAATCATCCATCTTATGTTTGTAGACTTAAGAAAGCATTGTATGGATTGAAACAAGCTCCAAGAGCTTGGAATTACAGGTTGGTTACATATCTTCAAGATCAAGGGTTCAAAGCTAGCAGCTCAGATCCTTCTCTACTCATCAAAAGGGATCACAATGAGGTTATCTATCTATGTGTATATGTAGATGATATTATTGTGACACGTGATGATCTAAATGGCATTCAAAGGATCAAGAGACACATGCAAGAGGAGTTCAAAATCACTGACCTAGGTGAGCTCACATATTTCCTAGGTATGCAGGTGATATATATAATGAAGGAATGTATTTGACTCAAAGAAGATACATTCAAAATCTTCTTCTCAAGTTCAAAATGGAGAACACTAAACCTGCAGGTACACCTTTCGAGATGAATCATAAACTAAGTGTTTATGAAGGTGAGAAAATTGAAAACATTAAAGAGTATCAAAGCTTGGTAGGTAGCTTGATATATGCTACTCATACAAGGGCAGACATCTCATATAGTGTGGGAGTGCTTAGTCAGTTCATGCACTCACCGAGAAGACCAAACATGGATGCGGCTAAGAGAGTACTTAAGTATCTCAAAGGTACAATCAACGAAGGTATATTCAATCCTTACTCTTCAGATTTGGATATCAAAATCTATTCATATGCAGATTGGGCAGGAGCTAAGGATGATATAAAAAGTACATCTCGTTACTTAGCATTTGCAGGTTCAAAGCTAGTGTCATGGAGTTCCAAGAAGCAACCAACAGTTGCTTTATCCTCAACTGAAGAAGAGTACAGAGGCTTGACCATAGCAACTCAAGAGGCAATATGGTTAAAAGCATTGTATACAGATTTGGGACTTGTGAGTTCCAAACCTCACATATTTGGAGATAATGTAAGTTCCATGCATCTAGCGGCAAATCCTATTTTCCATGCGAGAACCAAGCACATAGAAGTCCATTACCATTTCATCAGCGAGAAGCTCATGGCAAACGAGATTGACATTTCTTTTGTTCCAACTGAAAAGCAAGTAGCAGATATGATGACAAAGGCAATTGATGGAATAACGCTTTGCAGATTCAAAGCTATAGCAGGTATTCAAACTATCAGAGAATGAGGACTCAAGCATACTTTAGCTTGAGGGGGAGCTATTGGAACATCAAGCTTACACTATGCTTGAGGTGGATTTGATCTACATCAAAGGCTATCATGTCGAAAGAATATCCGTTGGAGAGTTCTTTTTCATATGCTCATTTATTGTATTTTTTTGAGAGATTTTTGATGGTTCATTTACCATTGTAAAAGCCTTGAGCTTAACACATGTAAAGGTAGAAAAATAGATCCCAAATCCCATGAATTTGTGATGGTTGAAGTTGCATTCAATCAAGCAATCAATCACCTAAAAGTAGATCAAACTAGATCTTCACTTTTCCTAGATTGTAGGGAAGTGAATTGATTCCCTCCAACAACCATTCACACCTTTATTTGAATTCAAATTCAACTTGTAAAAGTCGTGGAACAATCCTAGAGTCTATATAAAGACTTGAAATCACTTTTACATTACATGGAAGCAATATACATACACTTGTGACCATCATTGTCTTGCTCCTTCAATTCTCTGCATCATCTTCTTCGCCAACAGTAATCTTGTAGAGGCTGCTGCTCTCTCCCCACAGCTTCAAATTGGGTGCACAATGACTCATTGGAAAGGTATAAGTTTCTAGTTTATGCTGGTAAATTTTCAAAGCATTTGGTTCAGCAGATTTGGAGAAAGATTAGCTTTTCTGTCTCAAGGTCAATCTCTGCATATTCCTAAAAAATAGGAAGCACCACCGGTGAATATCACATTCATTCCCATAGGATATTTTGCTTATTCCTTATACTTTTTTGCATTCCATACACTCAACCCTATGTGCATCACTCCCATAAAAGGATTTTTTCTAATTGTAATCACGCTGGTCGGTATGGGCATTTGAAGTTCATTGTCTCTTCCATAGATAGTAAGTTTTTTGAGCTAATCGACCCACGAACCTATCTCTTTTGTATCAACTCATTCTCTTTGATGCTCCAAAGTACATAGTGCATTTTCTTGGCACTTATTACATTCTTATAAGGTCTATTTGAGTCTCCATAAGCTCAAGGGCTGGTCTTGTGCCCGTTGGCTTGACCAAACTTCGTCACTTCGAAATGCACTTTTCTACCTTCGACAAGCTTCTCCAAGTTCTTTACCAACTACCTTTGCATTCTCCAAGTCGAACTTCTTCGACATGTCTTGCACATATTTCCTTTGATTAATATAAATTCTAGAATTTATCTAGACCAATTCAAGTCCAAGAAAATACTTCAGAAAGCCTAGGTCACTAATTTTTAACTCCTGCATCATTTGGTTCTTGATGTGTTTGATGCCATTGACATCACTACCCGTAAGTATGATTTATCAACATACACACATAAATGTATCATCTTTGAATTATTTCTCTTTACAAACAAAGAATAATCTTCCTTGCTAATTATGAATCCTTGATCTTGAAGGTATGTAGTTAACCTATGGTTCCATGCCCTAGGTGCCTCCTTGAAACCATGAAGTGATTTGTTCAATTTTCACACATAATTTACCTTGCTTGGCTCTTCATAGATAGGAGGTTGAGCCATGTAAACTTCTTCTAAAACCTTGTAGTTGAGAAAGGCATTTTTCATATCCAATTGATACATATTCCAATTCCTAGATGCAGCCACACTTACCAATACTCTGATGGTTGGCATTTTAGCCACAAGTGAAAATCTCTCTTCATAATCAACTCCTTGGGTTTGTGCAAAACCTTTAGCCACAATTCTAGCTTTACTATTTATGGATCCATCTGAGTTTCTCTAGATTTAGGAAATGGATCTAGAGCCAATTACCTTCATTGATGCCTTCTTTATTACTGGGTCCCAAGTATCATTCTCTTGGAGTGGTTCTATTTCTCCATCCATAGCTTCCTTCCATTCGACCTTGGTACTGGCTTCTTGATATGAAGAAGGTTCTTCAAGTGATGAGTCCTTAGCAAGATAAATGGAATGCTTAGTAACTATGAAGTAACATACCCTTATGTGATAGGTTTCTTACTCTCTCTCTATGTGATCTCCTCAAGGCTTGGTTGGATGATTGAAGTATGTCTTCCAATCTCTTCATCTTGGCCTTGCCTTTTGATTTCCACCTTTAACTCCTCCAAGGTAATGGTGTCCTCATCATCTAATTTGATGTCTTCAATTGGACTTGGTTCCTCCTTGGTAAGACTTGGAAATTTTTCTTCAAAATCATACTTTCAAACCAAGAATCATTCTCATCAAATACAACATCTCTATTGACCATAAATCCTTTGTTGGATGGATTATAAAACCTATATCATTTCTAATTTAGATCATGCCCTATGAAGATGCACTTCTATTCTACCTTAGGGTCTAGCTTACCTCTAATATGAGATGGAACATGCACATAAGCAACACATCCAAAGATTGTACAATGATCAAGTGATGGCCTTCTACCATGCAATGCTTCATACGGGGTTATCCCATCAAGTGATTTGGATGGAAACCTTTTAATAAGATAGGTGGCAGTAGAAACACTCTCTACCCAGAAATAAATAGATAACCTTTTTTCATTAAGCATTGATCTAGGTGTTTCCACAATCAACTGGTTTCTCCTCTCTGCTACCCCATTTTGCGTAGGCGTATACCTTGTAGTAATCTCCCTTTGATACCTCCGTCCTATAAAAATGCATCAAATTCATTGGAGAAGTGCTCACCTCCTCCATCTGACCTTAATCTCTTTAGACTTCTTCCTGTTTGATTTTCCACAAGTGCAAGATACTTCTTCAAGCAACTGAACACTTCATCTTTATGCTTCATAAAGTACAAGATAGTCCACCTACTGATATTATCAATGAAAGACACATAATACCTTGAGTCTAAAATTGAAGGGCCCTTGTTGGGCCCCTACACATCTATGTGGACAAGTTCCAGGTAATCCTCATGCATATAGCTTTTCTTTGAGAAGGGTAACCTGTGTGATTTACGAAATTGACATGCACCACATTTATAGATCATGTGTTGCTTGGATACATTAGGTATCCCAAGCACACATTGATCTCTACAGATTTTCTTCAAAGTTCTCTCACCAATGTGCCCTAATCTTTTATGCCAAAGATCAAGCTTTGACAATGTTTGATCCTTGTAATTGTAAAGTGCAATGTTTCTAGTGTCCTCAAGTTCAAATGTAAATAGTCTACCTATTTTTTCTCCCTTGGCAATTCTCTTGAATCCATGTTGGGGGTCCTCCACAAAATCTCCATATTTGTTGAACATAACCTGCAAACTTTTTTCACTATCTGTCCAACACTCATCAGATTCTTGGTGATAATAGGTACATAAAGAACCTTGCTCAACAGATTTCTATTCCCATTAGAGGTTTTGACATTTCCTACCTTGACCACTCAATGCTTGGTGTCATCACCTGTCCGCATTTGTTGCTTTCCCCAAGGTTTCTCAAGATCAGAAAGAAGAGCTACGTGGTTTGAACAACCTGAGTCAATATAGAAGAGGTGCTCATCATTCATACCTTGTTTTGAAGTCATATTCATAATAAGAAGAGAATCCTCTTGATCCTATGTATAATTGTGAAAGTCCTTTCTTGATTTGTATCCTTCTTGGTATTTTTTATTGTAGTTATTGCTGTATTCATGGTTGTATCCTTGATTATGGTTGAATCTTCCTCTTGACTGTGAGTATCCACCTCTTTGATATCCTCTTCCTCTCTGATTCTTGAAGTTCATATATCACTCATCTATGGTGTGATTAGACAATCCACATATGTTGCATGGGGAAGAGTTGAAAGGTCTCACCCTACCTTGCTTACCTCCTTTGCCCCTTCCTCTTGAGTTCCTACCTCTCCCTACATAGTTAGCTTGAGAAGTAGTACCTTCATCATCTACTTTCTTGTTTTTGCCTTTAGCTTTAGACTTTCCTTTATTTGTGTATAGGGCAGAAGAATTGTCAACACTTGATGGTTCTCCATTTTTGTTGAGCTTGGCTTCATGGGTAAAGAGTTGTCCCATGAGTGTGGTAAGTTCTGGAATCTCCATGTCCATGTAAGGGTCCATAGCAGTTGTGAGGGCTTCCCACTTATCATCTACCTTGATGACATTGATTACTTGTCTCACTATTTTCTCCTCTTCAATCTCCTCTCATATGTTTGCCAATTGTTCAGCCACATCTTTGAATTTGGTTACATACTCTGACACACTCTACTTGGGTTGCTTCCTTTGAGTGGTAAACTCAATCCATAGTTGATTTTTTCTAGCTCTTGTGTTGGAAGAAAAATATGAAGACAATGTCTCCCGAGTCTCTTGGGAAGTTCTACACTTCCTAATGTGAGGACGAAGGAAGTCACAGATCGAGTTGAGTAGATATGACCTTGCTAAGGCATCTTTGGCACACCATGAGTTGAGACTTCCAAGCTCCTCTCTTGTAGGTTGTCCTTTGCTTCTGAAAATGGGCATCTCCTCATCTCTTCATATGTATCCATAAATAATCCTTCCTTGTAGATATGTCTTCATCCTCAAGGACCATGATTAGTTGTTCCTGTCCAATTTATCAATAAAAGAAGGGAAACCATCTCCCATTTTACTTCAACTTGCTCTCATACCACTGTTGGGAGAGATGGATGGATACCTCTAGGAAGTGAGGTGGTACTGCCAATACGTGCTTTGTACCTACCCTTTTTAACTTCACGGTTATGAAGTAGGCCCTCTTAGCTTGGAAATGGCTCAAAATAAGTACCTATGTACTTTGAATTTGGTCCCTCAAACAATTAGATCAAAACATATAACTTCACAAATAGCTAGTGATAAAAAACTTGCGATTTTGGTCTTCACACCTGCTAGTACTTTTGCTCAATGCTCACAACATAGTAGCAATTGATCAGAATCCTTTTAAGGGTATCTATCTAGCTTAGATAACTAATGTTTTCAAGTGGAATCACTTAAAATGATGAACTATACACTGAGCAATCAATTTAGCAAGTGGATGCTTACCCCGAACTTTTTACGGACTCTGTGGAGAATGAATAGAGAGTACTTCAACGTGGATTTCTCCTTCAAATTTTGATAGATTGAATAAGACTTTGAGCTTATTCCAGCAAGCTATAGATCATGAAAAATTAGTTGAATAGAATTGCTTCAAGTTTTGACAGATTGGATTAGACTTTGAGCTGGTTCCAGCAAGCTATAGATCATGCAAAGATCACTGTTGTGAGTAGTCATAGCAGAGAGATAGATAGAGATGATCAATGAAATGTATGTATTATGGCACAAGATTATACAAGTTCATTGGCATTGCCATGATGCACAATGATTGATAGATGAGTAGACTATGGTGTAGGCTACTCAATCTCTACTAATGATCAAATGGAATGCTATCTAGGAGAGAACAAGGCCACGAGATTTTCGCTCCCTTTTATAAGTGTTTTCGCTCCACCTAGAAATGACTCCTCTAAATGAGAAGATATTCTCTCATGTGAAACTTGTACCTCAAACTTCTCCGAACTCCACAAATTTATTGGCTTTACAAGATTCTTAGTGATTTAACCATTGAAAAATGGTAAATGATCACACAATTACAAGCAATGGTTCATGTGACTCATCACCTCCTTCCTCATATGATCTTTCAAGTTAAGCCAAATGTAAATGCTTGTCCAATTGCATCAACAATGAAGACACTTTTTTCTTGATTTAGGTGGAGTTTGTATTGTCTACACTTCTCAAAAATTTTTCTAAGCTTAGGGATGTGATCCATTCTTTGGGAAGAATAGGTGCATAAATCATTCATGTATATTTCCATACTCTTCCTAAGGAATTCCTTAAAGACATGACACATAAATCTGTGGGAGGTGGTTGGAGCATTAGTCAGGCCAAATGGCATAACTCCAAAAGCATATACACCCCATCCTATAGCAAATTTTGTTTTGTGTTGATCCTGAGGAGGGATTGCTACTTGGTTGTAACCAGAGAATCCATCAAGGAAAATATAGACCTCATTGCGTGCCACTCTCTCCACAAGATGATCGGTAATGGGTTATTATTTGAGTAATGAGAATGGACACTCTGTAAAACTACACTTGCCACAGATGATATGACACTACATTGGCTTCCTCGTACACGTCTTGAGCGTAGCTTCATTCATTGATCACCTAGGTCGTGTTATGGGGCCTCCTTGGTTTGCTCTTACCCTTGAAATGAATCCAACCAAAATTGGTATTTCTTTGATAGGCTTTTTAATTGATCTCACTTTCCCACAATACACTACACCTGATCTGGATGATACACGATACTTGTATGTTCCCATTAGGGGAAAAAGTGAACCTTGCATGGGCCTTGTAAGGATCCCTAATTTTTAGGGATTGGAATTAATCATGCAAGGCTTAAAGGGTGCCTAGAAAACCACCAGTGGTATTTTATTTAAAAATACTATTTCTTAAGAGCCACATTTGACTCCTCAATCTGAATGGATTCATGCTTGTTGAGAGCCATTAGATACCTCGAATGGATGGCCACAATTGATAAAGTTTGCTATCAAAAAATGAAAAATTAGTGCTCTCAGTTGGGAAGGGCTCGTGGCTAATGTGAGCCCATGGATATTCACCATAGATGGACAAGATGACTCAAGATATGTGTGGCAAAAAAGACAAAATGGAGAAGTCACATCATTTGTGAGAGGTGAGAATAAAGAAGAGAGAGAGTCAAATTCATAGGCATTGATGGCCATTAGATTTTAGCGACGACGGAACGTGATCAGGGCTACAATTCTCGCAGAAAATGACAAAATAAGCTTCATTCAAGTCATGGGACATGGGAAAAGTAAGAGAGAGACTACATTGGGATGCGAAAAAATGCAGTCCCTTGGATTTTTTGGAATGAAAAAAGACTTGCCAAAGCAAAGTGTTTACCTCTTGACAACTCATACCTTCACCTACAAGCTCTTACCATCACACACCTTGGTTGGAATCATACTTCCCTAGCAAGGGCACCAAAAAATGCATCTACCTAAGTAATGACTTTGGCAATTCCGACGAAAGAGACTATACCTCGATCACCAACAAGTACATAAAGTGGGGATGATCACATTTTTAAATTATCAATTTAGCAAGTATCATAAAACTAACCAAGTGTATGAGGACATGCACTTAAGCAATGGTCAATGAAGTGGAATAGTTAACATTGCAAGTAGATGAGTGCGATCTATGACATACATCACCTACACAAGTGAAAATGCTATCATGATACTTGAAATATCAGCAAGTACAAAAATAGACTTTTCTCTCAAGGAATTGAGAACATATTCAATACGGGGTTCATTTCAAAGTTCTCAATGAGATGCATCCAATGATACTTTTTGTCCGATTCTGACAAACATGCTTTAAGTTATGGGCAAAAAACAAAGCTCCAGGACTGACCTAATCATGCCACACACCCCCTCAAGCTTCAACCACACGTTACACTTTTCAAAAACCCAATGGAGTGAAAACACTTTCATGCACTCAATTAAAACCACCCACACACATGCAAGCTCACAAGCAAGGAGATATATAGGAAGAAGAGGAAAATTTGAAATTTTGTGCTCTCTATTCTCATAATGGCCAAAAGTCTTTATAAAGAGTCACAAAATTACTTATATACATGTGCCCTAAAAATGGTCCTTTCACACAAGACTGGCAGTTTATTGGCAATGCCTAAATTCTTACTGTTTTACAAGGACAATGTTACAAATCACTTTGGATATGCATCTATTGGACTCCTCTAGTGCATTTACATGAGTGGAATATATTACAAGATGGATATTTTACAAAAATATATGCCCAATTTCAGAAAAATTTTGGGGGCCTTCTTTTTCTTTTCTTCTCTTTGCTTCTCTACTTGTGGCTATCTGCAAAACTTTTTGACAATGTAATGCATGATCAATGAATGAAAATCATACAAAATAAATTACAGAAATATTTTTCTAAGAGGATTTTGTATGATTTCAAAGTACAAACTTGAAGAATAATGCTTGAATACAATTGGAATCTATCTAAGTGAATGTGCAAAAGTGACATCTACTTTTGGAGAAAAAGATGAAATGATAAGACTAGGGCACTTGTAATTTTCCATAGAGGCTCTCTGATCAAGATAGATCAGCCCTCATCACAAAAGAAAAATGACAAAGCCTTAGTGTAGGAAATCCATTATGCCATGAAAGGATGTTCAAACAACATATCCGTTATGCCATGAAAGGATGTGCTAATGTATGGCATTTCCAGCCGCATCCATCATTGGAGCTCCATCATGTATACAATACACCTTGGAGGCATCATGGTCATGAGCACCCCAAGGTGTACATGTGTACCACATGTCATACCTACATCTGAGCTACTCGCTCTAGGAGTAGAAGTAGGAGACACGATGTCCATCGCACTCCCTCCAAAACATCCACCTCTTCCTCGAGAACCACCTATAGATCCACTTTTAGAGCCTCCTCTAGACCATGAGCTTCATTGATGAGATGGCCCAATACTTGAATCACGCTTAGATATGAACACATATATCAACTACTAGAGCCACTAGGGGATGGCTCAGAAGGCAATCATGGTGGATTCATAAATCCAAGAGTACCTCTGATGTGAGTCACCCGACCCACAAAAGTCATACCGATGGGGGTGACATTGATGAGAGTGACGCTAGTGGGAGTGAGACTAACACGAATGAGACTACGGAGAGTGCTAGCGCGAGCAATCTAGTATGCTCATCCGATAGCCATATAAGCGGGGGTGCCTAAGATATAAACTCCAAGAACTCCTACTCTATCATGGAATGCGGAGTGACTAGAGGACTATCTCGCATCATGCTCTACAATAGAAAAAAACTCAAAAAAATAGAATATAATAATAATGGTAATATAAAAAAAATAATGTATAAAAAAACATAGCAAAAAAAATAAACACAAACTAGTACGTACAAATGTCTGCTTCTAAATCTTCTACTCTAGCATCCTTTGGAAATTGGATGTTGAAAGGATATCTATCTCTACATTGGCAACTTCTAGATCTCTTTGTATGCTAGCTCCTTCTCGATCATCATTCTTTTTACAACATATTGTCTGCTATTTCATCATGTATCTCATCTTCTTCAAAGACCTCTTCATCTTGAACAATGATCTCTTCGTCCTTGACTATGGAATGAATCTCTGAATCCACTATGAATGGAATCTCTTCTACATCTATGTTCTCACAAATTTTGTGCTACATGGGGAGACTTTTAAAACTACTAGCCACTCTAGTTCTTTTGAATCTGGCAAAAAGATAACCTGCTCACTATCTTGAGGAAGTATAAATGTATCTCTTTCATTTGTCCATAACTTGAGGCAAACTACCCTTATCTGGCTTCATTGTTGCATTTCTTCATAGGTGACGACTTTGAACCATTTCACATCAAACAAAAAGCAATCAAACATGTTGAACGATAACTTCAAGATATCTCGATCACTCCACAATACTCAAGCTAGCCTTCTTGAACAATTTTGTCTCTTGCACTAGTCCTAGTTTTTTGGAAAAAGCTCATCATCACCCCATTATCAAAAGTGGACTGATTTTTGTTGATTCGTGTGATCCAAAAGTGTTATCCATGAGCCCATAGTGCACCGTATTTAAAATACTTCCAGTCACGCCCATTTGTGAGCTCCTCCTCTTCTTCAAAGATATATTCACCTACTGCCTTTGCTTGTGAAAACATTGTATCTAGCCATCTGCTCATTGGAAAGGGTAGAAGAAGTCAAAGTCTTTTTGCAAGAGGCAAAAACGGAGTGGAAGAGTTCTTTCAAAACTAAGCTCTTTCTTTGCGTTTTTCTCCTTGGCAAGCTCATACCTCTCCAACCACTTCTGCATAGGCTTAGAGTTAGCGATGCAATACTTCATTGCCTTCTCTCTAAAAGTTGCATGTATTTTTCTTTGCATGCCTTTACCTTGAGGTTCGTCACCTACGAGACAAACATCTTCATCATCATTGCATAAACAAGGCAATTTTGGGTCTAACATGCATAGAAACTATGTTGTCCACAAAAGGTAGATGGTGAAATGTTGTTTGGATTGACCTGCTCACCAACAGAACCATGCAAATAGTAGTGTAGGTTTTCTAGTCGACTTTTATCAAAGGATCCATATTCTCTTACATGTGCAATAGTTATTTGTTGATCCCAAAAAAATTCTGATACTTGCACTGAGTGCAAGGACATGCCATTCTCTCTCCGGATCAAAAGATGACATCTAATAACATATGGAGAGGTTAGGATATTTCATATATGATATATGTAATTATATATTTTAATCTTAATTCTAATATCCTAATGTTTACGTTTAAACATATTTAATTACATATATGTAAAAATCGTTAAAATACTAAAGAACTATTTTCTATATATATTCAATCATAAATATGTTAAAAACCCTAAAAATTCTAAAAGATCTAATTTTTATATATTTAATTATCTATATTTTACATATTATGATTTTTTCTTAATTTCTATATGTATGTAATTAAACTATTTACATATTCTAATTCTTCCCCAAAGTTTTACATATATTTGATTATATATATTAACATTAGTCCAAAAATTTTATTTTTAATATTTTATTTATTTCAAAAACCCTAATTCCTTATATATTTGTACATATTTTTCTTTATGTGTATATCTTTGTATGTAAAAATCCTAAAATCTTACCATTTATATATTTAATTATATATATGTAAGAACCCAAAATTCCTAAAGACCTAATTTTGTATATTTTATTATATATATTTTTCATATTCTAGTTTTTTTCCCTGTTTTTACATACATTTAATTATTATATTTACACATTCTAATCTTTTCCCTAGTTTAGGATGTGTTTGTATGTAAAAACCAAAAAAACTTATTATTTATATATTTAATTATGTATATATAAAAACCCCAAAATTTTTTCAGACCTAGTTTTTAGATATTTAATTATATATATTTTACATACTTTGTTTTTTTCCTTCATTTTCACATACCTTTAATTAGAATATTTACACATTCTAATTTTCTTCCTATTTCTTTTCTATTCTTGGCCTAAAATGCTAAAAAATGTATATGTCTGTATGTAAGAGTAAAAAACCTAGAACCCTAATCCTAAAGAACTCGACCTAAAACATGAATATGTGTGTCTGCATGTGTATATATGTGTGTATCTGTATATCTATTATGTGTGTATATGTGTATATCTGTGTATGCATGTGTAAAAACTCTAAAAACCTAATCCTAGAGACCTAGACCTAAATCATGTATATGTGTGTATGCATGTGTATATATATGTGTATGTGTATCTACATTATGTGTGTACATGTGTGTATTCAAGTGTACAAACCCTAAAATTCTAATCCTAAAGACCTATACCTAAAACATGTATATGTGTGTATGCATGTGTATATACATGTTTATGTATATATGTATTATGTGTGTTTATATGTATATGTATGTATGCATGTGTAAAAACACTAAAACCCTAATCCTAAGTACCTAGACCTAAAACATGCATATATGTGTATGCATATATATATATATATATATATATATATATATATATATATATATATATATATATATATATATATATATATATATATATATATATATATATATATATATATATATATATATATATATATATATATATATATGTGTGTGTGTGTGTGTGTGTGTGTGTGTGTGAGAGAGAGAGAGAGAGAGAGAGAGAGAGTTTATATGTATTATGTGTGTTAATGTGTATATTTGTGTATGCGTGTAAAAAGCCTAAAAGGCTAATCTGAAAGAGCTAGACCTAAAACATGTATATGTGTGTATGCATGTGTATTAATATGTGTATGTGTATATGTTTTATATGTATATCTATGTATGCATGTGTAAATTTGTTGTGTGTTTATGTTTATATGTGTGTATCCATGTGTGTATGTATATGTGTGTATGCATGTGTGTGTATATGCATGCATGTGCATGAATGTATGTATAAGTGTGTGCGTGTACATGTATGTATGTATATGTGTGTACGCATATGTATGTGTATGTATTTATGCATATGCATGTGAGTATGCATATGTGTTTATGTACATCTATGTATTTGTGTGTATGTATGTATGCATATGCATGTGTGTATGCATATGTGTGTCTGTATGGTTATGCATGTGTGTATGTAATATGTATGTGAGTGTGTATGTATATATGTGAGTGTGTGTGCATATATGAATGTTAGTGTGTGTTTATATGTATGTATGCATGCTTGCATATTCATGATTATGCATCTCTGTATGTAATATGTTTGTGAGGATGTGTATGCATATGTGCATATATGTGTGTGTACAAATATTTGTGTATGTGTACGCATGTGAAAGTGTATGTAACATATACATATGTATGTGTATGTATATACGTATGAATGTGTGTGTACATATGTGTCTGAATGTATGTATGCATATGTGTTTGTATATGCATGTGTATGTATGAATTCATATGCATGTGTATATGTGTGTATGTATGTATGCATATAGATGAGTATGTGTGTGTACATATCTCTATCTCTCTCTCTTTATATCTCTCTCTCTCTCGCTCTTTCTCTTTCATCTCTCTCTTTATGTTTCTCTAGATTTCTCTCTTTCTCTCTCTCTCTCTCTCTCTCTCTCTATATATATATATATATATATATATATATATATATATATATATATATATATATATATATATATATATATGTGTGTGTGTGTGTGTGTTGGAACAAGCCAATCACAAATTGATGATTATACAGATCTTGAAGAAAGCTTATGGTTGGAATGAAGCAAAGGAAGATACTTGTGAAAGTGAAGAAGATTTCAGGATGATGTCTTGTACACATATGTACATATATGTGAAGAATCTTGTAAGTCGAGTATAGCTAAGCCTTTAGGATGATTAGTAGCAATGTCATAGACGCGGGATGAGTAAAAAGTCATGTATATATAAGTTAATGATGACAAGAATTATGTAAGAGAGTCATTTGTAGATGACAAACTTCAGAAAGTTGTGTAGAGAGTTTTTTCCTAGAAAATAACGACGGGTTTTTCTCTGAGTGCTCTCTGTCTGATCACGTGGATCAGAAATCCTTTTGTACACATCTAATTGAGAAGCTAATGAAGCTATGTCTAGAGTTTCAGAATCTAATTCCTCTCCTACTGTGAGAATGATCAATAGGAACATTCATATGTGAATTTTGGAAACTGAAGTCTGAGAGTAGCGCACTTTTCCGTCTCAGTATTTTGATCAGATCTGAGTGTATACTGTAAAGTTTTTGATGAGTGAGCACTTAAAATTTAAGTTAGAAGATAAGGAAGCTGTGGCTAAAAGCATCTAGCAAAACGGGTTTCAGATTGGGAGAAATCAACTTAAGAAGTTGACTATGTCGAAGGTGCAACTTCTGAGAGACATTTTCTGACATGTCTTTGATCTTAATGATCACATTAAACTTTTGATGATTAGTTTTGAGAACTAATGATTGATATGATTGCGCAAAGGTATTGCGAATACTTGTGCATCATTTACTTGAAGAAATTTGAAGTTTTATGCAGGTAATGAAGTTGATTCCTGAAGCGGACTTTCTGAAGTAGACACTTCTTCACTCAGAGAAGTGTTGATGAAAGTTTTGGTAAAGAAGAACAAGTTTTGTGTAAAGTTTGGTTTATAACTGACATAGAAGTGTTCTTAAGTCAGTATAGATCAAACCTTTGGAGATTAAGAGGTCTCCAATAGTGGTATCAGAGCTGAAGGTGAAATACAAGAGAAGAAAAGACAATTGAAGTTCCGATTGGTGCAGATATTGGAGATCTTCCAAATCAAAGGAGGACAAGGATAAATTATTGAAGATAACTTGCAGAAGTTCAAAGCACGAGTTCGAAAAGAATCAATAAGGACAAGGCTCACATTAAAGGTACACTTTATTCTCATAAACCATAGTAATTGCAGATACAGAAGGTCAAGGATGGGAGAAAGCTTGCAGATTGATAAGCTAGATAGAGAGAACTATCCAGATTGGTCCATGAGGATGGAGGCACACCTCATGAGTAAAGATTTGATGGCATTTATTACAGGAGATGAAGAAAAACCTGAATTTGCAGATCCTAGTATTCCAACTAGGGAAGAGCTTGCAAATTTGAAGACTTGGATGAGAAAGGATGCTCAAGCAAGGAGTATCATTTACATGGCTGTAAATGATTATCTTCTACCTCACATTAGAGGTTTGGAAAGTGCAACAGATGTTTGGAATGCCTTGGAAGAGTATTTCCAAAATACAACTAAGTCAAGGAAGTCCTCACTATGGGCTGAGTTCACAACCTTCAAGAAGAAGAGCTCACAATCTATTTCTGATTATGTGGCAAGGATGAAGGATATTGCAGATAGCTTGGGAGCAGTGGATGAAGACATTGAAGAGGAAAAGTTGGTAAGACAAATACTTACAGGTTTGAGAGGAGATGAGAAGTGGAAGCCTTTCATATTGTCCATAGAGTTGTCACTTGATCACTTTACTCCTGATCTTAATCAATTGCTAGGACACATGCTAACCTTTGAGCAGGATCTTAAAGGAGACAATGATAGAAGTACAAGCCAAGCTATGTACTCCAAGGACAAGAAAAAGAATGGCAAGGGAAAGCAATCGAATGATGATGAAGGGAATTCAAATCAAGCTAACTTCACAAAGGGAAAGATGAATTTCAGAGGTAAAGGAAGAGGAGGTAAGAACAAAGATAATGCTAAAGCTTGTTGGATTTGTGGCAGAACAAATCATTTGGCAAATGATTGTTGGTATAACAATCAAAATGGTGGAAGTAATAATCAGAATTATAATCAAAGAGGTAGAGGAGGCAGAAACCAAAGAGGCAATTTCAAAGGAAGAGGTGGTAGGACATCATATGGTAGAGGAGGTGGAAGAAACTTCCAATCTCAGTCCTACAACAACAATTATTACAATTATGCATCAGATCAGAAGGATGATATGACTCTTATCTTGAATGCAACTCATGAATCAATGGGAGAAGATCAAAGAGTGTTTTATATTGACTCAGGGTGTAGCAACCATCTGAGTGGGAATCTATCCTTGATGACTGATATGGAAGCAAGGGTGAATGGACATACAGTTCAAACAGGTGACAATACCAAACATAAAGTGGAGAGCATTGGATCAGTAAAGACAAAGAGTGGAAGTACACTTCTGAGCAAGGTACTTTATGTTCCTACTATTCCTAAAAATTTGATAAGTGTAGGGCAAATTGTGGAGAAAGGATATGAGGTAAGATTCACAAATGATGGTGTTTATGTGCAAGATCCAAATCAGGGATATAGAAACATAATTACAGGAAAAAAAGAAGGAAGATTGTTCACTCTCAAAGTCCAAGGTAATGTGGGACATGCATTATTTACCTATGGAAGTCAAAAGGTATCTGAATTAGACCTATGGCATAAAAGGCTAGGTCATTTCAATGAGAGAGCTATAAAGGAAATGTCAAAGAATCAGGTGGTGCTTCGATTGCCAAATATTGAAGGGCAACATATGGTGTACAAGTGTGAAGCTTGTCAATTAGGTAAGGCACATAAAGGTTCTTACAACAAATCAGGGTACAAGCATTCAAATATGCTTGAATTGGTTCATACAGATGTATGGGGTCCCTCAAGGGACTATAGCATAAATGGATCCAGATATTATGTGTTGTTTGTTGATGATGCAACCAGGTGGATTACTTCATATGTAATCAAGGATAAATCAGAAGTTTTCAAGACATTCAAACATTTTCATGCTTATGCAGAAAGGATCACAGGGCAAAAGCTCAAGAGGTTAAGATCAGATGGAGGGGGAGAGTATTTCTCTAAAGAGTTTGATGATTATTTGTGGAATGCAGGTATCAAAAGAGAAGTAACTTGCAGGTATTCCCCTCAACAGAATGGAGTAGCAGAAAGGAGGAATAGGACTCTTGTAGAATTTGCAAGAGCTATGATGAAGGAAAAGAATTGTCCAAATTACTTATGGGCAGAAGCCATTAACACTGCAACATACCTTGTGAACAGGTTGCCTTGTAAAGCTTTGGATGGAGGAACCCCTTATGAAGCATGGTGGGGTAAGAAACCTACCCTTGATCATTGTAAGGTATTTGGATGTATTGCATATGCTTATGTTCCTTCACAATTAAGACATAAGCTAGAACCAAAAGCAGAAAAGTATGTGTTTATTGGATATGATGATAGACAGATGGGTTACAGATTGTGGAGTCCATCCACAAAGCAATTTCTTGTTACTAAAGATGTGACATTTGATGAGCAAAATACATGGTATACAGGATCAACAAATGATTTTGCAGGTGTTGAAGAGATACAAAGAAAAGGAAAGGCAAAAGTAAAAGTGTGTGAAGAAGTTGTTGATGAAGTTGACTCTAGAAGTAGATTGTAGGATCATGTAGAAGAAGGGCCAAGATTTGATCCAGAGTCAAATGAGGCTGAAACTTCGAGAAGTGCAGAAATCAGAAGATCTACAAGGGAAAGGAAAGAACCTATAAGGTATAGTTATGATACATCTTTCCTAACAACAAAAGATTATGCTTACATTGTGAAGAAAGAAGAAGATCCAATCACTTATGAAGAAGCCAAAGGTAAACAGAATTGGGAGATTGCAATGCACGAAGAGTATGATGCTCTACTTGAAAATGAAACTTGGGAATTAGTACCAAGACCAAAGAATCAGAAGGTTATTGGATGCAAGTGGGTATATAAAACAAAGAGGTTTGCAGATGGTAAGGTGTCTAGATACAAGGCTAGACTTGTGGTCAAAGGTTATGCCCAAACTTATGGGGTAGATTATGATGAAACCTTTAGTCTTGTTGCTAAAATGTCTACAATTAGAACATTGATTGCTATTGCTGCTTGTAAGGGATGGAAATTATCACAATTGGATGTGAAAAATGCATTTCTAAATGGATATATTGCAGATGAAGTATACATGGAGCAACCAGAAGGCTTCATGGAATCAATTGGATCAGATTATGTGTGTAAGCTCAAGAGAGCTTTATATGGGTTGAAGCAAGCCCCAAGAGCTTGGAATTACAGATTGGTTAAGTTCTTGAATGAATGTGGATTTCAAGCATCAAAGGCAGATAGTAGCTTGCTAGTGAAGGCAAGTGAAAATGGATACATTTACATGTGCATTTATGTTGATGATATTATTGTCACAGGTACAGATACTCAAGGAATCAATGAACTCAAAAGGCAAATAGAGAAGGAGTTTAAGATAAGTGATTTGGGAAACTTATCTTATTTTCTAGGAATGCAGATTGTGTATACTCAACATGGAGTATATGTTTCACAAGAGAGATACTTGAAGAATCTTCTAGTCAAGTTTAACATGGAGGATTGCAAGACCTCAACTACACCATTGGAGGTAAATCATAAATTAAGCAGATATGGAGGTGAAGAATTCAATGATATGAAGAAATATCAGAGTTTTGTAGGTAGTTTAATCTATGCTACCTTGACAAGGCCAGATTTATCATATGCAGTAGGTGTGTTGTCACAATTTATGCATTGTCCAAAGAAGACTCATTGGATTGCAGCCCAAAGGGTACTCAGATATATCAAAGGAACCCTAAGTGAAGGTTTGTATTATGGTTTCACTTCTGACACAAGAATCAAAGTGTTTAGTGATGCAGATTGGGCAGGTGACTCAGATGATAGAAGGTCTACTCATGGGTATCTCTGTTATGTTGGAGATAAGCTAGTTTCTTGGTGTTCAAGGAAGCAACATACAGTTGCTTTATCATCCACAGAAGCTGAGTATAAGGGAATGGTAGAAGCTGCAAAAGAAGTGATATGGTTGAAGACCTTGATGAAAAGTTTTGAGACTGATCATAGTACTCCAATTATTTTTGGAGACAATATGAGTTCTTTGTATTTGGCAGCTAACCCTGTTTTTTCATGCCAGGACTAAGCATATAGAGATTCAGTATCATTTCTTGAGAGAAAAGGTACTTGATAAAGAGATTGAAGTGATGTACACTCCAACAAAAGAACAAGTGGCAGATATGATGACAAAGAGCTTGGATGGACCTAAGCTACAGAGATTCAAGGAGATGGCAGGTGTGAAGAAGAATGGAATAATCACAATTAGTGATTGAGGGGGAGCTGTTGGAACAAGCAAATCACAAATTGATGATTATACAGATCTTGAAGAAAGCTTATGGTTGGAATGAAGCAAAGGAAGATACTTGTGAAAGTGAAGAAGATTTCAGGATGCTGTCTTGTACACATATGTACATATATGTGAAGAATCTTGTAAGTCGAGTATAGCTAAGCCTTTAGGATGATTAGTAGCAATGTCATAGACGCGGGATGAGTAAAAAGTCATGTATATATAAGTTAATGATGACAAGAATTATGTAAGAGAGTCATTTGTAGATGACAAACTTCAGAAAGTTGTGTAGAGAGTTTTTTCCCAGAAAATAGCGACGGGTTTTTCTCTGAGTGCTCTCTGTCTGATCACGTGGATCAGAAATCCTTTTGTACACATCTAATTGAGAAGCTAATGAAGCTATGTCTAGAGTTTCAGAATCTAATTCCTCTCCTACTATGAGAATGATCAATAGGAACATTCATATGTGAATTTTGGAAACTGAAGTCTGAGAGTAGCGCACTTTTCCGTCTCAGTATTTTGATCAGATCTGAGTGTATACTGTAAAGTTTTTGATGAGTGAGCACTTAAAATTTAAGTTAGAAGATAAGGAAGCTGTGGCTAAAATCATCTAGCAAAACGGGTTTCAGATTGGGAGAAATCAACTTAAGAAGTTGACTATGTCGAAGGCGCAACTTCTGAGAGACATTTTTTGACATGTCTTTGATCTTAATGATCACATTAAACTTTTGATGATTAGTTTTGAGAACTAATGATTGATATGATTGCGCAAAGGTATTGCGAATACTTGTGCATCATTTACTTGAAGAAATTTGAAGTTTTATGCAGGTAATGAAGTTGATTCCTGAAGCAGACTTTCTGAAGTAGACACTTCTTCACTCAAAGAAGTGTTGATGAAAGTTTTGGTAAAGAAGAACAAGTTTTGTGTAAAGTTTGGTTTATAACTGACATAGAAGTGTTTTTAAGTCAGTATAGATCAAACCTTTGGAGATTAAGAGGTCTCCAACAATATATATATATATATATATATATATATATATATATATATATATATATATATATATATATATATATATATATATATATATATATATATATATATATATATATATATATATATATATATATATCAATAGAGAAAAAAACAATCACTTACATCGATGTAATTCTTCAAATCGTTGTTGTCAAAGCCCACTCAACAATTTCTCTCATCAAATTCCAAAGAAGCGATGCCAGAAAGATCCTGTCAAACCAAGGAGAAGAGAAATTAGAAAAGAGATGACATAGAGAAAGAGAAAGGGTGCAAGAGTATGTGCATCACTCACCAAAATTTGAGATCTGGAGAGAGAGAGGGAGGTGTCTAGAGAGAGAGATATGTGTGTGTTTAGACAATATGATCACAATGCAGTTCGCATGCACAAAAAAAAGCGTAGCATTTCTTAGTTCAAAACATGCAAAAATATCAAATTTTCATTCTTGGTTCGGGTTATGTTAAACAGGTTGTAAATATATACATTGGTATAGGTGTTACTATGGGCATCGGAATAAGCCTCGGTAACTCCAAAGAATTACTGGTGCATATACCGATGCCTATACTGATGCATATACCGACATTTGCAAAATTTTTGACATCTATATCGACTATTGTTTTTTAACAGTTATATGGATAGCCAAATGACCGTCAATATAAGTTGTGTGATTTTTTAGCCATTTCCAAGGGTCATACCATGTCGGGGGATGACCGTTGGTATGTACAACATCCATATGCCCCTCATATGTTGTAGTGTAAAGCGTTTAGTACTAGAAGCTCATATAGATTTCATATTTTCTTTCTCCTCTCATCCTAGTACTACTTGGAAGGAGAGAGCAAACAAGCTATTCATCAATTCGGATTAATGACTATCATAGAGTTCGGAAAAAGTGAGAGATCAAATCACTCTATTAGGGCTTTGGAAGATATAGAAAGAAAGATGTGTTGCCAACTTTGACCACCATCTAAAAGAATGGTGGATTGAAAAATCTATTGCCCCTTTAGGAAGAAGAACATGTAGTAATAAGAAGTGCCCTGTGGATTAGACACCATTAGATTTTCGTCTTCGAAAGTAACAAGATCCAAAGTAAGTGGACCACCAATGAAGGTGATGAAGCGTTAATAAACCTTTTTTGTAACTACCTCTAAAGCGTATGTTTCCTACCATTTGTTGGCCATCACCATTATATACTTTTCACATTCTCTCACCCTTGCTTTGTGGCATACCGGGGAGCCCATGCATGATATGCCCCTTCACCATACAGTTGTTCTTTTATTAATTCATGCGACGGATATAAGGCCTCCACCAGACTTCCTTTTATAAAAGAAAATGGGACTTCAAGATAATTAACTTTGAAATTTTATTGAATATCTGGACGAATTTAACTTGCAACTGTAGATTTTTTTATGCATATTCCCATCAACTTGACATTTAAAATCATATTATCTTACCATATCTTCTAAGATTTGACGAACATATTCCAGTTGATTATCTGTTTGCGATGTTCAAAACAAGTCATATTAAGTTAAACTTTGATCTTATTAGATACATGTTCTAGATTTTCCCATGCAGCAATTGTCCCTATTGGAAAGTTCAATTTTACTAGTCCGGGTATTTCGACAAAGTACCAAATAATCAAACAAGTGAATCATTTTTTTCTATCATGGTATTCTAGGTAAACCAACAACGAAATGGATGGATATACTCTCTCAAACATGTTTCGGAGCTTTCAGAGGCTATTATTTATGGAGTTTCGATTCCTTGTACCTCATTTATGGAGAGAGGCTCTCCTTAATATGTATTCTTCTGTCTGGTTACCATGGTCTTTAAATCTCCATGCACACAAAGTGCTCAACGTTTCCGCTTCCTTTTTTCAAGGGATGATATAAAATATATTTTATAATTGTAATCGCTGTTTGATTAAACAGAAAAAAGAAGTGCTGTTGATGGGTCTGATAAAGGATTTTTAACTATCCTTTTAAGGAGAACTGTTGTTCTAAGATTTTCGTATAAAGAACATGCATAGAAAACATGCTAATGCACTGATATTGTGGTCTCGAAGGAGCGACGGTCGTCATCGTGGTCGTGATAAGCTGTGTAGTCGTCGCCATAATCGTAACGGGGGTTATTTGGTTCTGCTGGAGGAAACCAAAAATCAATGGTACGAAAGATTAACATCTCCGTTCCACTAGGCATCCATTGTTTAGTATCGTAACCCCTCCTGAAGTTCTTGATCGTGTTTGCAGAAGAAAGGACTGAAGCAGATCCTGAGGAAGGACGGCTGAGACATGACCCAAGGGCTCCAACCAAGGCGTCTGTAAAGTCCTCTGTTTTTTTTTTTTTTTTTTTTTTTTTTTTTTTGAAGAAACAAGAAATTTAAAATTGATGCAAGAGAAAGTACAAGACAGTGATCCTCTCAATTGAGAGGAGACACTTACAAGATATGACTTTCAATATGCCACCTAATAAAAGTGGTCATATTATCTCTAGAGACCGAATGAGCTTGAAGTAATTTGGACCGCCACATATTACAAGGATACTTCTTGAGCAAGGAATGTTGATTACTGCCATCTAAGCCATTTTTACTGGAGTTCCTAGAGCACCATTCTAAAAGTCTAATCATTCCCAAATTACAAGGGTAGAAGTGATCTTTACAATGATTATTAAAGATTTTACTATTTCTATCTTTCCATATGGCCCACAGGATGTGAGCTCTCAGCAACTGCCAAATCACAATATCCATTCTGTTATTCTCTCCAAGAAGAAGAGCTCTGGAGTTAGGGGGTTTATTTCCAGACACTTGCCAGTACAGATAGAACACCTTCCAGTATCTGGCAGAGTTTTTGCATTTGAAAAAAAGGTGATCCAAATCTTCAAGCTTGCCACAAAATTGACAATTTCCTGCATCAATTTTAAATTTCTTGGCCTTGCTGCCAGTCCATATTCCCCTGTGAAGGATCAACCAAAGAAGATAGGAATGCTTAATGGTCAGAGGAAAGGCCCACACACATTGAAATCTGTACTTCCATTGATGGGTGGTCCAAGTTAGGGACCACTTCCTGTTAAGTCTTTCAATCAGTAATTTGTTGCTGATGCCAAACTTTTTGAAATTGTTTAGCATATCCTGAGCTACATCAGCAATATCAATAGGTTTCTCCCACATGTTGCTATCCAGCTTTTCCATCAGCACTTTCTTTTTGTCTTGTAGGATCTGTTTACAGGCACCAGACAAGGAATTATTATTCAGAATTTGACTATCTTCAATAATATTTCCATTGTTCATAAGATCCTTCCAGCTGCTGAATCCCTTCCTTCTGCACTTATTCCTCCTGATAGGAGAAGAGGAACTGTTTACTTTGTCATGCCAACCTACCCACATAGAATCCTGCAATAAGAAGGAGAGGTTAAACTGAAACCAAATAGGAAGTTTGTACACCCTTTTAATTGTCATCCAGGACTTCCAAAAATTACAAATAAGTAAACTTCCTTTAGGAACAAAAATAGCAGGGGAAACAACTACATCCCAGATATCAAAATTAGACCAACATTTATTATCTGCAATCCAAAACTTAGGAATATTCCTTTTGATGAGACAAGCCCAAAAATCATTAGAAGAGACAGCTCTACAGATCCACTTAGCAGCCATCTGAGTAGCCATTTTGGAGGGACAAATTAGCCCCAGACCTCCATCAGATTTCCTCATGCAGCAGGTCCTCCAAGCCACCTTAGGGATCTTGTTATCTCCCCATAAAAATCTTCTAGCAAGAGCTATACCATGAGCCAGCTGCTTCTTATTAGGATGCCAACAAGACAAATAGTATGTTAGGCATGGAAGAATGTAATGCTTGAGGACAAAGGCTCTTTGAGCAATACTATTTTGAAAACCAATCCACTTATAAATTTTTTCCCTAAATTTATCCAAGACCCAGTTCCATCTTTGATCTTGAGTAATTTCAAATCCCATGGGGATGCCCAGCAACCTGAAAACAGTACCTCTTTTTATGATATCACAACCAGCCAATTTAACACATTCAGGAATACAGCCATTAGAGGAATAAAACCCAGTTTTAGCATGATTAACCACAGAACCACTTGCCAAACAAAAAGTATTAAGACATTGAAGGAAGGCCTCAGCAGAAGGATCCTCTGCTTTCATAATGAGATTAGTATCATCAGCAAAAGTTTGGAGACACAAGGGGGATTGGGCTTGGGGGATTTCAATGCCCTTTATACTATTTTGACTTATAGAGTACTTAACAAGCCACCCAAGAGCATCAGCCGTGATAGCAAACAGAAGAGGAGCTAAAGGGCAGCCCTGACGAACAGATCTACACAACCTGAAAGAAGAAGAAAGCTGACCATTCATAGAAACTTTAGAGTGAGCATTACCAAATAAAATGTTGACATATTTAATGAAACTTTTGCCCAGCCCAATGTCATGAAGGGATTGCAGAATAAAATCCCACTCAATCCTGTCATAAGCCTTGTCAAAATCAATTTTGAAGAAAAAAGTATCAGTATTCATCTCCTTGGTATACTCATAACCTTCCCACATGGAAATGATAGCATCAAGAATAAACCTACCTTTAATAAAACCTTTCTGCTCAGGAAGAATGATACTATCCATCAAAGGACTTAATCTTCTAGCAAGGGAGGAGGCAAAGATTTTGTAAAGAGAAGTCAGACAAGATATAGGCCTCCAGTTATTAAGATCTTCTTTAGAGCCTCTTTTATGAATCAGCTTAATAACACCAGTATTAATGAAGGCAGAGAGAGTTCCTCTCCTCATGGCTTCTTGCCAGATCCAAAGAATAATGGGCACCAAAATTTCTTTGAACTCTTGAAAAAATTCATTGGGAATACCATCATGACCAGGAGACTTACCAGGCCTCAATTTACTTATGGTTTCTCTAACCTCACCAGCAGAGAGGGGGAGATCAAGGAGGGAGACCAAGCCAGGAGGAACCATTTTCTTCCTTCTCTGGGCAATGGCAGCTCTTGCACTCCAGACATGGTCCCCTCTCTTGGGAGGAACAGAGAAAACATTAGTAAAGAAGCTAACAGCCTCTTGAAGGTTTTCTTCTAAAGAAGTAGCAAAGTCTCCATTACTCTTTTTAACCAGGGGGAAGAAGTCCCTGGTTTTTTTCTTCCTCATAAGATCAAACATATTCTTATTAGGCTTATCCACTTTACCAGCCCAAAATTCTCTGGACATGACAAGGGCACCATGAGCCAGAAGATAATCCTCATGCCTAATTTTTTCCTGGTACTCTAGGATCTTCTGGTTTTTTATTTGGTCAGGAGTTTTAGAATTCTTCATGTTCTCCATCTCCTTAATAATCATCATCCTTCTCTTATATCTAGAAAGTTTAGCCTTTCTTTTATACATAGTGAGAGCACACTGCACTTCTTTAATAGCCTCCTCCCAGGCTTTGAAAGGGGAACATCCCTCGATAAAATGCTTCTTAAAAATGGAGCATATGTGATCTTTCACCAAGGGGATCTTAATCAAGGACATATCAAGGTGAGGCCAGCCAGCTCTAAAGCTAGGACTATTGCTCATAAAATTGGCAACAAGGGGAGTATGATCAGACAGCTGCAGGGAAGGGTCAGCCACACACTGGTAATTCCAAAAGGACTGAGTCCTATTAGCACTCATATAAATCCTGTCAAGTCTAGAAGACAAATAATTACTATGATTTCTATTATTCCAGGTATGTCCCGTGTTGACAGAAAGATCAATGAGATTATGTTTAAGAATCATATTAAACCAAACATTTTTTTCATTGCCAGAGATAATGTTGTTTATGTTACCGTTCCTGTCTGCCGAGTTGGTGACCATGTTGAAGTCCCCTATGAGAATGACATCTCCAGAGAGGTTGCCAATCTCTTCCCAGCACTTGGTTCTAATAGAAGAGCAATTGTCAGCATAAACACAGACAATGATGCAATTCAAAGGATCTTTACATCTGATGGCAATCCATTGATTAGTGTTACTGGTAATAACTTCTTCAATCAAGTTACACAGGTTGGAATTAATTCCAATAGCAGCTCCACCCTTACCAAGATGGTTGGTGTGAAACCAAGAGGAAACACTGCTCACCATTTTAAGGTTGGCATTTAGAAGGTAACCATTACTTTTGATTTCCTGTAAACAGATAAAGTCAGGCCTCAAGGAGGCATCAGTCATCCATTTACAAAGAACTTTACTTCTGACAGGGTCTGTCAGGCCTTTGGTATTAAGGGAAATAATTTTGAGACTATCCATAAGAAAACAAATAGAAAGAAGTTACTTTTTATGGTTCTTAAGAGGTTTTACTGCCGAGATGGAGTTTCTTACCACCTCCTTTCTTTTGGATTTGATCTTTTCCTTAGCAATAGGACTGTCAGATGTCATTGTCACATCCATATTAATTGTTTCTAATTCATCCTGCATGAACACTTCATCACTTTTGTTTAGTTGTTCAACAAAAATCTCTTCACTGGATTTCGAAATAATAGTTAAATCTTCTTCCATACGATCATGGGAAGGGGGGATACTAGAGTATTTGTTACTTCCTCTTTTATTCACAACCGTCCAGCCTGCTTCTTCAATGATATTACCTTTTTGGACCGGCGAGGTGCTTCCAGAGTTTTCCTTGCCAGCATCCAAGTGATCAGATGAAGAACCTTTATTACTTTTTAAACCTGCATCTTCTACATTCTCCGACTTATCAATAAAAGAATCATCAAGAACCTGAAAAGGATTGTGAATACCCTTTACAAGAGTTTCTGGTTTAAGACCGCCCTGAAAGGCCTTCCTTCTGTTTTTACTTACCTGTCTTTTAAGTACCCCATCTTCCTTGGAGCTTTCAACTTTCTTACCCTCAGGTCCCTGTATACCTGATTTGTTCTCATTTTTCTCCTTTTCTTGCTTGATCTCTAGAGAAGGACAGTCTTTAATCAAATGCCCCTGCTTATAACAATGAAAGCAAGCATTAGGTAAATTCCTGTATAAAACTTTTTGTTCATGCAGCTTGCAGCCTTCTGAGTTTTTAAGAACCAAAGATGGTTTAATGTTTTTAGAAATATCTACTTCAACTAACATCAGAGGATCCCACTTGGGGTTAAAGCCATTTCTTGGTTTTTGTCCAAGCACTTTACCTAATAGTCCTGCAAGTTTGTCTATCCAAGGAAAAAATTCCACAGGCAGATCAGGGAGTTCAACCCAAACAGGCACCTTAGTTGGCTTTGGTCCCCTAGGGTTGAACCCAGGGTACCATTTAAAGAAGGAAATAGGAGTATTTCTGATTAACCAATGACCTTCAGCTATCACTTGCATTGCATTATTTCCATCCTCAAAAAAGAAAAGAAAATAGTTATTTGGCAGATATTGAATGTGCTTAGCAAATAACCCTCTATTTTCCCAGTTAACCTTCATCCAGTTCTTTAAGATGTCCTGAGGAGGTCTAATTCCATGACAGAGACCAATTACGACTTTCTCACACAAATGGTTATTCCATTTTTCCAGGGCCGTGCTATCAATGACAAGAGTGGCGTCATCTCTGTCAACTTCCTCGGGGTCAAGATTCAACTGATGTTCAGGACATGAAGAAGGCACGGTATCAGCCCCCTCAATGTCCACATGCATTTTCCCTTTTCCTTTAATGTCCTTATCTGACGACTGAGGAGGAGACATACCTGAGAATCCAAGCATGTTGAACATTGAAAGATGATTTTGATGCGGAGATTGCAGAGCACCGGCGTACGACACTGCATTATTGCATTGCTGAGCAGCAAGAAGTTTAGTAAATACCTGGTCTCTGTCACTCTGTAAACCTCCTGTGGACATCACAGAACCAGAATGCCCATGAGCTTCACCATTGTCAAATATAGGGTTGAAAGTTGTCTGTAATCCCCTCGAATCTTCCGACATAGAGGAAGGACCCGCCTTCCCAGTCTTGAGGGCGTCCAACATCGACATGTCAACGCCTTAGGGCACCGCCCCGCCTGAAGAGGACCAAACAAGCTCCACAGGGGAGCCCCCGCGAAAGAGAAGACGAGAGAACCAAAGCCCCCCCTCGTATCGAGGGGGAGAGGGGCACTGAATGCGGCCCGCGCCCCGAAGGAACACGAAGCAGCAGAGTTAAGGCTTCATGCAGCTAGGGCGAGAGAATTCTTCATCGTGTGTGAGTTATTTTCAATTCCTAAAGTCCTCTGTTTTGGCGATGGATGCGAGGGAATTCTCACTAAAGGACATTGAAGAAGCGACTAACAATTTCGACATGAGCATGAAGATAGGCCAAGGTGGATACGGAACCGTTTACAGGGTATAAGTTTCTGTGTTTATTCTTCCTCCTCTTTTTAGTGGTTATTATTCCTCCTCTTTTTGCTTTCATGTTTCCATCTAAGGTTAGTTCGGATAGGTCGTTCATTCACAAATTACTATGCGTTAATCAGTCCCTGCTCATTCGGCTTGAGTTTTGTGTTTTTCCTCGTTGATCATTTGCATGGACGCTTCACCTACAGAATTCTATAACTTTATCAGTGAACCTATGCGCATCTATCCAAATAGCTTACACTCATGATCGGTATAACCGAATGTACCTTTTGCCAGGTAGCGGCTGTTTTAAATGGTTGCGACTGAAGGATCTACAAAATGATCTGTAATCCTGTATGTGAATTGGATCTCTCCGATGTGCTTCATGGGAGAAAACGACTAGATACCGATTTGAGGGAGGGGGAAGAAATGAAGTTCGTTGGTAGGTAGCCTTCTTGAGACTTCAAAATAGCACAGACCTTGCCATTTTTATCTTCACACAGAATATCATCATCCGAAATAGAATTTTCAAGAAGAGGCTTCATATTTTGTGAAATTCTTTTGGTTCAAACTCTAGAGATGGTCACCATGCAATCATGCCTATGGGGAGAAAGATCACCACGCAATCACCCCTATGAGGAGAAAGATTGGTTAAAACACTCAAAAGCTGAGTAAAGTGATTGACAATCAAAGCACTTTACTCAGCTTTTGAGTGCAATGCATTCATACGGACTACAAACTGAATGAAACCTTTTGCATAGTTTAAATTCACTTAACTTGTTTATCAAACGCTCAGATCCGTTGACAATTTACAGCTGATCTCGTTGCAGGGAACTCTGCTAGGTGGAGAAGAAGTTGCAATCAAGAAGCTAAAAACTGAAGGGAATTCATGGAGACAATTTCTGAATGAAGCCCATATTATTCAGAAAGTACAACACAGGAATCTCATCCGGTTGTTAGGAGTTTGCGAGGAGGCGGAAGAGAGAATACTAGTTTATGAGTACATGGCCAATGGGAGCTTGTACGATTACTTGAAGCGTAAGTACTCCAGATATAACGCATTTGCTCATTAAGAAAAAAACATGTTGGCTGCCTGTCTGTTTACTCATTGTTATTCGCAAGAACAGGAAATGATAGAGTGTTAAAATGGAGCGATCGATACCAGATTATTACGGGCATTGCAAAGGGGCTGGCCTATCTTCACGAGGAATCGCACTATAAAATTGTACATGGAGATATTAAGCCTCAAAATATACTTTTAAACGATGGACTGCAAGCCGTTATTTCAGATTTCGGTATTTCCAGACTCCTGCAGGACGGCCGTACAAAGCTCATCACAACTCCCATTGGGACACAGTGAGCATTTCTCCCACATTGATCTTTTAAGTTATTTCGATTGTTGTACGCTTCTCGTCTCTCTAAAAGATTTTCATTGCTGTTGAAGAGGATATCTTCCTCTAGAGTATATACAATATGGACAGCTACGTCCTTCAGTCGATTCATACAGTTTTGGAGTAGTTTGTCTCGAGATCGTCTGTGGTGGGAGCAAAGCCGATTTCATCGATGAGGTGATCTCTCTCTCTCTCTCTCTCTCTCTCTCTCTCTCTCTCTCTCTGTGTTGCGGGAAAGCCAGCGATAATCTTAGTAGCAGTGACGATCATACCTGTAGGCTGTTAGTAGCAGGTAAAACAATAGTGTTAGGAATTGTATCGACTGAATTAGGAATTGATGATCTTTTTTTCGAGGAAAAGCACTTTAAGAAGACTTTGAAAGATATTTTTCATGTATCCTCTATCAAATAATTCCGATTTCTGTAATTAAATGGTTGAACACAGATATCAAGTGTAGCTTAAAGCAAGCTACTTAGTTACCGATTCAAATAGGAATTTGAAACTTTGCTGAGAAGAAAATGCCAAGGAAGAATATATCTATTGTGTTGAAGTCCTAATATTATTTCATATTCTTCGGCTAGAAATCATAAGAATACATATTCTTTGGAATAAACACATTGACTATTCAAATTTTACAAAAGTTGAATACGACTCCTATGTAGTCTTTCATTAATTTGATGCTTTTCTATAAACAAAATGTGCATAAATTGTGTTAATTATACTAGTTTTCTAATTCCTTCTTTCATATCTAGATCATAAAGTAGAGATGAGGTGGATTAAGTGCATTTTTATATGTGGGATCCTAGGAAGAAGTCAGCTCTTTCAAGAAACATATAATTTAATTTGTGGAGGATTTCAATCAAGTAAATTTTCTATATTCCCTTGGGATCAAGACATAAAAAAGAAATTATACCTTAAGATATAATATACAATCTACAATAAAATGCTGTATGTTAATGAGGAAATCGGACTTTTGTAGGAACACCAAAATCTATCACTAATTCAAATAAGTTTCATTTCAAGATTTAGGCGATAAGTGATAATTGTAATACAAATAAAAAGTTGAATTTAACGACACCAATAATATCTCATAGTTTATCCTTATATGTGATTCTACAAAATGTTTTCCGAATAATTATCTTCCATTGAAAATACGAATTTTTATGGTGACAAAATTCAATACGAGGTATGAGATCTAGCCAATGATTTCAAAACTCATCTTCAAAAGAAAAAAATAGGATCATAATAAGCAGGAATCTCCATTTAATCTTGTAATGATAATACATAAAAAAAGGACCGTTGTCTTATATCATTAATATGATAAATATATACATAAAAAATATGTGTTAATTCAAGATCATCCTTCGAAAGATGAAAAAGAAATCAATTATAGGTGGACTTGGAAAGAGTAAATTAGACACTCCAAAAAGTATACTCTATCGTATTATGTATCATAAGATGCTTTAATATATAGAGAAATTCAATAAAAACAGCCCACATGTTTTAAGGATGGACATATAAGATACATTTGTAGAGAAATGTTGAAGGTAAGAATGTACACTTTGGATTAGGACTAGACCTGATAACCTGTTCCAAGAGATAGTAAAACGAATTTGATTCATGAAGTTTAGATGTTTCACATAAGTTGTGAGCATGATCCAAAAATATCTAGCTATTGATCAACATTTATAGAAGAATATTATGAGATTACATCTATAGATCGTGAGGGTTTCTTTTGTTCCATCCGAATGATTTCTACAATTCAAAATTTTAAGCGTTGAAGCTAGTACACATTGGAATATCTTTTAGTTTAACATAGAAATTACTTTCAAACATGATGATTTTAAGCTTTCCTTTCTAGTCTCATGTACATAGAGCCATTGTGGAACCTTATGAATTAAAACCATGCACCAAAAGCTAAGAATCAATGGTATGTAGGTTATCTTTAAATGCAAGACTTTAGTATAATTATAGGTGATCCAACATGTTAAAAGTTATTTGTTGAAGGTTGACATGTTTATGTTGGCATCCATGTTAATGATTTAATTATTAGAGGAGATGATGATGAAAAACATGGTTATGGATAAAAGAAGCTTAGATTTGAGTTATGATATTCGATTTTGATATAATACTTTCTATTAAAAACTGAGCTTCAATATGGTAAACATGGCATGTGGTTACATACAAAGATTTATAAATGTTATTTAATGGATCAATTAGGAAGAGTTGGGGAGATCATAGATGAAGAGAAAATACTCAAACAAGTAATTAATAGAATCAAAACAGATGATAAGTCTGTAGCATCCACCATTGGAATAAATTTTACATTGACATGCAAGTAACATATCTGAGTTCATTCATGCGACAACTCTTGACTCATGAATCGATGCTTACAAAGATTTTGTGAAGAGTGATGGATAGTGCACATAGATAAAACGGTCTTTGTTGCATCATATGTAAGATGGTAGATAACTTGGGGATTATGATCTCTCTCACTCGTGAGGCATGAGAAGAAGGAAGCTCGGGGGTGGTCAAGTGGTTCAGAATAGTCCAACCCTATGTGAGTCCCTCATGGTGATGGGCTGCGTATTACACGACAAAAAGTTTTGGTCTCATTATAGTGGTATCAAAGCAGTTATGTTTCACCTTTGTAACCTGTAGCAGACAAGACTTGAACCTACACCAACCTATAGAGTGGCTCATGGCCTATCCAAGTACCCATCTCCAAGTTGATGTAAAGCACTCAAATGGATATAATATATTCTTATAATATATGAAGGAGGCGATCCACGGATTTGACCTACAAGGATGAGAGAAATGCCTAGCCATCATGCCAAGCTTATAGACTGAATTTCGTATTTATTTTGAGCCACATCCCATGAAATTGTTTCTACAAATTGGTTTTAATGGAGCAACAAAGTCCACTCCAGCCACATACTTGGACGACCAAAAGATGGGATCTATTGAATCTATTTTCTATATCCTCATTGGAGATCAAGTCAATAACCTATCCATTCGTGGGGATAGGAAGATTGATCTTCAGTACCTTCCTTGATAATCAAGATGATCATCAAGGCAATGAGCCCATCACCAAAAAAGGTTAATTCGGCATGGACACAGAATCAAACGATTAAAACCATCGGGATGTCAAGAATCAAGGGGGCATATAATTAAAGCTTGTGAGACGTTATACCAACAACATCCAACATAAGTGATGCCCACATATGGATGTGAGAGAGATCATTATCCCTTAAGTTATCTACCATCTTACATATGCTCTGACACTCTTGGTGAAACCTTGCTCTAGACAAGCCTAATTTACTCTCGAGAACCTTAATAGAATATTAAGCCTCCAATATATATATATATATATATATATATATATATATATATATATAAATGAATCATACTTTCTAAAATCATTTTCAAAACACTATGTCAAAATAGATAACTTGTGTGCACAAGCCACCTTGAGAAAACCCTCTTATGGAAGAAGGCACTCAATATTTTACTCAAATCTCACAACCTTGTCGCAATTATCCCAAGATAGCTATAACAAGGGGAGGACTATAATTATAACAATTATCCCAAGTTATTTCACGATTTTAGGAGGACTATAATTAGAGCAATACATATAAGAAGTCAAGGGGGTAATTCTAGCATTTCATAACTCAAGTTCTATAGATCCAATTACTATGAAACCATGTAAGCATGATTCTGAGAGTCCTAGAATCGTAGTCAGATTGATAGATTGGATAATGAGTTCATAAACAAAGCAAAATGTCTCATAGAACTTGATAGGACTTACTCAATGTAGTATGACAATAAACATAGATACATGAAGCAATGAAAATGAAGTATAAATATATTGATAATTGAGGTATGTTACAATGAGAGATTGGATGATTTATCTAGCTTTGAGGCATGACATAAGTAAGTCAAAATGAGTGTGACACTTACTTTTAGGAAGTAATTTCAGTTTTGATTTCAAATGGATTTTTTGCATTTGGCTCCTAATAATTCCACAAGATTCTCTCCAATCATCACATTTAACTTTGGACAAGATAAAATCTGATATTATCCTTAGAAATCCATCCATTGTATAATGCCCTATTTACATTATTAATCCTCAAATATCAAGAGAAATCCTTTGCGCATTAGTCAAGCACTTGGGCTTTATTCATACACCAATAACTTCTCCTCAAGCTTAAGATGACTCAATCTTCAATTCTTCAATATTTATTGAAGTCCAATCATAGACTTGGGCTTGTTTAGTTCAGTGCATCCAATGCTTTGTTCATCATATCTGCACATGCTTGTTGAATAGATACATATGAGAATTGAATTTCCTTTCTTGTGATTTTCTCCTTGATATATTCATCATCCACATCAATGGGCTATGCCCTTGCATGATAAATTGGTTTTTTTCAAGGTTTTGAACTTATATTCTCTCCAAACATGTGAGTACAAGATTTTATACCCAAGTTTGAGTACAAAGTACTGATACACATGGCTTCTTGAGTTGCATTTTTCAAATGTCTATAATCAGCTTCAATTGATGTGTGAGCACTAGTGGGTTTCTTGTTTGTTGACCATGAAATGAGCTTTGTATGTGTAAATGTAAGATACCCTAAATTGCATCTTTTTTCATCATTATACCATATGTATATGGATAATATAGATCTTCATTTATGGATCCCTTTAGATAAGAGATTATGTTTTTAGTTTCTTCAATTTGTGGTTTCCTAGGAGTATGCATGAATTGACTTGGGACACTCACACTATAACAAATGCCTAGCCTAGTCAATGTTGCATAATTCAAACTTCCCAATAAGTTTTGATAGCTTGTTATGTATTTAGTTGGTTGTCCTTCTTGAGCACTTAACTTTGAGTTTATTTCCATGGATGTACCTACCAGTTGAACATTCACTATTTTGAACTTAGCTAGCATATCTTTATGTATTTCTTTTGAGTGAGATACACACCTTTCTCTGCATATGCAACTTGCAAACCAAGGAAGTGTGTGAGTTTCCCTAGGTCGTTAACTCTAAATTTTTCCGTCATTTGTATCTTGATCTTCATGATACCTTCAACATTGTTATGTGTGAGTGTTACATCATCTACATATACAAAAAGTTATATGAAATCATCATGAATCCTCTTGATGAATAGTGAAGGATTTGCTTTGCTAAGAATGAAACCATTATCCTAAAAATAGGTCGCAATTCTATGATTATAAGGTGTTGGAGCTTGCTTTAGATTTCCTTAACTTTCATTTATGATCTATAAAATGTGAATTTTCAAATCTAGAGGTTGAGGCATATATACCTCTTCAGATATCCATCCAATAAAAAGTACATTCTTCACATCTATTTTCTAAATCTTCCAACTCTTGGAAATGGAAACCTCATTGTACTCTCATTGTTGGCATGTTTGTCACATGTCTTCAATTTTTAATTTTACTAGATAGAATGATCTTCATGGTTAAAGTTTTTAGCACCGATTCCCAAGTGTGATTCTCATCCATTTTTATTTTCATGGTTAAATAATAGCATTTATCCATTTTGATTTTTTCTTTACCTCCTCATAAGATGAGGGCTCTTCAAGACTAAAGTCATTTGCTAAGTGAATAGAGTGTTTAGTCACTAGAGATTTATCATATCCATACCTTTTTAGCTCTTGTTGTCCCTAGTAGATCTTTTGATTGTTTGTTGAGAGGAATATATAACATCTCTTTAGCCTTGTATCTTGGTATTAGCTTTAAAATTCCATGAGTGGATTTCTTGTTTTCGGGTTTTTTTTATCACCTTCATGTTGAAAGAGATGGATGGATACCTCGAGGAAGTGAGGTGGTACTGCTAAAACTTGCTTTGTACCAGCCTTGATGCACTTCAGAGTTATTAAATAGACCCTTTTAACTTGAAAATGAGACCAAGGAAGTACCTATGTAGTTTGGAATTGATACTTGAAACAGTTAATCCAAAACAGACTAGTTCAAGAATAACTAGTGTTGAGAAACTTTCTATTTTAGTCCATACACCTACTAGTGCTATTACTCAGAGCTCACAACACAATAATAATTGGCCAAATTCCTTTTGAAGGATTTAAATGAGCTTAGATAGCTAATGATTGCAAGTGCAATCATTTAAAATGATAAACTATGCTCTAAGAAATAACTTTATCAAATCAGCTCTTACTCCCGATTTCTTAGGGAACAACCAGTAGATGACAAGTGAGCAAGTCAAAGGTGATTTCTCCCTGATGCCTAAAAAAAATGCATTGAAATTTTTACAGTAGAAAGTAGACATTAAGCTAGTTCCAACAAGCCAATGATTATGTAAAATGGGTGAGTATTCATTGAGATATGACCAAACAAATTTGATTGTTTTTAGTAGTCATAGCAAAGTAGATAGAGAGGTTCAATGATCTATATGTATTATAGAACATAATTGTACAAAGTCATTTGTATTGTGATGATGCTCAATGATGATGAATTGAGTGAGCTATAGTGTGAGGTACTCAAGTTCTTCAAATGATCAAGGAGTGAGCTCTAAATGAGGCACACACCATGAGATTTTACAAAGTCTTTTATATGCGTTTCCTCTAAATTTGAATTTTGAATTCAAATTTGGCTCCAATAAAAAAAAGTGACTCCACTAATTTTGGAGATATTCTCTCAACTTGAAGTTGTAGCTAATATTATTCCTAACTGCACAAGTTATAGCTTTTACAAGTTTCTCCAAATAATGAATGTTTTACAATGGTAAATGATCAAGTAGTTACAAGCTATAGTTCACATGAATTATCAAGTTCTAGTTCCACACAATGTTTTACATGCTAAGCCAAATGTGTAGGCTTAAACATTTGCACCAAGGACTCCCCCTAAACTTCTTGGATTGTATTGCTTCATCAATCTTCGTGAATATCCTGTAATCCAATCATGGTTTTAAACATGCAAAGCTTAGTACCTTCAAGTGCTTTGGTTAACAAATCAGCACACTGTATATTTATAGATACATATGCTAGTTGAATCTCTTTGCCCAAGAGTTTCTTTCTAACATAGTGATAGTGCACTTCTATATGCTTAGTTCTTGCATGCTTAATGGGGTTGGTTGCAACATGGAAAGAGCTATTGCTCTCACTAAAGATCATTGGTGAATGATTGTGAAGTCCCAAATCTAAGAAGAGCAACCTAATCCAAATAGCTTCTTGTGTAGCATTTGCTAATCCCTTGTATTCAGCCTGTGTTGAAGATAGAGAAAGATTTGGTTGCTTCTTAGAAGACCATGAGATGGTTTTATCACATGCAAAAGATAAATAGCAAGAAGTACTACTTTTATCATCCTTGCATCCTGCCCAATCTACATATGCGTACAACTTTATGTCCAAATCTGATGTGTATGGGAAGTAAAGATCTTGATTTTGAGTACCTTTGAGTACTTCAGAACTCTTTTAGCAGATTCCAAGTGAGGTGCTCTAGGTTTATGCATAAATTGGCTCACAACACCTACTCCATAACATATGCCAATCCTTGTTAATGTTGCATAGTTTAGACTCCCAACTATGCTTTGATAACTTGCAATGTCTTCAAGCAAATCACCTTCATGAGCACTCAATTTATGATTTACCTCCATAGGGGTGTTAGCTACTTTTGCATCCTCCAAGTGGAACTTCTTCAACATGTCTTGCACATATTTTCTTTGAGTGATTTAGATTCCAGAGTTACTGTACACCAACTGAAGTCCAAGAAAGTATTTCATAAACCCTAGGTCACTCATCTTAAACTCTTGCATCAATTTGTTTCTGATTTTTTTGATGCCATTGTCATCACTACGTGTAAGAATGATGTCATCCACATATACACATAAATATATCACTTCTAAGTTACTTCTCTTGATAAACAGAGAAAAATCCTCCTTGCTCATTATGAATCCTTGGTCTTAAAGATAGGTTGATAGTTTATGGTTCCATTCCTAGGTGTCTAGTTCAAACCATAAAGAGATTTCTTTAATTTGCATACATGATTTACCTTGCTTGGATCTTCATAGCCTGGAGGTTGAGCCATGTAAACCTCCTCTGAAATCCACCCATTGAGAAAAGAATTTACATATTCCAATTTATAGATGCAGTTACACTTACCAATACTCTGATGGTTGGCATCTTAGCCACTAGTGAAAAGGTTTCTTCATAGTCTACTCCATTGTTTTGTGCAAAACCCTTACCCATAAGCCTAGCTCTAGACATGTTTATGGATCCATCTGACTTCCTTTTGATTTTGTAAATCCACCTAGAACCAATTACCTTCATTGATGCTTTCTTGGTACTAGCTCCCAAGTGTCATTCTCTTGGAGTGCTTCTATTTCTTCATCCATCGCCTCCTGCTTTGGTACTTGATTCTTCATATGAAGAAGGTTCTTCAAGTGATGAATCCTTAGCAAGATATATAGAATGCTTAGTAACTAATGAAGTATCATACCCATATCTGATTGGCTTCTTACTCTCTCTTTGTTATCTCCTTAAGGCTTGGGTGGATGACTCAGGGTTGTCTTCTAACCTCTTCATCTTGACCTTGCCTTTTGATTTTCATGCTCTAAAATCTTACAAGTTCATGGTGTCCTCATTATCTGATTTGATGTCTTTAATTATGCTTGGCTCCTCCTTGGTGACGCTTGGAAATTCTTTTTCCAAGTCATATGGCAATTTGACCTCCCTGCATTCACTTTCAAACCAAGAGTCATTCACATCAAACACAACATCTCTACTGACCATAATTCCTTTGTTGGATGAATTATGAAACCTATACCCCTTTTGGTTTATATCATACCTTATCAAGATGCTTTTTTCTACCTTAGGGTCTAACTTACCTTTGATTTGAGATGGCACATGCACACAAGCAACACAACTAAATATTCTGCAATGTTCAAGTAAAGGTCTCCTACCATTCCATGCCTCATTGGGGGTCATCCCATCAAGGCACTTAGAAGGTAACCTGTTAATAAGATAAGTGGTAGTAGAAACAACCTCTGTCCATAACTAATTAGGCAACTTCTTTTCCTTTAACATAGATCTAGCTGTTTCCACAATCAATATGTTCCTCCTCTCTAATAATCCATTTTGCTCAAGACTATATCTAGTTGTGATCTCTCTCTTTATACCTGTATCCGACAAAAATGCATCAAACTCATTGGAGAAGTACTCAACTCCTCCATCTGACCTTATCCTCTTTAAACTCTTTTCTGTTTGATTTTCCGCAAGTGCAAGGTACTTTTTGAAACAACTAAACACTTCATCCTTATGTCTCATGAAATGAAGGATAGTACACCTACTGAAATCATCAATAAATGACACATAGTACCTTGAGCCTGAAATTGAAGGGTCTTTGTATGGTCCCCACACATCTGTGTGGACAAGTTCCAAGTAATCCTGATGCATATAGCCTTTCTTTGTAAAGGGTAACGTGTGTGATTTACCAAACTGACATGCACCACATTTATAGATCATATATTGCTTGGATACATTAGGTATCGCAAGTACACATTGATCACTACATATCTACTTCAATGTTCTCTCACCATTGTGTCATAGTGTTTTGTGCCATATCTATAACTCAGACAAGGTTTGATCCTTATAAGTATAAAGTGCAATGTTTCTGGTGTCCTCAAGCTCAAATGTAGACAATCTACCTGTTTTCTCTCCCTTTGCGTATCTCATGAACCCATGTTGGGGGTCCTCCACAAAGGTTCCAAATTTATTGAACCTAACCTGTAGACCCTTTTCAACTATCTGCCCAACACTCATCAATTTTTTGTGATAGTAGGTACATAAAGAACTCTGCTCAATAGATTCCTATTCCCATCAGAAGTTTTGACATCTCCTACCTTGACAACTAAATGCTTGGTATCATCACCTATCTGGACTTAGTGCTTTCCCTTGGGCTCTTCAAGATAAAAAAGGAGAGCTATATTGCCTACTACATGGTTTGAACAACTTGAGTCAATATAGAAGAGGTGATCATCATTCATACCTTCTTTTGAGGTCAAATTCATAATGAGAAGAGAATCCTCTTGATCCTCTATATAGTTATTGAAGTCTCTTCTTGATTTGAATCCTTCTTGATAATTATTGTTGTAGCCATGGTTGTAACTTTGATTACGATTGAATATTCGTCTTGATCGTGAGAAGCCACCTCTTTGAGATCCTCTTCCTCTCTGGTTCTTGAAGTTCTTATAGCAGGCATCTGTTGTGTGATTAGACAGTCCACATATATTACATGGGGAAGAGTTGAAAAGTTTCCCCTAACTCGCTCACCTCCTCTGCCCCTTCCTCTCGAGTTCCTACCTCTCCTTGCTCTTTCCTTTATCCTTAGACTTTCCTTTATCTGTATAGAGCATAGAAGAATTGTTACCTCTTGATGGGTGACCATTTTTGTTCATCTTTTCCTCATGGCTGAAGCATTCCCCATGAGAGTGGTTAGATCAGGAAATTGCATATCAATATAAAGATCCATTGCAGTTGTGAAGGATTCCCACTTATCATCTGCCTTGATACCATTGATTATTTGTCTCACTATTTGCTCCTCTTCAGTCTCCTCTCCTATGCTTGCCAACTGATCAGCCACCTCCTTCATCTTGGTCACATAGATATGTATCCTTAGACTTTCCTTTATCTGTATAGAGCATAGAAGAATTGTTACCTCTTGATGGGTGACCATTTTTGTTAATCTTTTCCTCATGGCTGAAGCATTCCCCATGAGAGTGGTTAGATCAGGAAATTGCATATCAATATAAAGATCCATTGCAGTTGTGAAGGATTCCCACTTATCATCTGCCTTGATACCATTGATTATTTGTCTCACTATTTGCTCCTCTTCAGTCTCCTCTCCTATGCTTGCCAACTGATCAGCCACCTCCTTCATCTTGGTCACATACTCTAAAACATTCTGCTTAGGTTTCTTATTTTGCGTAGTAAACTCCATCCACAATTGATTTTTCCTAGCTCTTGCATTGGAAGAAAAGTATGAAGATAGAGTATCCCAAGCCCCTTGGGAAGTTTTGGAATTCCTAATATGAGGAAGAAGGAAGTCAAAGATAGAGTTAAGTAGATATGACTTGGCTCAAGCATCTTTGACACACCATGAGTTGAGTCTTTCTTGCTCCTCTCTTGTAGGTTGATCTTTGCTTCTAAATGTGGGCAACTCCTCATCTCGTGATATGTATCCATAGATACTTCTTCCTTGTAGATAGGTCTTCATCCTCAAAGACCATGCTAGACAATTATTCCTGTCCAAATTTTCAATGAAAGAAGGGAAACCATCTCCCATTTTACCTCAACTTTCTCTGATACCACTATTGAAAGAGATGGATGGATAGCTCAAGGAAGTGAGATGGTACTCCTAAAGTACCATCCCTGATGCACTTTAGAGTTATAATGTATGCCCTTAAAGCTTGCAAATGACACCAAGAAAGCACCTATGTACTTTGGAATTGATACTTGAAACAATTAATCCAAAACAAACTAGTTCAAAAATAACTAGTGTTGAGAAACTTTCTATTTTAGTCCATACACTTGCTAGTTCTATTACTCAAAGCTCACAGCATAGTGAAAATTGTAAAAATCCTTTGGGGTGAATTCAATTAACATAGATATCTAATGATCTCAAGTGGAATCATTTAAAATGATCAACTATGCTCTGAGAAATAACTTTAGCAAATCACATCTTACCTCGATTTTTTAGGGAACAAATAGTAGATAACCGGTGAACACTTCGAAGGTGATTTCTCCCAGATGCCTAAATCAAATGCCTTGAAATTTTCACAGCTCAAAGTAAGCTTTAAGATGGTTCAAAAATGTCAAGGATTATGCAAAATGGTTGTGTATTCAGTGAGATATGACCAGAAGAAGTTGACTATTCTGAGTAGTCAGCACAGAGAAGTAGATGGAGATGTTCAATGATCTTTATGTATTATAGAAAATAATTGTATAGAGTCATTGGTATTGTAATGATGCTCAATGATGATGAATTGAGTAAGCTATAGTGTGAGCTACTCAAGTTCTTCAAGTGATCAAGGAGTGAGCTCTAAATGAGGCACACACCATGAGATTTTACAAAGTCTTTTATATGTGTTTCCTCTAAGATTGAATTTTGAATTCAAACTGTTGGGGCTTCACTCACTAATTAGGCATTGATATATGAAGACATATGGAGACATATGATGGAGGAAAGAAGAAGTAAAGGAAAGACCTACAGAAAATCAAGCCTAAGTGAAGGGACAATTTCACTATTGTAAATTAGTGCAAAATTAGAGTCTAGATTTGTATTTGATCTTTAGAACTTACGAGTTCAAGTCTAGAAGGATGTAAACTTTAGGTATATAAGTTAATTTGAGTCAGAAACATGTATGAGAGAACTCAATTTTGTAGTTTGAGTGAGTAGAGAAAAGTCGTGTAATTTCTGAGAGAGATGGTGAGAGAAAACTTCTGAGTCTGAGAGAGTTTTCCATGGCTGTGAGCAAAATTAGGCCAAGCCATTTTGTACACACCTTCTCTGATAATCAACACATGTTTGTGTAGAAGGATTGAGTCTAATTCGTCTTGTACATTGAGTTCCAAGTCATTTCATATGACTATGAAAGTTAGTTGACAGTTACGACTTTTCTGGCGCACATTTGACTGATCTTCTTAAGGTCAGATCTCGAAGCATGGTGTAAAGTTTTTTGTAAGTGATAGCTCGTTGGAAAGCTATTATCCTCAACTACATTTGGTCAAAAGATCTTTGAGAAACGGGACGCGTACTCAGAGAAATCAGTTTAAGAGTGAAGGTATGTCAAATCGATGAAGTACCTTTTCAGTTTTCAGACATAGTGGAAAGTTGAAGCTAAATCAGAAGATTTTGAAGTTATTACTTGAAAGTTTTGATTATTATGTGTTGCTTAACACTAGCAAGAACTTCTCTTAGCAAGTAATCAAAAGATTTGGCAAAGATTGAGCTAATACAGGTCAGATTGAAGGATTGAAGAAAAGGCGCAGATTTCTGTGAAGTGAAGTTTTGATTTTCACTAAGTTCAGAGATGAAGATTCATAATGTGAGTGTTGCTAAGCTAATGATGGTTATGGAGGTCTTCTAATACCACATTAGTTTAGTTCTTGTGGTGTTTTACACACCAACAAGTGGTATCAGAGCAGATAAGGTCCTCGAGAAGTAAAGGAGAGCAGATACAAGAAGAATTGAAGAGTTCTTTATTAAAGAAGGAGGAAGCTGAGGTGTTCAACAACAAAAGTCATCAGAAGGTTACTTCGAAGTCACTTCCAAGGGTAAAGGTCTACAAAAGGTATCATTCTTTAACCTTACACTTACAGGTTGAAGCAGAAGCAAGGATACCATGGCAGATCATATGTCCATTGACAAATTGGACAGAGATAACTATCCTGCTTGGGTAATGAGGATGGAGGCTTTACTTATGAGTAAGGATCTAATGGTATATGTGACAGGTGAAGAAGAGAAGCCTAAATTTGAAGATGAAAGTCATCCAAGGAAGGAAGAGCTAGAAGCTTTGAAGTTATGGCAGAAGAGAGATGCAAGTGCAAGAGCTTATATATATAACACTATTACAGATCACTTGTTGCCACATATCAGAGGTTTAGAAACAGCTGAAGATATTTGGAATGCTTTGGAAGACCACTTCCAAAACACCACTAAAGCTAGGAAAGCTAGCTTATGGTCAGAGTTTACCACATTCAAGAAGAAGCAAAATCAGAACATTAGTGATTATGTCACTAAGATGAAAGACTTGGCAGATAGCCTTGGATCTATTGATGAGGATATTGAAGATCATAGGTTGATAGCTCAATTACTTGCAGGATTAAGAGGTGATGAAAGGTGGAAGCCTTTTGTACTTTCAACAGAACTTTCATTAAATCATTATGTGCCAGAATTAAATCAATTACTTGGATTGATGCTCACATTTGAGCAAGACTTAAAGTCAGATGGAGACAAAGGTCAAAGTTCTGCAATGTATGTGAAGAACAAAAAGAAAGGAGATAAAGGCAAAGCAAAGGATGAAGAAGAGTCAACAACTCAAGCAAATTATGCAAGAGGAAGAGGTTTTGGCAGAGGTAAAGGTCGAGGAAATGGAAGAGGTAGAGGTAATCAGAACAATAACAAGAAGACATGTTGGATTTGTGGATTGAGCAATCATCTAGCATATGATTGTTGGCACAATCAACAAGGAGCAAATCAAAATCAGAACAACAATGGCAGAGGAAGAGGTGGAAGGTTTCAGAATCAATTTCAAAGAGGAAGACAGAATTCAAGAGGAAGCTATGGAAGAGGTGGTGGTAGAAATTGGAATCAGAACCAATCATACAACACTACATATTACAATTATGCAAATGATACAGAGAATGACAACCATACAACATTGATGATGAATTCAATTAGTTCATCAGAGAAGGAGGATCTCAAGGTATTCTATATTGACTCTGGTTGTTCAAATCATTTATCAGGTAATATAGAATTATTGTCAGAATTGGAAGAAGGAAATTCAAGTCATACAGTACAAACAGGTGACAATACAAAACACAATGTGCATTCAATTGGAAAGGTAAAGTGCAGGAGTGGAGCTGATTTATTAACAAATGTTTTGTATGTTCCAACAATACCAAAGAATCTGATTAGTGTTGGACAAATAGTGGAAAAAGGTTTTCAAGTCAGATTTACAAATGAAGGGGTATTTGTTGAAGATCCAGAGGATGCATACAAACCCATTGTTTGTGGTAAGAAGGAAGGTAGACTTTTTACTCTCAAAGTACAAGGAAATGTTGGTCAAGCCCTAATCACACATGGTGATGAAGTAATTACAGAACTAGATCTTTGGCATAAAAGATTGGGACATTTCAATGAAAGAGGAATCAAAACTATGGTGGAGAACCAATCTGTATTGGGACTACCAAATGTAAAGAATCAACATATGATATACAAGTGTGAAGCTTGTCAGATGGGAAAAGCTCATAGACAACCATTTCAGAAGAAAGGATTCAAGCATGATGGTTTGCTTGAACTCATACATACAGATGTATGGGGACCAACAAAAGAAGGTTCAATAAATGGATCTAGGTATTATGTTTTGTTTATTGATGATGCTACAAGGTGGATAACCCTTTATGTTCTAAAGGAAAGGTCAGAAGTCTTTGGAGCCTTCAAACATTTTCATGCTTATGCAGAAAGAGTTACAGGTCACAAACTCAAGAGGCTAAGGTCTGATGGAGGGGGAGAATACTTCTCCCAAGAGTTTAATGACTATCTTTGGAATGCAGGTATCAAGAGAGAGATAACTTGCAGGTATACACCTCAACATAATGGGGTGGCAGAAAGAAGGAATAGAACATTGGTTGAATTTGCAAGAGCAATGCTAAAGGAAAAGAATTGCCCTAATTATCTTTGGGCTGAGGCTGTAAATACAGCCACATACCTTGTGAATAGGTTACCATGTGGAGCTTTGAATGGTATGACCCCTTATGAAGCTTGGTGGGGTAAGAAACCAACACTTGACCATTGTAAAGTGTTTGGGTCAATTGCCTATGCTTATGTACCATCACAACTCAGACATAAGCTTGAACCAAAGGCAGAAAGATATGTGTTTATTGGGTATGATGAAAAGCAAATGGGTTATAGGCTATGGAGTCCTTTAACTAAACATTTTATTGTTTCCAGAGATGTGACCTTTGATGAACAAAAGAGTTGGTATGCAGATAAAGAATGTGAGCTTGAAACATTTGAAGAAGAGATAAGAAGGAGTGCAAGAGGTAAGTCACATATGCAGATAGATGGTGATGAAGAACATATGCAAGCAAGCACATCAAGAGTTGGATCATATAGAAGGAATGAAGATGGACCAATATTTGATGAAGAAGTACATCCAGATAGACATGAAGAGTGTGAACCAAGAAGGTCAACCAGAATAAGGAATCAACCTACAAGGTATTCATATGACACTTCTTACTTGACTCAGAAAAATTATGCTTACATGGTTAAGGAAGATGAAGAACCTCAAAGCTATGATGAAGCAAAGGGTAAGAGACAATGGGAAGTAGCAATGAAGGAAGAATTTGATGCTCTTGAAGAGAACAAAACTTGGGAACTTGTCCCAAAACCTAATGGTAAGAAAGTGATTGGAAATAAATGGGTTTACAAAGTTAAAAAGCATGCAGATGGAACTATAGCCAGATACAAAGCTAGATTGGTGGTTAAAGGCTATGCTCAAACATTTGGCATAGATTATGATGAGACATTCAGTCCTGTGGCAAAGATGTCAACCATAAGAACAATCATTGCCATTGCAGCATCAAAAGGATGGACATTGAGTCAATTGGACATTAAGAATGCATTTTTGAATGGATATATATCAGATGAGGTTTACATGGAACAACCTCAAGGGTTTGCAGATCATAAGTTTCCAAATTATGTTTGCAGGTTGAGAAGAGCCCTTTATGGTTTGAAGCAAGCTCCAAGAGCTTGGAATTATAGACTTGTAAAGTATCTTAATGACCTTGGGTATCAAAGTTCAAAGGCAGATGCAAGTTTACTTATCAAAAGAACAGATGAAGGTATGATCTACATTTGTATATATGTAGATGACATTATAATTACAGGTACCTCAAAAGAAGGAATCAAGGAGGTGAAGAAGTTACTTGAAAGAGAATTCAAGATAAGTGATCTAGGAAAATTATCATATTTTCTTGGAATGGAAATCACTTATGCAGAGCATGGCATTTATGTATCACAAGAAAGGTATCTCTTGAATCTTCTAAAGAAATTTAACATGGAGAATTGCAGAGAGGCATCTACACCATTAGAAGTCAATCACAAACTCAGTAGATATGATGGTGCAGAGTTCAAAGACATGAGGAAGTATCAATCTTTAGTGGGAAGTTTGATTTATGCAACTCTAACAAGGCCTGATCTTAGTTATGCAGTTGGTGTCCTTTCTCAATTCATGCATTGTCCAAAGGATCCACATTGGATTGCAGGTCAAAGAGTCCTTAGATATATCAAAGGGACTTTGAAAGAAGGATTGTATTATCCTTTTACATCAGATATAAGATTGAGAGCCTATAGTGATTCAGATTGGGCAGGAAGTCAAGATGACAGAAGGTCTACTCATGGCTACATGATATACATTGGAGATAAGCTTGTGAGTTGGTGTTCAAAGAAACAACACACAGTGGCCTTATCATCAACAGAAGCTGAATACAAAGGACTTGTGGAAGCAGCAAAAGAAGTGATATGGATGCAGACATTATTCAAAAGCTTGGGAATTGATCAAGGTATACCCATCATTCATGGAGATAACATGAGTTCTTTATATCTTGCAGCAAATCCTGTATTTCATGCAAGGACAAAGCACATAGAGATACAGTACCATTTTCTTAGAGAAAAGGTAATGGAGAAAGAGATTGAAGTGGTGTATACTTCTACAAAAGATCAAATTGCAGATATTATGACAAAAAGCTTGGATGGAGTGAAGACAAATAGGTTCAAGGAGATGGCAGGAATAAAAGAGAAGAAGATTGTGTGAAGAAGTCAAATTATGCTAATTAGTGATTGAGGGGGAGCTATTGGGGCTTCACTCACTAATTAGGCATTGATATATGAAGACATATGGAGACATATGATGGAGGAAAGAAGAAGTAAAGGAAAGACCTACAGAAAATCAAGCCTAAGTGAAGGGACAATTTCACTATTGTAAATTAGTGCAAAATTAGAGTCTAGATTTGTATTTGATCTTTAGAACTTACGAGTTCAAGTCTAGAAGGATGTAAACTTTAGGTATATAAGTTAATTTGAGTCAGAAACATGTATGAGAGAACTCAATTTTGTAGTTTGAGTGAGTAGAGAAAAGTCGTGTAATTTCTGAGAGAGATGGTGAGAGAAAACTTCTGAGTCTGAGAGAGTTTTCCATGGCTGTGAGCAAAATTAGGCCAAGCCATTTTGTACACACCTTCTCTGATAATCAACACATGTTTGTGTAGAAGGATTGAGTCTAATTCGTCTTGTACATTGAGTTCCAAGTCATTTCATATGACTATGAAAGTTAGTTGACAGTTACGACTTTTCTGGCGCACATTTGACTGATCTTCTTAAGGTCAGATCTCGAAGCATGGTGTAAAGTTTTTTGTAAGTGATAGCTCGTTGGAAAGCTATTATCCTCAACTACATTTGGTCAAAAGATCTTTGAGAAACGGGACGCGTACTCAGAGAAATCAGTTTAAGAGTGAAGGTATGTCAAATCGATGAAGTACCTTTTCAGTTTTCAGACATAGTGGAAAGTTGAAGCTAAATCAGAAGATTTTGAAGTTATTACTTGAAAGTTTTGATTATTATGTGTTGCTTAACACTAGCAAGAACTTCTCTTAGCAAGTAATCAAAAGATTTGGCAAAGATTGAGCTAATACAGGTCAGATTGAAGGATTGAAGAAAAGGCGCAGATTTCTGTGAAGTGAAGTTTTGATTTTCACTAAGTTCAGAGATGAAGATTCATAATGTGAGTGTTGCTAAGCTAATGATGGTTATGGAGGTCTTCTAATACCACATTAGTTTAGTTCTTGTGGTGTTTTACACACCAACACAAACTTTGGCTCCAATAAAAAAAGGTGACTCCACTCATTTTGGAGATAGTCTCTCAACTTGAATTCATAGCTAATATTCTTCCTAACTCCACGTGTTGTAAGCTTTTACAAGTTTCTCCAAAGAATTAATGTTTTAAAACGGTAAATGATCAAGTAGTTACAAGCTATAGTTCACGTGAATCATCAAGTGCTTGTTCCACACAATGTCTTCCATGCTAAGCGAAATGTGTAGGCTTGAACATTTGCACCAACACTTCAAAATCACCCAATGCCTCAAATGTATGTGTATTCTTGCTTTGGACAATTAAGAACTCTTCCTTTAGATCATATGGTAGCTTATTCTTCCTAGAATCATCTTGAAATCATGATTTTATCTCATCAAACACAACATCTCAATTCATTATAAAACCTTTATTTCTAGGTTTATATAGTCTATAACCTTTTGCTTTAAGGTCATAGCCTATAACTACACACTTATCGAGCTTAGGATCTAATTTACCTTGATTTCTGATGATACCTATGCATATACAATGCAACCAAGTATCCTATAGTGGTTTAATCTTGTCTTCTTCCATTCCAAGATTCATAAGGGTCCATACCAACCAAGGAATTTGAAGGTAATATATTTATCAACTACTTAGTAGTGGATACTACCTCTACCTAAACAATTTATTAGCTTCTTCTAATTCAACATGGACCTTGCTACCTCAAGAACGGTCATATTTCTCATGTCTACCACTTAGTTCCATTCAGGAGTATATCTCGTAGTAATCACTTCCTTAATTCCTCTATCTTGCGTATAGGAATCAAATTCATGAGAGACATATTCTCCCCATCCACCATAAAACATAAGCCTATTTAGGGTTTTACCTATTTGATTCTCTAGAAGAGCTAAACATTTCGTAAAAAACTTCATCCTTAGGCTTCATGAAGTATGAAATAGTCCATCTAGTACAAGTGTATATAAGTGACACATAATACTATAATACAAAGATTCTTAGTTCCTTGCTTGCTCCCCAAACATCTATGTGGACAAGCTCTTGATGCTCTGGATGTATATATCCTTTCTTGGTTAATATTTTCCTATCTCATTTTCCAAATCTACATGCCCTATACTTGTATATCACGTTTTCGTTGAGATATTAGGTTGATCACTATTAGTTTGTTTGAGGGTTCATTCTCCAATGTGACCTAAGATCTTATGCCAAAACTCGTGTTCAACTAGGGTTTGGGTACCATATTTGAACCAAGAAAGGTTCTTGGTTTCTTGGAGTTCAAATGTGAACAATCTACTTTTTAATAGTCCCTTTGATGTCTTCTTAAAGCCTTGATATGGATCCTCTACATAGGCTCCATGCTTGGTGAATCTCACCTACAAAACTTTCTCCACAAATTTCCCTACACAAGCTTTTTGTAATAGTTGGCACTTAAAGAACTCTACTTTACAAAATCATATTGCAATTTGATGTTTTCAAATTCCCTATCTTCTCCATAGGATGTCTAGTTTCATTTGTTTGGAACTCATGATTGTTCTTTGGATCATCCAAGCTTTAGAGCAGGGCTACATTTCTTGTTGTATGATTGGAGCATCCACAATCAATGTCGAGCACATGCTCATTAGATGTACCTTCCTTCATTGTCATGTTCATAAGTAAAAGTGAATCCTGTTGAGCTTGTTCTCCCTTACAAGTAAGCTCTTATCCTTAGAAACTATGATGAGCTCTTGCCTCAATCTAATTTCTCAATATATGGAGGGACTCCATCACCAAGAATTTCCAATCTATGACTATGCTATGATACCACTACGAAGAGTGATGACTAGTGCACATAGATGAGAAAGTCTTGGAAGAATCATGTTGCATACCAATCTAATTACTCCCAAAAATCTTAATAGATCCCTAAGATTCCAATATATGAATTTGTACCATCATAGTACTTTGTAACATCATTATCAAAATACTATGTCAAAATAGATAACCTTTGTGTACAAGACACCTTGCGAAAACCTTCTTTTTATAGAATAAGGAACTTATTATTTCAATCAGAGCTTAGAGTGTGGTAGTAATCTATGGGAGAACTTCAAGCTTTCAAATAATATGTTGTGTGAGCTATAACAAGTTATTTCTTGATTTTAGAAGTACTATAATCAGAGAGACGTGTACAAGAAGTTAGGGGAGTAATCCTAACGTTTTGGGAAGAAGGAGATACATAGGCACAATTGCCTAGGATTACTCATAACTCTACATCTATAGACCCAAATATTATGAAGCTATTTAGGCATGTGTAGTCCATTTTTAACTTTGTATTCCACTTGATAGATTGGATAATGAATTCATATACACAAATAAATGACTTAGAGAACGGAAGAGGTTTGATTCAATGTACTATGATAGTGAGCATAGATATACATAGAAATGAAAATGAAGTATAAATTTATTGCTAAATGACATGATACAATCAGAGAGTGGAGGAATCATCTAGCTTTGAGGCATGCCATAAATCATTTAGTGAGTGTGACAACGAGCTCAAATCAAGTTTGTATCTATGACAAAAATGTCTAGTGTATTTATACACTTTTTTTCTAGATGACTATTGACAGATTCCACCTAGATGTGATCCATGCTATTAGTAAGTAATCTTAATTTGAATTCAAATAGATTCATGGAATTCAGCTCCCTATAACTCCACAATATTCTCTCCAATTATCTCATTGACCTTTGACTAGGATGAAATTTTTCATGAACATTAGAACTTCATCGATTGTATATTGTCTTATGTACATATTAAGGCTCACATATAAAGAGAAATCATATGTGTTAGATAACTACTTAGGCTTTCTTCATGCAGCAATAGAATGCAGATATGAAAGAAGGTATTCTATCATCTCGCGTATACATTGATAAAGGTATAGGTAAAGATTCTTAAGGTGAATGGGCAAAACAAGATGAAGAAGCAAGCATCTCTCAACCTAACTTTCTGGGGAGATGGAGAGGTTGAAGAGGAAGAGGCAAAGGATGAATACATGGAAGTGGGAGACCTTAACGCTCCTCATCTTTTGCTATATCTGGACTTATTAATCATATAACTAAGAATGGTTTGAAGAATCAAAGGATCCAAGAAAATATGATAAGTGTAGGTCACATTGTGGACAAAGGATTGTAGGTGGGATCTACAAGATATGAAGCTTATATAGACGCTTCATACAAAGAATTCAAGAAGTTTCACAAAGGTGGAACTAGTGGTAGACTATTCATCTTTGAAATCCAAGATAGAGGGAAGTAGCATTCTTCAATTATGGCACACAAAACCTATCAAAACTAGATGTTTGGCACAAAATTTTGATTCACATTATAGAGGACCTTGAAGAAAATTAGAAAATATTAAAGTGTACTTTAACTTACAACTATCACAAAACAACATATTATTTACAAATGTAGTGCATGCCAACTTGGCAAGTCTCATAGGAATCCTTCACAAACAAAGGACACATATATGAGGATACCTTGGAGGTTTTCCACACTCATCTTCTGGGACTATGCAAACAAACATCTATCTCAAGATCAAGGTATTATGTGTCTTGTTATGATGATTGTATCTCATGGACTATAATCTACTTTATGAATCATAAGGTGTAAGTGTTTACATGTTTCAAAAAGTATTTTCCACTTGTAGAGAATAAAAAAGGTAAAATATTGAAGAGAATAAGGCTTTGTTGGAGGGAGATAGTACTTATCCCATGGTTTTGATTCCTTCTTGATGGAGAGAATAACCAAAGGAAAAACTACAACAAGATCTATGCTTGAGAATGGCGTAGGAGAAAGAAGAAGTAGGACCATTGTGGAAGCACCTAGGCCAATGCTTAATGAGAAGAGGTTGCCCAATTATCTATGGGTAGAGGTAGTATCCATTGAAACTTACTTTATAAAAAAGTAACTCTCAAATTACTTAGAAGTTATGAGACCCTATGAAGCTTGAAATGGAAGAAGACTAAGATTAGATCATTGAAGAATATGTGGATGCATTGCATATGCACACATACCTTCATAAATCATAGGGAAACTTGATCACAAGGTGGCGAAATGTGTGTTCATGGAGTATGAAAAAAAGCAAAAGGCTTATAAAATATATAATCCAATGTCTAAAGGATTTATAGGAAGCTAAGTTCTTGTTTGATAAAAATAAGTCATGGTTTGAAGATGAATGTAGGGAGATCAAATTGCCTTATGATTTGGAGGATGATTTTATTACACCATCAGTATGGATTTAGCATAACCATCTCAACAAGTAGCTAGATGGTCTACATGGAAAATCAAAAACTAGAAAGTTCGGATATGATAGCTCATTTATCATGAAGCATTTCATATACATGGCTAAGGACATGAAAGATGAAGAGCCCTCATCATATGAGGAATGCTGGAACGTTAGGCTTTCACTATGCTTGAGGTGGATATGATCCACATCAAAAGGATCATTTGTATGGTGGCATAGATGTACCTTGAAGAATAGCACTTATGTGCACATTATGTTTTTGTATTAATTGGTTGATCAATTTATGATCATTTCTTGTAAGGCTCAAGGTATTTACCTTTGTAAAATATAAAAGTAGATTAAAAGACACGCGTGATGATGCTTTCACTAAGAGATCAATTGAGAGGGATACATTGTGATTTGAGAGCTCACTCAATAGCCCAATCACTTTCCTCACACATGCACTAAATCCATCACAAACAATGATGTGCTCAAGGATCGTGAATTGACTTCAAGCACATGTACTAGATCCATCACACAAAATGATGTGCTCAAGGATCTTAAATTGACTTCATGTCTCAAATCATTGAGAGTATGTAGCTACTACATCATCTTGAATAGGGGTACCTATTGATCCTAGCACATCAGAAACTCCCTTAGCCTTAAGCAACTTATTATTTATGTTTCTATTCTATGCCTTCTTTAGGTTATTCATCATTGTTAAGCTAAGTTTTCATTCTCTTCGTGCTTGTTGAGTACAATCTCTCCAAGGTATAACCAAATGTTCTTTATCTTAAGGAAGACAATAGATCCTACGAAATGATTGCTACCTATGGCATAACTACTATTATGAATATTGGAATGAACTTGGACATTATGGTCATTGTTTACCACGGATAGGCCATATTTGTTTTGTTTTCTATAGAGTCTCATGATAAAATCCAGAAAAGCCTTTTGATTAGTTTCACGTGGGAAAGTCGAAGAGCTAATAAAATTTATTTCACAAATCGAGAACTACTAGAGAGTGAGCAATAAACTTAAGAAATCATAGGTGTGATCTCCATATTTTAGAGAATGCACATTACAAAATTATACTCATAGAGATCGATTCATCTCTTTCCATATGAAGCTTCGATCATAAAAGGGTTACAAACACAAGCTCATAAGGCTTTTATCTTCACGCTACAAGCATTGGATGGGACAATGAGACCATAGGTTCACTTGAATGGCCTTTTGAAGCAAGTTGTCTTCAACTATACACAAAGAGAAAAGGATACAAGCATTGGATGGGACAATGAGACCATAGGTTCACTTGAATGGCCTTTTGAAGCAAGTTGTCTTCAGCTATACAGAAAGAGAAAAGGATAGCAGTTCAAAAATATAATGAAGAGTTCAATTATATTCATATATATGTAAAGTAGAATGATTGGAGGGAAGACCACAATGGCTACGTGATAAGTACAACAGTATTCTAGAATCCATTGAGCTCTCATTTTTCTTTAATTTCGAGTTTGTTTTGAAGTATATATACAATTTTGTCCTTGATTCTAGTATGTAGATGTTGATTGATTCTACCAAAAGATTCCAATCATCTCAAATGTGGGTTGTGGTTTTTGTATTTTACCATACCTATTTTGATTCTTGAATATTCATCATAAAGGACATTTACAATAGGTAAAAGTATAATGATACTTATCCTTAGGTATGATCTAAGGATTTCTATATCCACATACAATGTTTTTCATATTCAAATGTAATCCATAAATATGGTCAAGCACTTAAACTTTCGATATGAATTTATAGCTCTCTCTTTAGAATAAGATTCATAATTACCATCCCTTTGGAACATCCTCAACTTCAACAGTTGATTAGAATTTTCTTAGTTTTACTCCATCCAATGCTTTAGTCATCATGTGTACACATTGTTGTTGAGTTGAGATATATGAAAGCTCAATGTCCTTGCTTGTAATCATCTCCAAAACATAGTGAGAATGGACTTGAATGTGTTTGGTTCATGAACGATAAATGGGGTTTTTTAAAAGATGCAAACAAATCATGTTACCACCAAATATGTGAGAAGTAGATAACCACCCCTTGATCAACGTATAATGTCTTAATCTACATAGATTCTTAAGTTAAAGTTTTTAATCATCTATATTATTATTTTGATGATGAGAAGGATATGGTAGGTTTGTTCCTTCATGTATAAAAAATGCGTTTAGATCTTGAGAAACCATTGGTACCTCTCATATCATCTCTTGATATTTCACAATTTGCATTAGAAAATATCTTGATATCTATGTTAGAGTTTTATGAGTAGATTAGGCCTTTGTTGATGGTTCTTTTGAGACACTTAATTATCCTTTTGGCTACCTCCATATGTGGTTTTGTTTTCATGTTAAATCTTAAATTAGATATCGTTCATGAGAGCTAAAATTTGAATTAACTTCCTTAGGTATATATCAAACCTTTGCACTTTCCATTTTGAGCTTTGTGAGAATATCCCTAATGATCTTTCTTTCAAGAAGCTACATTCCATGCTTTGTGTATATTACTTACAATCCAAGTAAGTATGTGAGCTAATCTAAATCACTTATCTTGAACTCTTCCTTCATTTTATGTTTGATAATCCTTATGGCTTTTTCATCCTTACATGTTACAGTAGTTTCATACACATAAACAGAGATATCTAGGACTTTTCCATGTGATTTTTTAATGAATAGAGAAGGACTTGCGTTGCTCAAGAAAAATGCTTTGTCTTGTAGGTAAGTAATTTTTCTTTGATTCCAAACTTGCATTAGCCCGTATATAGCTCGTCTTAACATTCAAATATACTCAAGAAATTGTTTGTTTTAAAAACTAAGAGATTGAGCTATGTATACCTTCTCTTAGATCAATGCATTCAAGAATGCATTCTTGATATCCATCTGGTATATCTTCTAATTTTCTGCAACTGAAATACTCATGAATACTCTAACTGTAGGCTTTTTTACTACACAAGAGAAAGTCTCCTTTGAATGAATGACTTGCGTTTGAGCATATCTTTTGGGTAATAATCTAGTCTTATATCTATTTGTGATTCCAAAGGTGTACATGAAACCCTTGCGCTTTCCATTTTGAACTTTGTGAGCATCTCTCTAATGAACTTTCTTCTGAGTAAGATACATTCTATTCTATATGACTTCCGATTCAAGTAAGAATGTGAGCTAACCTAAGTCACTTAGCTTGAACTCTTCCTTCATTTGATATTTGACATTCCTTATTCATTCCACATCGTTACATGTCATATTAGTTTCATACAGGTACACATAGAGGTATATGACTTTTTCATGTGATCTTTTAAGGAACATGGAAGGATTCTCCTTGCTGAGCACAAGTGCTTTGCCTTGTAGGTACATAACCATTCTATATTATCAAGCCCTTGGAGCTTTCTTAAGCCTATATAGATCTCTCCTTAATGTACAACCATATTTAAGAAATGATTAGCTTAAAAACTAGGGGTTTGAGCCATGTATACCTTGTTTGATCCATCCAGTCAAGATTGCATTCTTGACATCCATCTAGTATAACTTCCTATTCCTTGTAGTTGCAATACTAATGAGTACTCTAATTGTAGGCATTTTTAGTACACAAGAGAAACTCACCTCATAAAAAATGACTTTATTTGAAACATATATCTAGGTATTAACCTGCCCTTATGTCTATTTATAGTTCCATTTATAACTTGAGTACTTTGGTTGTACGCATTTGTACTACACATGAAAAAGTCTCCTCATAGTCAACGACTTGAGTTTCAGCATATGTTCTGAGTACTAACCTAGCCTTATATCTATTTATGGATCCATAGGTGTACGTGACACCTTTGCACTTTCTATTTTGAACTTTGTGAGCATATCGCTAATTCACTTTTTCTAAGTAAGCTACATTGCACGCATGTTTTGAGTATACAACTTGCAATCCAAGTAACTTTGTAAGCTACCCTAAATCACTTAACAAAAATGATTTGTCTTGTAGGTAAGTAATTATTCTCTTAGTACAAGCCCTTGGAGCTTGCTTTAGCCCATGTATAGCTCTTTTTAAGTTGCAAACATACTCAAGAAATTTTAAGTCTCCAAAACTAGGGAATTGCGCCATATATGCCTACTTTAGTATCAATCCATTCAAGAATGCATTCTTGACATCGATCTAGTATATATTTTGATTCTTTGATTGTGCAATACTCACAAGTAATCCAATTGTAGACAATTTTACTATAAAAGAAAAAGCCTCCTCATAATCAATGAAGTTCAAGAATATCTCCTAGGTAATAACCTAGCCTCAAAACTATTTATGGTTCCATGAGAGATGGTTTTTACTTTGTAGATCCATTTGGATTGAATAACCTTCATGGTGATGTCTTAGGCACTAATTCCCATGTTTTATCTACGTACAATGCTTTAATCTCTTCCTCCATGGCATGCATCTAGTGTGGATTCCTCTTGGCTTCCTTGAAAGATTTGGGAGAGGTTTGGAGAAGCTTGTCACTAGAGTTTTTTAGTGATGAAGATGCTCCAACAAACTAACATAGGAACAACCCTAGCTCTTTGGGTATGCAAATAAGACCTTTTAAGCTTGTGGTTAGTGCAATAAAATAAAACCCAATAGGTGATTTTGAATATAAAAAAGAAGAAGTTGATGCAAAATAGATGACTTGAACCTTGACTAACTCACAAAGCCTATTAAATATAGATGGTAGTCATGACTTCAAAAACGGAGTGCAGTTGGGTCTTCCTTGCAATTTCAAATTGATCATTAGGGATCCAAAAAACAATAAATCTCTTAACTTTAAGATTGAAGATCTCTTGAACACCTCCGCAAGTGGACTTCTGGAAGTTCGCATGGGCTTGTCGCTTCGTTCTTAAGGAGCGTTTCTTTCTGTGGTTGCCCCTATGGATGTGGGGGTCCCTTCCCTCATTATGAGTAATCTACCTCCACTTATCACTGGCGAGGCTTACGCTGCCCCTTGTTCGTCAGAGACCGTGGTGGCCCCTCAGGTTGCTCTTAATCGCGAGGCGATCCTTTCAACGCAAGAACTCAAGAGAACTTGCCTCGTTGGCCAGCTGTTTGGTCCCAGGCCCCCATTGGATTCTGTGCGCCAGTGGTTTTGTAAAGAGTGGTTCTCGCATGGCATAGTAGTGAGTAAGTGCCAATTCCTTCTAGCCAGACATCTCTTGCTTGTCTTTGAGAACGAAGAAATGGCACTCCAGGCCCTCAGTGTCCGGTTTTGGCAAGTCGGGCGTGCCACTCTGTGCCTCTTCAAATGGGCCCCCGATTTTGTGCCCGACAACTCTAAACCCCTTCCGTAACCTCTCTAGGTGGATCTCCCCAATCTCCCTTACTTCCTTTATGGCTTTTTGTGCGACATTGTCTCTCCGATTGGCAAGCCAGTGGCCTCGCGTAGAGATGTTGGGGGATTCATTTATGAGGGCTCAAAACACGCATTTAATGCTCGGTGGCATGCGCAAATGTGTGTGGAAGCAGACCTCAACAGGCCTCTCCCCTCGAAGATTACTGTCGATTTAGGCGAAGGGGTATCTTGGGTGCAGGAGATCTCTTTTAAAAACCTACCCAATGCCTGCTTTCATTGTGGTCAACAAGGCCATCGAATAAAAGATTGCCCCTTGAAGTAGAAGAATAAGCAAGTACCAGCTAGCAAAGCCCAAACACTCAAGGGGAAGTAGGTCGGCCCACCAATAGAAGAGAAAGACAAGGATGAGAGAATCCCAGAAACCGACTCTGAAGGGTTTACAGAGGTTAGAAGAAGAAGGAAAGCTAGCCCTAAGAGTAGCTCAAGCCCAAGGAGACATTTGGACAAGTCTCGAATGCCAGAAACATCACTCAATAACTTTTACTGCAACCTCGAGAAGGGGGTTAATGAGCTTGATTATCCGGGAGGGACCACGGACTTAGCGGGCACAACTAACGTACCCTTGGAGGTGCCCCCCTCTAATGCGGTCAATCAAGAGGACTACTCAACTAGCAAGGAAGATAGATTCACCACAAGTAATGAGGACAATATGGACAGTGAAAGTTCCATCATTGGAACAACAATACCGGAAACGGCCTCTCCTTCTCCCCCACAGGAGGCTTCTCGCAAGGGAAAATAGTTGGCAGTTATGCCTTGGAAAAGCCCCCTCAAATCGAAGACACATGGTCGGGACCATCCCTCCTCAAGAAAGAAAGAAGACTCCAAGAGGAAAAAAGAGAAGTCCCACCCTCGGAATGAGGGAAGTACAAGAAAATGATCATCACTTCACTAAACACTAGGGGGCTAACTGACCCCACAAGAGCCACCATTATTGGTCAATGGCTCTGTGACATAAGCTTAAACCCGGACTTCATTTGTCTTTACAAGATTAAAATTGAAGGAGAAGACCTTCAAAAAAAGACTTAAGGGCATCTCTCAGTCCCATGTGTGGTTTTCCACAACCCATCAGCGTGGTTCTGGTGGAACTGCCATTGGTATCAATCACCTCTCGGCTAGTAAGCTTGACTACATGAGCGAAGATAGAAATCATAGGTGGTTGGCAGTTACATTCACCACCGCCTTCCAATTCTCCATGATTTCTATGTATGCTCCAAATGAGGATGCTGTGAGGATTGATACATGGTCCTCCTTGGATTTGTTTTCGCATAATGTCTCGATTTGCGGTGACTTCAATATGATGGAGGACCCCTCTGATAGGTGGAACAACAAGGGCCGTATCATTGATGGCCAAGAGAAAGACACATGGGACCAAACCAAAATGTTTCTGGATTTGGTTGAAGTCAAGGACCCTAATGGCTTTTCTTGGTCCAATCTTCAATTGGGTGAGGACTTGAGGAAAGCGAGACTTGACAGAAGCTACATTTAGCACAATCTTGTCCATCAATGGGGTCATCCCACCCTAACACAATGTATCGACCTCACCATCTCAGACCATTACCCAATGGTGCTCACCTCCCCCCCCCATCTAAAAGTCGCAAGGCACCTTGGTTTCATGCCAGCCCAGTTGTCTTCTCGCTCCCCTCTATCCGCCATGAGATCACTAACGCGTGGCTTGAGGCCTTTGCTGTCTGCACCATTCCAGCCAAGTGTTGGAGAAACACGGTGGAAAAGTCTCGTCAGATCTTGATTAGGACTACGAAAGCTCTCAAAACCATCCGCCGAAGATGTTGAGAAAACCTATACCATCGGCTCCGGAGACTCGAAGAAGAAGTTAATAAAGGGAAAATTCAATCTCAAAAGGGACTCCAAAATATCAAAGGAAGATTAAGATACGAGGAGGAGATAAAAAGGAGAAATCTTCAAATTTATTTTAAGGAATGGTGGGCTGGTAAGGCAGACATACCTTCCAAAGAGATGTGCAATATTCTCAGAAGAAAACAAAGTAGAGAGGAGATCCCGCTACTGCTTGACAAGGACGGGGAAGAATGTAAAACAGCGGAAGAAAACATTGGCATAATAGAAGCACACTTCATAAGTCTCTTATGAGGTGCATGTCCCCTCTCCCCCCATAAGCAGGATTGCATGGTCACCATCTCTCGGACTTCCCCACATAGAATCCCATGCAACCTGAGTGCTCTGCTTGATGCCTCCATTTCTGAACAAGAGGTCCTGGAAGTTATCGATTCGCTTCCAAACGGCAAGAGCCCGCGGCCTGATGGGCTCACCAATGAGTTCTTCAAATCATTCAAATATGTGGTGGCCACCCCCTGTGTAGCTCAAGCGTAAGCACCACCTCCTTTACTTGTCAATCCGCGGAGACGTGAGGACCGGTATGAAGACCACGCACAAATGAAGGCACAAGTGCGTGAGTGAAAGCACACAAACATGCACACACATACACACACACACGCACAAAGTAAGATCAAAGAGAGGAACAATGGAAAGCTTCAATTGCAAAAGAGTTCTCTTACAAAAGCTCTATTCTCTCACAAGCTAACCTCAAAAATGAGCTTTCTAGCTCTTTTTATAGTTTTTTGACTAGTTTTGGCCCTGTCCAGACCTAGTGTCCGGCCTAGTTAAAAATTAGGTTCCAGGGCTTATTTGAGGGCTCAAACGGAGTCTAAAAATTATGAAAATTGGTAGGATGATAGTTCTAATACTCTTCAAGCTCAAGGACTCCTCGGCTTGAACAAAATGGAGTTATAAAAATAGATAATGGTATTTACAATGGTTTTTAGTGATGAAAATCACTATTTTTGTAGGGGATTCTTCTGAAAATTTGACATACACTTCTTGGAGCTCCCTACTTGCTCCCTTTACTTGTGTGTCCACCTTTTGATGTGCTTCCATGCTTTGTCCTTGACTTTGAGCTTCAACACTCCCCCCCTCTCGAGTCTGTCGTCCCTGACAGACCTTTGTTGTAGTGGTTGTTCCAAGTAGTGCCTTGAGAGGGAGTGTCCCTTCTGTATGAACAAAAGTCGTCTGACTTCCAGATGTGTATGCTTCTTCATCTATCACTGCAAGTCTTTGCAAGTTGTAGTCTCTTGGTATGTGCTTCTTCCTTGGATTCCAGCATGACTGTGTCGTTGTGAGTCTCCGTTGATGTTTTCTAGATCTTCCACAGTTGATGTTCATAGTGATCATGCCAAGTACTCATAACCCATATTGAGTGATGGGTAAGTGTGTTCGTGCATGGGTTGAGGAAAATATGTGCCTTGTGCACGGCCTTGTAATGTAGCCCTATGAATGCTTACTTGGAAAATGCATTGGAAGAAGTATGGTGCAAAAATTGGGGGTCTTGAGCTAAGTGCTCAAGGGTATGCCGACGAGGAGGTTTCCTAAGCTATCATGGTTATGATGTTTCGAAGATAAAGATATTTACCATGGAGAAGGTCGATCGATGTTCATCTCATCGTGTTGTACACTCGGCCTTTGGGATGGAACATTGTTGATGAAAGTCCATGTTGATGGTCCACTTATGAGATCTTTTGAGTGGCTGATCCTGTCCCTCTTTTCAAAGCATCATTTGTCAAATACAGAGAATTGAATTTCTTTATATTCCTTCACAAACAACATTCGAGGACTACACCAAGCTTAATTTCACATATTCTCTCTAGCTCACCATAAGCAGGAGTCTTCTCATCCAGTATACATACAAAGATTTGCAGGGTACCAGAGCTACCCCATGCAGATATCTCCCTGGATGCTCTCGTACATGCAATAGTTATGCATCATTCAAGTTGCAGACCTTCAAGCTCTTCACTCCTACCATAGTAAGAGGAACCATAGTTGTGGATGCCATGCTCATGCCAAGTTCTTGACATCTATGAGATAAGGCAGCAATTATATCATCTGCTAGCCAAGACACACTTCTATCCAAACTGATAAATGCCCAGTAATCAATAGTTCCACCTTTAACCAAGCATGACTCATTCATGTTTCATGAGCCAAACCTGGGAACAAGAGCTTCCTCTTTTTTTTTTTTTTTTTTCGAGGAACAAGATGTCACAAAACAAGAACACAAAAGTTAGTATCAATAAAAATATTTGACATATGTCACTGTGCTCTTGTGCTTGGGATTCTCAAGTGTGTCTATGCACAACCGTGTAATGTGGCCCTATATTAATGCATACTTTGGAAATGCATGACCTGAATGGTGCAAAAGACAGGGTTGTGCAAGGAGCACATGGTTTTCGCTCGTTCGAGGCTATCGATGTTATTTGCGGAGGTTGATGCCGACCTTGGTGGAGGTATCCATTGAGTCTGGAACCGATGTAATCCTCCTTATTGGAGTCCATTTTAGAACATCATTTGGCACTGTAGAGGTCACTTCAAGCGTCTTCCTCTTGGGATGCTTTCTGAACTGTGGTCATTAGGGAAAAAAGTGAACCCTGCATGGGCCTTTTGGCTTAAGGAGTGATTAGTGATGGACCAATGAGAAGAGGGTGGTGGACACAGTCTAGTCTCTTAATCATATAGGGTAGGCATAGGGTTCCCTTGTTTTTGTGTGGTCAAAGGCCCCAAAACCATTTAGAATTCCTGGTTTTCTTCACAAGATGGTTTTCAAAAGCTCGAAAATCAATTAGAGCCCTTAGATTGCACATAGATCCAAAGGCTATTGTTAAAGGAGAAAAGTCAAGTCGCCTATGAACATAGACCCTTGGATTGGGTTGAGATTCAATGGTTGAGATCAAGGTAATCATGAGAGAAAGTGTCTTTTTCCATGAGCCATTGGATGGCCTGCAAGATCGAACGGTGGAGTTCAAATTCCAATCAACTTTCGGCGCCTATATTCTTGGCCATTGGATGCAAGCTCGAATCGATGTTGGAGATCACTCCGTGAGGAGAGGGCGGCACCTTTCAATGGCACCCATTGGATATGCTGTTAGATCTAATGGCTAGGATGTGGCTCAGAAAATCGATCAGCCCCATTTGCGGGCATGCGTTGGATCACCTATGATCTAACGGTCGAGCTTTTTGCAGAGCAATTGCGGAGTCTGGTCCCCAGTCCTACGTGCACGCATGCCTTCTCTCTCTAGACACGTTTGAACATCAATACAAGCCATCGATTGAGAAGATCCAATGGATACAGATGCTCACGATTTGGAGAAAAAACAAAGAACTTCATGTTTGAATATTTTATTCATTATACCACTAGTGGTTTTGTGTGACCCATTGAACATATAGATTAAGCCATTTAATCCCTGAAAATTAGGAATCCTTACAAGGCCCATGCAGGGCTCACTTTTTCCCCTAATGTATCTAGTGTGGTTGGCGCTTTGGTTCGGTGGAGGCTACTTGTACTTTTGTCTTCCAAACCCATATCTGTTTTGCATGTTTTACTACTAATGTTGAAGCGCTGATTTGATCTTCCTTTGGTCTCTGTACATGATTTTTACCTTTTTCTCTTTTTGGCTTCTTTGTTGAGACCTTTCGCATGTGGGACAACATAGGTTGTTGTGGATGTAGGAGCTTCTTAGGTACCCACATCTGTAATCCTCCTTGTTGAGCTGCAGCTAACTTCTTAGGCACCCAAACTTGTTCAATACCTTGTGATTGAGCTTGTACGAGCTGCTTCCTTCGTCTTCTGGCCTGGTTGGCTTGCCTGGATGGGCTTTGTGGGGACAAGGCTGGTGGTTGCTCTCCTTTGCGTAGCCATATCTGCTTCATGCTCGGAACTGCTTTCTTATCGAATGGTGTCTTTCTATTTGATGTAGCAGTTGTCGTGAACGGTTGTGTTTGCTTGTGTGGTGGACTCACTACTGTGGCTACTTGATTCTTTGGAGAAGAAGAAAGATCCTCTCGCCTTCGAACCTGGTCTTCCATGATTGACTCCTTCTGCATCATAGAGCTTTTGACACATACAACATCTTCTTTCATATGATTAGTCTTGGAAGAACTAAGAGATTGTGTCGTGCCATGATCTAGGAGCATGCAATTCTCTAATTCTAATGTAATGCATTGTTCATGTACCCAAACTTGAAGAATTTGACTTCTTAGGTTTAAGTTAACTGCATGGTCATAGATCCAATCTTGACCCAAGACAAGTGGTTCTGTAAGGTTCTCATCTTGACATACTAGCGCTTTGACTTTCATTGGAACATCTTGAAGGTAGATGGGAAGTTCCACCTCTCCCAAACAAGGGGTTTCCACACCTCCCAATCCTATGAGATAAGCTTCTATGGGATTGATGTTCAACTGCAAGTCTTGGCAGTAGGAAAGTCTAACTGCACTACTTGCACCACCTGAGTCAATCAATGCTTTCACCGTCCTTGCACCCTTCCCTTGTCCTATCTCCATGGTCACAAAGGGTCTTCGGTCAATGACTTGAGAAGTCACTATACCTGACTTTTGGCACATATCCATGTGATATTTTGGGGCTTTTGACTTGACATCTAGGCCTAGTCGCCTTCACTTATTTCGCCTAATACACTCTCTCGCCTCTACCTGTGCTTCTTCTCTCACTCTTAACTCTTCTTCTTTTCGTTTCTTAGCAGTGTTGAGTCTCATTAACATGTCCTCTGTAAGAGGTTCTTGATATAACTTGACTCTACAACCACTAATATAGTTTGGCAAGATATCACCTTCTAAAGTAGCCAATTGAACCACGCCACTAGTGGAAATTCTGTTAATGATCATGGGTCCATATCCTCGTTTTTCCAACTTACGGGCATGTTGTTTTAGTGTGTAAACCAACACTGGATCTCCCTCTTTCAGTCCCTTATCCTTAATGTGTGCATCGAAGTATGCCTTTTGCCTTTTCTTTGCAGCGTAGATGCCTGCAGCCGCTCGTAGCCTTGTCTCACCTAAGCGTTCTAGATCAAAGATCCTAGATGACAATTCATGTCGATTCCACTCATGCTCTTGTGCTACTTTTAAAGCAGAGATTAAAAAATCCAGTGGTAGCACCGCATTCTGTCCAAAGACCATCTGAAATGGGGTGGCATTGAGTACCGTTTTGTAGGCAACTCGGTACGCCCAAACAGCATGATGAAGTTGTTTGTCCCAATCAGATCGTTTATTATTTACCAATTTTGTCAATACGTTACAAAGGATCTTATTGGTACTCTCGGCTTGTCCGTTAGCTTTTGGGTGATAGAGGGCAGACTTCTTATGTATCACCAAGAATTCTTGGAGAAGATTTTCATTGACTTCATTCAAGAAGTGTGTGCCTCTATCGCTCACCAACTCTATTGGTAGACCATATCTCGTGAACACATTCTCGAATAAGAACTTAGCCATAGTCTGAGCATCATTCTTTGTTGTGGCTTTCACTTCTACCCACTTTGCAAGGTAATCTGTGGCTACAATAATATATTCTGCATGGGAGTTTCTAGCTGGGGGGTTAATAGGACATATGAAGTCTATGCCCCACTTCGAAAAAGCACGCCCTCCCATCATTGGCCTCAAAGGCATCTCGTCTTTTCTAAATGGATATTGTGCACGTTGGCATGTGTCACATTTCTTCACATAGGTATGTGCATCCATATGGAGAGTTGGCCACCAAAGTCCTGAGAATAGAATGGTCTTGATCACTCGGTCAGGACCAAAATGTCCACCTGCAACACCACTGTGTGCAGTCTCTAAGACCTTTAAATAGTCTGATTCATGAACGCACAGTCTTAAGTAACCATCTTTGCCTCTTCGGTATAAGTTCTCTCCTACTAAGGCATAGACTTGAGCCTCTTCCTCCATGCTTCGTCTTCTTGCTAGACTGGCCTCTCTGGGTAATCTTCCCGACCTCATAAACTCTACCAATGGAGCACTCCAATCTGGAATTAATGACACTTGATAAAGGGTAGCATGCTCCACTGGTGGTCTCTCTCTGCACATTGGACAATTCTTAATCCACTCATGTATTTCTTTGTCCATGCTAGGCCAATACACTCCTAAACGTTTCAGATTTTGTAATGTGCGCTGGTTAGAATAATGATTTCCTAGCAATCCTTCATGAGCTTGTTGCAACCAACTACTATGTTCATCGTCCTCAACACAACAAGCTAATACACCCTCAGTGTCTTGTTTGTACATGCTTCCTGCCAATATGTGATATTTTTGTGATTTTACAATTTCTTCTTGTGATATTTTCACATTCTTATTTGCAGGGCCGAAAGTTAGGACTGGTACCAACTTATTTGCCCATTTAGGAACAACTTCTAAATTGAACAGATAAGCATCGGGTAATTCATCAGACACTCCTTGTGGTGACTCTCCTGAAGTGATGCGAGAAAGGTGGTCTGCCCGAAGGTGGGTTTTACCTAAACTTCAAAGTCATACTCCATTAGTAAGAGGAACCATCTTACTAAGCGTCCAGATTGCAAGGTTTATTGACCAAGTATAACAAAGCTTGATGATTAGTGAAAAACTTGAACTTGTTGGCCAATAAATAGTGTCTAAACTTCTTCACAACATATACCATGCCTAACCCTTCTCGCTCGGTTGTGGTATAATTTCTTTCGGCTGGGTTTAGTTGTCTACTAGCATATGCTATGGGCAAATCTAAATTCCCTTCACCTATGGGTTGTGCTAGCACACATCCTATGGCATGATTGGATGCATCCACATGGACATGGAATGGCTTATTCCAATCAGGAGTGGTCAGTATTGGTGTTGTGCACAAACGTTTCTTCAGTTCATTGAAAGAATTCTCGCATTCATCATTCCACTCAAAATTAGACAACAAGGCATAAAGGGGTCTAGCTATGATCGTGTACAAGTGGATAAACCTACGGTAATATCCACAATGGCCCATAAAAGCTTGAACCTCTTTAACATTCCTCGATCTTGGCAGCTCAGCTATGGCTCGTACCTTATCTTCATATGTTGAGATTCCATTCTTAGAAACAATATGACCTAAGATTTTACCTTGACGCACCATGAACACACACTTTTCTGGGTTCAGACACACTCGATATTCTCTACACTTGTTGAAGATCTGTCTGAGCTCAGGAATGTGGTATCTTCTTTCTTGGGAATGAGCACATAAATCATCCACATACACTTCTAAGCTCTTTCACAAGAACTCTTTGAAGACATGACACATGAGCCTTTGGAATGTTGCAGGTGCATTGGTGAGCCCAAATGGCATCACACAAAATGCAAAGATTCCCCACTCTGTGGCAAAAGCTGTTTTGTGTTGATCTTCTGGGGCAATGGCTACTTGATTGTAACCTGAAAATCCATCAAGGAAGCTATAAACTTCCTTGCCTGCAACACGCTCCAATAGATGTTCTATGATTGGAAGTGGATAACTATCTCTGATCGTAGCGGCATTAACTTTTTTAAGATTAATACACACTCACAACTTCTCGTTCTTCTTGGGTACCACTACAATGGGGGACACCCATTCAGTATGCTCAATCTCATAGATGAATCCAGCTTCAATCAGCCTATCAATTTCTTCTTTTATTTTGGCTGCATATGTATCATTATATGTGTAGGGCTTCTGTTTGGTGGGCTTGGCATCAGCAGTCATGGGGAGAGTATGAGAACAAATTCTTGGATCTACCCCTTTCAAGTCTCTATAGTGCCACGCAAACACATCCCTATATTCCCTTAATAGAGCTACAAGCTCCATTTCTTCTCTTGCACTTAGGTCATCTCCTATATATGTGCATCTCTCTTCGTTCTCTTCGATGGTCACTACAATCTTCTTGGTCTTTTCTTTATTATCATATGATTCTCCTATGATGGCCTCTCTCTTAGGCATTTGTACCAAAATTTTGCGGTCATCAACTTCATATTTCTTGAAGTTTTCTGGTACTTCAAACAATGATTCCTCCTCTTCTTGTTTCACTGCTTTTCTTTTCTTTTTCTTTTGATTGCTCTCATTTCCACCCTTTGAATTTACCGTTTTAATACTTGTGAGAGGTTCTTCTTCTTTCTGGGTGAACACTCCTATATCTTCTAGATAGTGCTGCTCTGAGTTAAAGCAACTATCCATCACAATGGACTCTATATCATCGTCATTCTCTTCTTCTTCTATGACATCACTAGGGTCACGTTCTTCTAGCAAGGGCTAACACATGAACACTGAGATATCATAACCCTCCTCATCACAATGAGGTGTCCATTGTTCTTCATTGACAACAATGTCCATGGTGGCTAAGACTTCTGGCCAGCCATGAGGCTCAAATTCCTCATCTAGAAAGATATCGGTGTATAGGCTGGGTCTTTAATTGGTCTATCTCCTCGCGAAGTTCCTTCTTCTCTTGCCTTTAAACGTTTTTCCTCTTCCTCTACGAACTCGCACATCCACAAATGAGTATCTTCATGTAACCATGATGGATCAGGTGAACTTTCAGAATGCACAGAGATTGAATCTTCTTTTGCTTTGTGGATAGAATTCCACTGTAGGGGTGGTACATCTCTGAAGGTGTAATCCTTCAAATTGACCTTGGTGGTGACCCCTAAGTGCTGCAAGTACAAGGAGTTGGTTCCCCAATCCTGTACTATTTGCAATTGTCGTAAGAAAGGTCTTCCTAGGATCATCTCATAGACGTTATTTTTCTCAAAGTCACATATAGCAAATGTATGTTCAAACTCCACACCACAAGTGGTTAGAGTTATCCCTTCAAGCAATCCTAGAGGTCTTTCAAAATGACCGTCAGCCATTTGAAGCTTCATTCTAGTTGGTCTTAATGTGGGTTTGCCCCATTGCTTCCACAAGGAGGTGGTTGCAATAGCAACACCAGCACCTGAATCTATGATTGCTTTGGTTGTGTAACCTTTGGTAGGTGATAGGAAGATAAGTATTACCTTCTTCACCCTCACACATGTCCCCTATTTTGTCTAGAGGTATCTCTGGTACTTTTTGCTTAGAGCCTGTCTTTGGCATATTGGATTCAAGTTTTGGGACCTGATCCTTCACATGATTCCATAGCTCAGGTTTTGCTTTGAGCAGCTCTTCTACAGTGAGGTGACAGTGAACCTTAGTGTTCTTCACGACATCAGTGTTCCTTGGAACCACTGATTCTTCATGTCTGACTAGTATTGTGGGAGCTCTAATCTGGAGAGATTCAGATTCCCATGGACCTGGAAATTGAGGCAGTTCTTCTAGGGTATTAGATTCAAGATCTAATCTTTCATCTTCTTGTTGTTCTACTTCATCCTCGTAAATAGATGGAATGTCTTGGGGAAATTGATCATGAAGATCATCAATCTCAGGAATAGGAGGGGAGTTAGCCTTCTCCTTGGCCCATTTCTCTTCTTGTATTTCCCGCAAGAACTCTTGAGAGTACTGTTGAATTGAAGGAGGTGTTCCAGCATCTGTGAGATTAGGAACATAAGCTCCCATTGGTGGTGAGCTTCCTCTTTCAATAACTGGTTGAGCCTGTGGAGGTAAAGAAACTTGTGGTTTGTTTACCAATTGCTCTAATCTTTCTAGTAAGCCTTGGAAATGCAAATCCGGTTTGATAGAGTTTGTCTGATTGAACTTTTGACTAGTCTCGAGTATAGCTTGAGCTTGTTCTACCATTTTCATGCACATTTTTATCCGTTCAATCTCTAAATCTGCTCTAGGGTAACTCTTGTCTAGGTTCGTAGCTGTAGGACCTTCTTGAAGTCGAGCCTCGTAGGCCTTGAACATCATGTCCAAGCCTTCTGGGGTTGGATCTGCAAGAACAAACCCTGGTTGCGGTCTATTTACAATGGGAGGTGGGGTGGGATGAGGTGGAGTGGATGGCGTTTCGGCATGCGAGGGGCTTTGAGATGCAATGTCTTCTATTTTTGTTTTCGCTTCTTTTAAGCTTTTTATTCCACTTGCGATTGGCCTTCTCTCTGGTATCCTTCCATGTTCTTGTTTTCCTCTTACTAGGCTCTCTTGATTCACTCGACTCTAATTGTTCTGCTAGTTTATCCTGTTTTAAGGCTTGTGCTCTAGTGACAGCTTCTATAGGAGCCACATTGCTACTACTTGACCTTGAATCTGCCACTAAGCCTACCACATTAATGGGTGTAATCTTGGGTGCACTGGAGGGGTTTCTTGAACAATCTCTGGGGAGATGGTCTTTTCCACAATCAGGACAAAAAGCTTGTATTGTGATAGCCTGTCCTTGACTCGGAGATGGTGGGTGGGGACAGTCACGAATGAAATGGTCACCTTGACATCTGAAACAAGATCCTCTAGGGGCTTGTGTTCTCATTTGTCTCCATTGGGGCCTAGGGTTAGGATTTGTGTACATGACATTGGAGTATTCTGGCTCCCAATTTTGCTCCATAGGTGGTGCCTCATATTGATACGAGTAAGTGTCACTATGTTCAGGTGACTCTGTGTAATAAGCATGTGGACTACCTTCATGGGAGTAGTCTGAACTATGAGCATGAGAGTCATTATCTGGTATCAATGGGGTTAGTGGCAACAATGCTCTATTTGGATTTTCCTCTCCCATAGCATATTTGACTGGAATCACGTTGGCAGGAGCTGGTGGTTGGTTTCTCAAGACTGGTTGTGGCCTATATTGTGCTTGATATTGCTGTTGTGGTCTATAATATGGCTGTTGGTATTGGTTTTGATACCTACCTGGTTGGTAAGGTTGTTGATAATTCTGTCTAACGGCCTGCCTATTATAGGGGCAATCTTGAGCCGTGTGGTTCGTATATTTTCTCTCAATAGTGCAATATGGAGCATTCCTTTCTCTCATGTTTTGGTTTTGCCATACGTTCGCCACGTGGTCGCCTCCGCAAATATAACACCGATTCAATGGAGTGACTCTCTGTGTTTTTTTATTTTGGACTCCCAGCTTCTTGGCAACTTGCTCAGCTATCTCCTCTATTTCCGTGGAGATTTTTGAAGTATGACTAGTAGAACTATCAGAGTCCTTATAGAGTTTGGAAAATCCTAACTCCTCACCCAAGTTATCTTCTATGTCAATGCACGTCCGCACACACTCTTCTATGGATCTAGGCTCTTTCAAGTACACATATGATCTTAACTTTGTGCTCAGTAAGCCATCTAAGAACAAAGCCACTTGTTTGGCTGGTGTGGGTAACTCTGGAGCAAGGCATCTTTCTAAGTACTGTCTAAACCTTCTACCTGCTAGTCACACTATTTCTTGGGGTGTCTGCTTGAAGCTGTGGATCAAAGATGAAGTGTTATGCCTGATACCACTCTTGGAAAATTCTACAATGAATTCGTCTAGCAGTTGACCTATATCGCGATAGTTGCAACTACTCAGTGGTTGAAACCAAGCTAAGGCACTGCCCTTAAGAGTCAGACCAAATGCCTCGTACTGGGTGAACAAATCCTCAACCTGTTCAGCTCTTAACACTTGTTTGAACTCGGCCACATGATCATAAGGATCTCCTGACCCGTCAAAATAATTCATCATTGCCTTGATCACTTGAGTGGGTCTAAGGGTTCTTGGGTGCTCTCGGGGTCTAGGCAATGGAAAATCATGTTCATCTCTTTGTTGCCTATGTGCTTGATATCTCTCTCTTTCAGGTCTTTCATTTTCAAATCCTTCTCTATTTCTGCCCACCGTGTGTGCAAAACTTACCTCATTTCTCTCTCTAGTTCTTTCTCTCTGGGATTCATGAGCTTGGGATGATCCTACTCCTTGGAGGCCATGGGAAACATTGGATCTTGGTGGAGGGAAAATCAATTCATTCTTCCAAGTATATGCATGTCTATCATGTTCTGTTACCAAGAAAATTTTCTCTGACATGTTATCCAGGTAGACAACTTTGCCTGGTATCTCTGGATCCTTGAACTCGTAGATGATGACTATGCCCAATTGGCTAGGTTGTTCTGGCTTGAATCTCCAAAAGGCTTCCTCTGTTTCTCTATTCAAAAATAGTTCTATGCTTTTGTTGTCTTGAGGGATCTAGTCTGGAGTGATCACTGTGGTCAAAACTGACTTGCCTCTAGGAGTCTAGGGACCTTGTCCTACATTTCCTTGTTCTAGGTCTCCTATCTCATTCTCATGAATGATATTTCCAAACTCATCGGTCCTATCTGGTTGGTTGGTAACCACATACATGGTTCCTTCCTTATCAATGTATGAACCCTCTTCGAACTTGACCACCGGGTGTTCAAGTCCAAAGGATTGATCTGGATTTTTGAGTTGGACCACTGATCGTCTCAGGCCATCCTCATAGATGCGAGCCCCTAATCGGTTAGTCCGAATATATTCCAACTGTGTCTTATAGGGACCTTCTGGTGTTTGTAGATGGGCAGTCCCTGAGCCACCTACAGGTTTCCCCATGCTAAAGGACATTTCTGAGTCACTTGTGTCTGAACTTAGTCCGTAAGGATGACCACTTAGTTGTTGTGCCCAAGACTTAGCTTTATGGTTGACACTGGATTGAGAAGATCTAATGCTTTGTCTATCCTTTCCTAGGTGTCTACCAGATCTCAGGTTCATAAGCTTTGGCTAAGAGTCCAAAATTTCCCCTTGGTATGGTTCAAAAATCCTTTGGAGTCCCCTTGGGTTCTTGGTTCCACCTGAGGGTCAACTTCAAAATATCCTATCTGAAAATCAACGTGTAGGATTCGAAACGAGCTTTCCAACGAGGTATAGAGCTCAAAAAATGGACTTTGGATGAAAAAGTTATGTCAATTCAGGCTCCTAGGGGTCAAAACAGGCAAATAGGACCTTTTGGAAAAATTCGCGATTTTGTGAACTTCAAGAGAATCGCGATTTTGTGAATCTCAAGAGAATCGCAATTTTGTGAATCAGAGAATCGCGATGCTATGAAGTCAAAGAATCGCGATGTTGAGCATAAAATCGTGTTTTTGAAAATCGTGATGCTGAGCATAAAATCGTGTTTTAGAAAATCGCGATGTTGAGCACAAAATCGTGTTTTTGAAAATCGCGATGTTGAGCATAAAATCGTGTTTTTGAAAATCGCGATGTTGAGCACAAAATCGTGTTTTTGAAAATCGCGATATTGAGCACAAAATCGTGTTTTTGAAAATCCCGATGTTGAGCACAAAATCGTGTTTTTGAAAATCGCGATGTTGAGCACAAAATCGTGTTTTTGAAAATCGTGATATTGAGCACAAAATCGTGTTTTTGAAAATAGCGATATTGAGCACAAAATCGTGTTTTCACAACATCGTGATTCTCAGATTCGTAGTTTTGGCTGAAAATCGTGATTTGTGAGAATCGCAATTTTGAGCACAACCACATAATCGCCTTTTTCACAAAATCGTGTTTTTACTGAAAATCGTGATTTTTGAAAATCGTGACTTTGGACACAAAATCGTGTTTTCACAACATCTTTGTCTTAGAGAATCATGATTCACAAAATCGTGTTTTTCATAAAATCATGGTTCTCAGAATCGTGTTTTTTGACATGAAAATCGCGATTTTGTCTCAGAGAATCGCGTTTTCACAAAATCGTGTTTTTGCTAAAAATCGTGTTTTTTTGCTGAAAATTGTGATTGGTGAGAATCGCGATTTTGAGCACAATCACAGAATCGTGTTTTCTCATAATCGTGTTTTTGACATGAAAATCGTGATTTTGAAAATCGCGATGTTGAGCACAAAACCGTGTTTTTGAAAATCGTGATTTTGAGCAAAAAATCGTGTTTTCACAGAATCGCATTTTCACAACATCGTGATTCTCAGAATCGTATTTTTGGCTGAAAATCGTGATTTATGAGAATCGCGATTTTGAGCACAATCACAGAATCGTGTTTTCTCAGAATCGTGTTTTTGACATGAAAATCGTGATTTTGAAAATCGCGATTTTGAGCAAAAAATCGTGTTTTTGAGCAAAAAATCATGTTTTCACAGAATCGCGTTTTCACAACATTGTGATTCTCAGAATCGTATTTTTGGCTGAAAATCGTGATTTGTGAGAATCATGATTTTAAGCACAATCACAGAATCGTGTTTTCTCAGAATCGTGTTTTTGACATGAAAATCGTGATTTTGAAAATCGCGATGTTGAGCACAAATCGTGTTTTTGAAAATCGCGATTTTGAACAAAAAATCGTATTTTCACAGAATCGCGTTTTCACAACATCGTGATTCTTAGAATCGTATTTTTGGCTGAAAATCGTGATTTGTGAGAATCGCGATTTTAAGCACAATCACAAAATCGCGATTCTGAGAATGACCACAGAATCGTGATTCTTTCAGCCAACTTTTAGGCGGGAAAACAGAAAATCGCAATTTAAAAAAAAAAAATGAATTTTCACAGAATCGCGATTTTCATCACCGAATCGCGTTTTTTGGCGGGAACTTCAAATTTCTGAGCGCCGAGCAATGGCGAGCTCCGTATGTACAGAAAATCATGAAAAAACACGGCGCTTGCTCTCCCTTGGACAATAATGCATGAAAGATGGTATGAAAATGATGAAAATGCACTAAAAACAAGAAATTTCTATGAAGAAGAAGATGGAGATGGTGATGGTGATGAAGATGAAGAAGAAAAATCAGAAAATGAACAAAAATGACAGTTTTTTTACCTTCCAACGTCGCAAATCTACAATCTTACCATCACAACGCTCGTCCTCGAAGCTCTCTCCCCGGCAACGGCGCCAAAATTTGGTGTAGCTCAAGCGTAAGCACCACCTCCTTTACTTGTCAATCCGCGGAGACGTGAGGACCGGTATGAAGACCACGAGCAAATGAAGGCACAAGTGCGTGAGTGAAAGCACACAAACATGCACACACATACACACACACGCGCACAAAGTAAGATCAAAGAGAGGAACAATGGAAAGCTTCAATTGCAAAAGAGTTCTCTTACAAAAGCTCTATTCTCTCACAAGCTAACCTCAAAAATGAGCTTTCTAGCTCTTTTTATAGTTTTTTGACTAGTTTTGGCCCTATCCAGACCTAGTGTCTGGCCTAGTTAAAAATTAGGTTCCAGGGCTTATTTGAGGGCTCAAACGGAGTCTAAAAATTATGAAAGTTGGTAGGATGATAGTTCTAATATTCCTCAAGCTCAAGGACTCCTCGTCTTGAACAAAATGGAGTTATAAAAATAGATAATGGTATTTACAATGGTTTTTAGTGATGAAAATCACTATTTTTGTAGGGGATTCTTCTGAAAATTTTGACATACACTTCTTGGAGCTCCCTACTTGCTCCCTTTACTTGTGTGTCCACCTTTTGATGTGCTTCCATGCTTTGTCCTTGACTTTGAGCTTCAACACCCTTGCGTCTCGTTTGGCTTGAGGCACTCGAGTTCGGTGCCCTTCCCACTTGGCTCAACAACAACATCATCAAACTTATACATAAAAAAGGCGAGAGGAACAGAATTGAGAACTGGATACCTATCACAATGCTTCAAACTGGATACAAGATTCTTGCGAAAGTCATTACCAACAGGATATCCTGTCATTTAGATCAGTGGCTTAGCAAAGACCAAAAGGGCTTCATTAAGGGAAGGTCAATTTTGGAAGCGATCATTGATATCTGGGAAGGTCTAGAATACGTTGAAGAATCTAATCAATACATCGTCTTCCTCAAGATTGACTTTGACAAAGCCTATGACAGATTGGAATGGGACTATATTTTACAATCGCTACAAGACATCGGGTGTAGTCGGATATTCCTCAGGATGATCGCCACTCTCCTTGGCAATGCTTCGACCAAAGTCAATGTCAATGGACAATTTTCAAAGGCTATAAAACTGAAAGGATCCATCAGGCAAGGTTGCTCGTTGGCCCTGCTGCTCTTTGCCATCACCACTGAAGGGCTGAGCCGACTTGTGGAGCAACAGATGGAGCTTGGTCACATAAGAGGCATCACTTTGCCACAAAACTCTGGGTAAATGACCATGAGGCTATTTGCGGATGACACAAATGCCTTTGTTCACAATGGTGATACTAGCATAGAAACCTTTTGGTGGTGCCTCGACACATTTTGTAAGGCCTCTGGTTCCAGAATTAACCATACCAAGACTGCATTTAGGGCTATCAAAGGGAATCAACCCAATCTCCTCACTGTGCAAGGATGCCAAATCATTCAATCTGGTCAGGTCGTTCACATTCTTGGTATCCCATTGGGATTCAGTGTTACTCTGGAACAAAGGTGGGCTTGGGTCCTCGCTAGACTTAATAATAAACTTAACTACTAGAGTGGTTTGCAAATCAATCTTGCTGGTCGGGCCATGGTGATCAACACTTTCCTCATATCCTCAGTCATATACTTTATTTCTTGTTGGAGACCAAAGAATCAAGATTTAGCCAAATTATAAAGTACTTGCAGGAACTTTCTCTGGACCGGTGACCATAACAGGAGGGGAGTGCCTAAAACCAAATGGTCCATATGCACTAGCCAAAAGGAGAATGGAGGTCTGGGTATTATGGACATTGGTAGTATGGCCAATAAACGTGCGGCTAAGTGGATGATTAAGGCGTGGCGCAACAAAGATTCCTCTTGGGCCACATTAATATTCAGAAACACAAATGCAATTACTTTAGTAGGATACCCGGGATGGAAAAACCTCGACATCCTCACCCTCCTATTCTCTCTGATTCCGGTCTCACCCAAAGGATCCATCTTGGTTAGATCCTTGTGGTCGAGTTGGAACACATTCAAACCTCACATTAGAATCAATGAAGATTGGAAGTGGGCTGCCGGTATAAGACAAAATGACTCTATTTGGTTCCTGATCCAAGGCATGAGAAACGTGGAGCCTTGGAATGGCTTGAATGCCAAGAGACTCTGGAACAAGGGATTCAAACAATGGAAGCACCTCCGGAAACAGGACATGAATAGATGGGTGGACTTTGAGGACCTTGACCCTACTACTGTGGTCACATATGAGGAATGGAATGTTTTACTGATCAGACGCCATGCTTGGGACCGATCTAAAATCCGACTACTTATGGGATAGGACTCTCCGAACCCAATGGGCCTTAAGTGGTATAATGGTAATCACCTCTCCAAGCTTCCATACGTCGAAGCTTGCAATGACATTCACATCACTCTCAACAAGAAATGGTGTCTCAATTAGACGCGAATCCGATGGGATATGAAATTTATGTCTATCTGGCACCCTCTCATTAAAAACAAAAATTCAGTTCTCCTATGGCAAATCCTACACCGTGGAATATGGACCAATGCAAAAGCTAACAAGATATGTGGGGTCCCACCCTGGTGCAAGCGATGTTGCCATAGCAAAGAGGATATAGGTCACCTGTTCTTTGCTTGCCCTAAATCCCTACGGTTATGGAGGGTCCTTGGTCGTTCTTTGGGACTCCAAGAACAAATCAATTGGAAGCAAGCCCTCATTGGTGAAGCGATCGGTTGCTCTGCGATGTTGTGGAATGCGATTAGGGGAGAGCCCCTTTGGAAGATTTGGTGAGAAAGATGTGCTCAAAACTTTGGCAATAGCCCCAAGGAGTGGTCGATCAAGAAGTCCCTTTTCCTTCTCGGCAGAAGAATTGCTAACTGTAAGAAAACCCCCCCTTTAGGCATCACAAAGAGCTACAGTATGTCAACAATAAGCTTAAAACCAAGTGGGCTCCACATGATGGGGATGCAAGGTTTATCAACCTCCTCAATAACACTATGTAATAATTGCAAAGCCTACCACAAAGACTATGGCAGATCATCAGAATGAAAATTAGTCATAAAAAATACTTCAATTGGAAGCCAGCTCTGCTGGGTGAAGTGTGTGGTTGCTCCATGACTCTCCAAAATGCTCAAAGCTCTGGTCGATTGAGTATTCACTATTCCTCCTTGGCAAGAGGATTGCTAATTGTAAGAAACTAACCCCCTTTTTTAGGAGTCATCAAGTATTCCTTTTGATCAAGAACACACTTTACCCATGTGGGCCCCACTTCTGGGTGATTAACCTTTTTCTTGTATACCCAGCTACACTCTGTAAAATCTTCCCCCGCTCTATGGGATTCGGGGGGTCCCGTGGGCACTAGTCCCCTTCTTTTGTATTTTTCCTTTATTTAATTCAAGTCCGGGAGAGTAGGCTAAGGCCGAACTTCCTTTAGTTAAAAAAACAACTAAGTGCAGGTAGCACAATTTTAATTGGCCCATTCCTCTTAAGTGAGAGTCATATAGAGCGTTGGCTTGCTAGAATTCTGAGAATTCATAGTTTATATGAACCAATGAAGGAGCAATAACCCTAGCATTGATTGTATGTCATTCTGATTTTTTTCAGGGCTATGCAAAAGATGAACCCAAGACTATATGACTTCCATGTCTCTAAATCTACTAGATAAAATGACTTTAACATTTGTATACATAAACTAGACATGGATAGCTTTGTATTGAATGATTAATAACTTGATTTCGAGCTCGATGCTAAGAAGGATAGCCTCTACAAGCTAACTAAGTTTGAGGAAGAAGAAGTAGAGAATTGAATTGGCACCACGAAATGATCAAAGAGTATATGTATATCTTCAAAATCAACACTCTCATAATGTGGAATTGAATTGGAATTTTGATGTATACTCTTGAGGATCTATCCATGCCGTTTTCTTCATGAATTTGAGTTCAAAATTAGGCGAGTTTCATAGTTTAAGGTGATTGGAATCTCTTCCTACAATATAAAAAAGAGAAAATTGGAGTTACAACTACATTTTCATTGATTGGTTGAGAAGCCATCTTAACCACTCCAAAATCTTTGCTTTAGGGCCTTTTACTCTTCGCTTTTACAAATGTAGATACCTTGAACCTTACAACAAATTATCATAAGTGAAAAACCAATCAATACAAAGAAATAATGTGCACATAAGTGCTATTCTTCAAGACACATATATGGAACCATCCAAATGATCGTTTTAATTTAGATCATATCCACCTCATGCATAGTGCAAGCTTGATGATCTAAGACCTCCCCCACAAGATAAAGTATGCTTGAGTATTCACACTCTGATAGGTGAATACTTTCCATAAGTTTGAATCTACATAGCTTTATACCATCAAAGTGCCTTGTCATCATGTTTGCTATTTGCTTCTGAGTGGGAACAAATGAAATTTCAATTTTAGTTACCATAACTCTCTCTCTTAAATAGTGGAAATGGACCTCTATGTGCTTTTTCCTTGCAAGGATATTTGAATTTCCAACCAAATGCATGAAAATAACATTATCGCCAAGTATATGAGGCTTGGTACTGACAAGTCCCAAATCTGAGCACAACTCTTTGAGCCTTATTGCTTCTTCACTTGTAATAGTTAGGCCTCTATAGTTTGCTTCACTTGAAGATAAAGAAAATTTTGGTTTCTTCTTGGAATTCCATGACACCAATTTTGAATCTACAGATGCTAAATTTTCATACCTACTTCTTATGTCATCCTTTGTTCGTAACCAATTTGCATCTCAATAGATTTTGATATCCAAATCGAAATAGTAAGAATAGAAGATACTTTCATTCCGTGTTCCTTTGAGGTACTTGAGTACTCTGTTTGCAACATCCATGTGTGTTCTTATCGATGAGTGCATGAACTGGCTAAGCACTCCCACACTAAAGGATATATCTACTCTTCTGTGAGTAGCATACATCAAGCCACCAAATAAACTTTGATACTCTTTAGGATCATCAATCTACTCGTCTTCATACACACTTAGTTTGTCATTCATTTCAAATGGTGGTATACATGTAGGCTTTTTGTCTCCATTATGAACTTAAGAATTTAATCTTCAATGTATCTTCTCTAACCTAGATCTATCTCTTCATCTCTGTAAATAAGTTGCATACCTAGGAAATATGTGAGCTCACCAAAGTCACTGATTTTGAACTCTTCTTGCATGTAACTTTTGATCCTTTGAATGCCATTCAAATCATCACTTGCCACAATAATTTTATCTACATATACACATATATAGATAATATCATTGTGATCCCTTTTGATGAACAATGAAGAATTTGAATTGCTAGATCTAAACACTTGATCTTGAAGGTATGTAACCAACCTATAACTCCAAGATCTAGGAGCTTCTCTAGATCCATACAATGCTTTCTTAAATCCATAGACATAAGATGTATGATTAGGCTTTTCAAAATCTAGAGGTTGACATGTATACCTCCTCACTTCATCCATTTAGAAATGTATTATTTACATGAACATGGAGGAGTCTCCAATTTCTTTGGAGCAACTACAATTATTAATTTTTAGATTTTAGGCATCTTTGCAACTAGTCAAAGTGTTTCCTCATAGTCTATACCATCAGTTTATGAGCATCCTTTGGCAACTAAACTTGCCTTGTAGCTGCAAAATTGATCCATTAGAATTCGGTTTTAGTTTGTATACCTATCTATAGCCTTTCGATTGGATGACATTGGAACCAAATCCAAAGTGTCCATTTCCTTCAAAATATCCATTTCTTTTCTCATAGCCTTTTCCCATTTACGGTTTCCCTTGCCCTCTTCATGGGTTGATAAGTTTTCCAAAATTGAGTCCTTTGTCAAATAGATTGAATGCATTGTAACAAATATGGAATCATATCCAAACATTTTTGGTTCTTTCTTCTCCCTTGTTGACATTCTAGGTGCTTTCTTGGATCATTCTCCACACTTTCATTTTTTCTTTGCCTCTTGACTTTCATAGGTTCTAATCTTTTTCCCTCTCATCTTGATCATCATCTCTATCACTTTTTGGATCTCGGACCTATGTATCATGCTTCCATGCTAGATTATGAGAATTAGAATGAAGATCACATGGTACAATTATCTTTTGTTTAGCTTCATCATACCAAGAACTATGCTCCTCAAACACAACATCCCTTCTTGTATTTAATTTTGTGCTTGAAGGATTGTAGAACTTATAACCCATGTGAGTTGAATCATATCAAATGAACATTTTCTTTGTTGCATTTTCATCTAGCTTACTGCTTATTTGTGATGGTACATGTGTGAGATAGCAAATTGAATATCTAGCCAAGTGATGCATAATTAAATCAAGCTACCAACAAATTGTTGATAGAAGACAACATCAAATGCATCTATAGCATCATCAACACTCAATCATAAAACTATATCCATAGGAGTGGCAAAAGCCTTACAATATTCAAGGCCAAAATGCTGCAATAATGTGTCAATATATTTCATTTGACACAAAGCCATTCCACCATCAACTTGCATAAACTAAATGCCCAAATAATGATGCAAATTCCCCTAATGAGACATATCAAATGAGGCATGCAAATCAGCCTTAAAATCAGAAATATGCTTCTGAATAGGACGAGTGAGTAGCATGTCAACAACATAGGCAACAATGATTAGAAGCACATCATTAGCACGCTTAACATATAAGGTGCTCTCAATTGGACTATTCTCAAAACTCTGTGCAATCAGATATGCATGTATCTTTTCATACCAAGCACATGGTGCTTGCTTTAAACCATATAATGCCTGCTTTAACCTCCACACTTCGTTTTCATGCCCTTTTTGCACAATGCCACATGGCAAAAAGAGGTACACTTCTTTGTGCAAGTCACCATTCAAAAATGTAGTTTTAATATCCAACTGATGTACATTCCAACCGTGATGGCTTGCATGCACAGATTCTACGAACAATAGTCATACGGCATGTAGGTGCAAAGGTCTCATCAAAATCCATGCCTTTTTCCTACGTATAACCCTTTGTAACAAGCCTAGCCTTATACTTGTCAACTGTTCCATCATGCTTACACTTCAGCTTAAAAACTCACTTAGTGGCAATGGCCTTCTTGCCAAGAGGAAAATCACATAAAATGCACGTACCATTCTTCCTTATAAACATCATATTTAGATTGCATAGTAGACATCCAATTATCTGAATTTTGTGCTTCATCAAATGGAACAGGCTCATTATCATCATAGTGATTAGATGCAGCCATAACAAACCAATCTGATGCAAAAGAGGCACTACGAGAGCCTGAACGAGTATAGTATGATACATGTGCATCTTATTTGCTATGAAGAAAAGTGTGCACCAACGAAATTGGCATAGTTTGTGTCTGCTCAATATCAGCTCTCTCATCAAGTGCATCAAGTCAATCTACCTAAAAATGGAATAATCTAAATCATCACATGAAACCTACAAAGGTTGAGAAGTTGTCTCATTAGGACCAACACTAGACTGTCCACCTGTAAAGAGAGGTAGCAAAGTATCATACATATCTTTGGAGCTAACATATGTCTCCTTAGTACATGAAAGTGAGGGTTGAATAGCATCTTTCAGAAAAACAACATCACGGTTAAGCAGAATGCATTTAGTCTGTGGATGATATAGAAAATAGCCTTTTCTTAGAAAATTGTACCCAACAAAAATACATTTTAGTACTTTATCATCCAATTTTCTATGATGTTGTTCAAGCACTAATGCATATGCCAAACAACCAAAAACATGCAGATGAGCAATGGATGGCTTGCAAAGTGGGACACCTGCTAAGTACATATGTTGCACACTTAACAGTCTCAAGCCAAAAACTATGTGGTAAAGCCTGAATCTTGACCATACACCTCACCATCTCCATGAGTGACCTATTCTTGCATTGAGCAACTACATTCTGTTGAGTTGTATATGGCACTATACACTGATGTTTTATCCAACATTCAATAAAAAATGTTTAAGCTAGAAGACATATATTCCCTCCCTCGATCAGAATGGAGGGTGCCCATTTTACATGTTGATAGATTTTCTGCAAAAACCAAGAACTGTATGAAGCACATAATTACGTTGGACTTTGCTTTCAGTGGATATACCCATGCATGCCCAAAGAAATCATCAATGAAAGTCACAAAGTAAAGATAATTTCCAAAAGAGGGTGTCTCCATAGGATCAGAGACATCACTCTGAACAAGATGCAATTTCTAAATAGCTCGAATTGAACCATCTTTTGGATGGGAGGAACCGTGCATTTTGCCCAATATAAAGCCTTCACTGACATGTTTACCGGGTGCCTCACATTTTGGCAAAGAGGACACCATTTCATATTTCTACAGGTGTAGGAAAGTAGCCAAATTTAGATGACCAAAGCATGCATGCCAAAGCTTTGCATCTAACATAGCTTGAGAATCATGTACTACACATGCTGCATCATTCACAGATCTGTCATAGTCTATGAGTTTATAGAGCCCAAGAAATAAAATGCTAGAAGCAATAATCATGTCGCCATTTGATAGATCATGAACTATACACCTATCATCAATACATTTCACAACCAAGCCAATCTTGGCTAAAGCTAAAATTAATAATAGATTCTTCTTAATCCTTGGCACAAATAAAGCATCTAATAAAGTGAAAGAACTACCATCAGTAGTAGTCAGAATGATCTTACCAACTCCCATAATAGGATAAGAGGAGTTGTTGGCACACGTAATAGTATTCCCTATAGGGGCAGGCTCGAGTGAAGAGAAGAAACTACACTGCAAGGTAATATGTTTGGTTGCCCCACTATCAAAGTACCAAACACTTGAGTCCACTACACACATGTATAGGCCGTGAGAAGATGCCTCAAAACTACAAACAATAGTAAACACCCATTCTTCATTTTGCACAAGATTAGCAAACTCTGTTTTTGATGTAGAGGCCTCTGCAACAACCATTCTGGCCTCTTTCTTCTTTGCCACTTTAGCCCGTTTTAGACCGCTCTTAATCACATGATCATTTGCTTTACAATATTTGCAAACAATTTATGCTTTTTGATTTCTTCTCTCTTTGTCTTCCTTCATTGATTGTGTAGAATTAGTAGATTTTTGGTTACTACTAGGAAGAGCTCCATTTTCCTTTGCCCTTTTAACTAGCTAGGAAAGCTTGATCTGCAACATGCATAATGGACCTATTCTACCTAGACTGATCTTCCTGCAACAAAATAGAAACTAGCTACTCAAATTTTAAAGAATTTGGATTGCCCTTCATCATTAAACGAAGAGTAGAAGCAAAACTCTGGTATGAATCGGGAAGACCAAAATAGTCTACACAAATGAACTGTCACGAAGGACTTCACCAAAAGAAATGAATTGTTCCCTCAAATCCTTGATTTTTGTCAGAAAACTATCCATATAATCACCTTCACTCATGTGTTCACTCTCCAACTCTTTTCAGAGGTAAGCAACACGAGCCTTATTCCTAGCCTAGTACAATGTGGTAAGTGTATTCGGAGCATCCTTAGTTGTTCTACAATAGAAAATGTGAGGAGTAATGGCATGTTTGACAAACAAGGCTATCAATGCATGTGCTTTAGCATCTCTGCCATCCTAAAAAATTTGCTCTAGAGTAGGTTCAACAAGAATAGTACCAAGAACACGAATATACACAATATCACCATCTTTAACACCATCTGCATTAGCTTTGGTACTTGTATTTGTAGTACGTGTGTTCGGAGTTGTAATAGGACGTTTTTCAACACCCTACATAATATTCCATAGTCCTTTTGTGACCAATACATGACACATCATATAAGCCCACAATGGATGATTAGTACCATCCAACTTATCCTCAAAAGGGAACATACAGGATACATCACTGCTTTCAGCCATGGCCACTGACTAAAATAGCTTGATGCAAAAAAATGACTATCTCTGAAAAAGTTGAACAACACTACCAACACATGTTTTGCTAGACTTGTAGCAGACTTTGAGATGGTTATACTGGCAAACCAAAACCTATATATATCTTTGGCACAAAAAGATGAAATAGCCTACACAAGTGTTGTAGTAGTGCATTTGGAGGCCAAAATGAGCTGAGATCATGATTTCGGCACCATAGAGCGAAGTAGTTTTGATCTCCTAATCATCATGAGTATGCACACCAAATTTCCTGTGATTCTAAGACTCTGACTAGAGGAGTGTTTATGATGCCCTAGATGAAGCGGCAACCTACTCTAATACCAATTGTTGGAGTTAGATGTTTGCGAAAACATGCTAACAACACAAGGAACACTAAGAAGCTTGGAGCATAACACACAATACTAAATGTATTACGACTAGAATGTACAAAGATAAGTGACCCATTAGGAAAATAGACATATATACAAACTGGGGGGAAAAAACCTCCTAAAGAGGGAAAAGAGTGCCCCGACAGTCCTACTGTGTTCACACACATCACTACCTAAATATATTAACATGATCTTCTTGAGTGCTCAGCCTATATGATTCTTCACATGTGCTAGATACTTTCTGCATCAATCAAACACTTTAGTCTTATTCTTGATAAAGCATAGAACAGTCCCGTGTCTTATAATAGTGGGAACATAGAGTACTTAGCCTAGAACATTTTTCCTACCATTGGAAGCCTTGAAATTACCAATCTTCTCCACGCTATTCTTTGTGTCATCCCCTATTTGGACTTCATGTCCATGCTTTGGACTTTCGAAATTAGATAAGAATGCTATGTTGCGTGTAACATGATTTGAACATCTTAAATTTATGTAAACTTAATCATCATACTTTTTACCTTGTTTCTTTGATTCATCAAGAACAATCAGTCTTCATGTTGTTGAACTTTAGAGTAAATGTTGTAGTCCCTTGATCTGTTATGACCTCTATCATTATTATTGAAGTTGTGTCCACCTCTACTTCGATTGCTACCATATCCACCTATTCGACTTCCTTTCTAGGTCTTTCCATTGAACCAACAATTTTGAGCAGTGTGGTTGGTCTTATCAAAGATGGCAAAAGGTTGACCATTTTGACCTTTCAATTTTTCATGCTTTTTTCATCTAGTTCAACTCGTTCGAAAGAACATTCTTCCTTGTTTTTCTACGATCACAAACGAAAGTCTTTAGGGCACCCCGAGTCCCTTGAAATGTCTTGCATCCTATAGTATGTGGTAATAGAAAATTAGAGATATATTTTAGTATGTGTGACCTTTCTTTTGCATCCCTTGTACACCAAAGTGTGACCTTATTTTTTTCCTCTTCAGACAACAAACCAGCATAGGACCAACCCTAGATCTTTGGATATGTAATGTAGACCTTGTCAGGTTTTGGTTAGTGCAATAAAACCCAATAGGCACTTTGGAATATCAAGAAGAATATGTTGATGCAAAACAAATGAAGTACACCTTCACTAGCTCACAAAGTTCTACAAAATATGGACGGAAGTTACAACTTCAGACACTCTGATCATCCACCAAAGTTACAATTCGAAACACTACTCTAAACAGAGTTTCATACACATGATTGGCTTGCTAAGATTCATAAAATCCTTAATTTATATCTACAAATTCTCAAAGGAGTTTCATACACATGGTTGGCTTGCTAAGATTCATAAAATCTCTAATTTATATCTACCAATGAGGGATCACTTACCTTAACACCCATTAGAGGTCATCTTGATTTTTCAAGGCTATGGAGAAGATGACCCTGAGACTCTTAAAATGATATTTCTTTGAATCTACTGAACCCAATGACTTAAAGTTTTTCAAACATAATATAAAAAGTAGTTATTTCCAATGAATTCTAAATCTTTTTATTTGGATCTCTATAGAGAAAATTGCAGCCTCTGCACATTGACTAGGTATGAGGAAGGAGTAGACAATTGAAATGACACCAAGCAATGATCAAAGAGTATATGTATTGCTTGAAATCAAAACTCTCATAATTTAAAAATGATTTGGAGTCTTTATATAAACACTTGAGTATCTATCCATGCATTCTCTTCATGAATTTCAAATTAAAACTAGGTGGATGTGGTAGTTTAAAGTGAATGGAATCTCTTCCTAAAATCTAGGAAAGGGGAAACTTGGAGTCAATCTCAATTCATGTCCAAGTAAGAAGAAGTGAATGGGTAAAACAACCCTTCATTTATGGCACCCTTTAGATACTTTAGCATCCTCTTGGCAGCTTCCATGTGAGGCTTTCTTGGTGCATGGATACACAGGGTTAATGTGCTTACTCCATAAGCAATGTCTACTCTTGTTAGGGTTGCATAGTTGAGACTCCCAACAAGTTTTTGGTAACCTGTAATATCCTCAAGAAGTTCTCCTTCAGTGAACTAATCTTATGATTGCGTTCCGTGGGTGTAGCTGCAACTTTGGCGTTGTCTATTTTGAATTTTACCAACATATCATAGATATACTTTCTCTGAGTAATAGACACACCAGAATCTCTATACACAAGTTCTAGACCAAGAAAGTATGTTAACAAACTAAGATCACTGATTTTTAATTCTTCCATTAGTTGAGCTTTAACCTATTTTATGCCATTAGCATCATTCCTTGTAATGATAATGTCATCCACATAGACACATAGATAGATAACATATAAGTTGGTCTTCTTTCTAAATGAAGAAGAATCTGCTTTGCTAGCCACAAATCCTTGATCTTGCAAATAAGTAACAAGCCTATGGTTCCAAGCTCTAGGAGCTTCCTTTAGGACATAGATTGCCTTTCTTAGCTTGCATACAAAACGTGGTTTATACTTATCTTCATGTCCTAGTGGTTGAGCAATGTACACTTCTTTTGGGATCCATCCATTTAGGAATGCATTCTTAACATCTAACAGATAGAGGTTCCAATTCTTGGAAGCAGCAATACTTACCAAAACCCTAATTGTTGGCATCTTAGCCACAGTTGAAAATTTTTCTTTATGGTCCACTCCATGAGCTTGATCAAACCCCTTTGCCACTAACCTTGCCTTGTACCTGGTAAACCATCTAAATTTTTCTTTATTTTATATATCCACATGGATCCTATTACCTTCATGCTTGGCTTCTTGGGAACCAAATCCCAAGTATTGTTCTCGTGAAATGCTTCAACTTCTTCTTGCATGGCTTCTCTCTATTCTTTCTTCTTATTGGCCTCTTCAAATGAAGAAGGTTCTTTTATCATAGAGTTTTTAGTGATATACACACAATGCTTGGTGACTAATGATGTGCCATAGCCATGCCTTATGGGCTCTTTACTCTCCCTTTGAGATCTCTTGAATGCTTGATTGGAGGACTCTAGACTTTCTTCCAATTGCATGAACTTGGTCTTGACTCTTGACTTCCAAGCGTCGAAGTCAATTTGCTCTTCATCCTCTGAATTGATGTCTTTTGGTAATTGTTGATCTTCTTGAGTGAGAGTTGGAAAGTGATTTTCCAAATCATAAGGTAACTTGAGCTTCTTAAAATCATCTTCAAACCATGACTTATTTTCATCAAACACTACATCCCTACTAGCTATGAACCCTTTGTTAGTGGGATTGTATAGCCTATAACCCTTCTGGTTTTGATCATAGTTAATAAATATACACTTTTCAGCTTTAAGTTCAAAATTCCCTCTAATATGTGAGGGTATACGTGCATAACCTATGCACCCAAAGATTTTGCAATGGCTCAATGAGGGTCTCCTACCATTCCATGCTTCATAGGGTGTCATTACATCCAAGGATTTCGATGGAAGCATGTTAATCAAGTATGTAGCAATGGAAACAACCTCTTCCCATAGGTTGTTGAGTACTTTCTTCTCATTCAGCATTGATCTTGTAGCCTCTACTATCAACTTTTTCCTTCTCTCTGCCACTCCATTTAGTTCAAGAGTATGTCTTGTTGTGACTTTGATTTTTATACCTTTTTTTCTATAAGAATGAATCAAATTCATGTGAGAAATACTCACCATCTCTATTAGATCCAATTGTCTTCAAGCTTTTACCTATTTGGTTCTCAACCAATGCCAAATACTTTTTGAAACATGTAAATACTTCATCCTTATGTTTCATGAAGTAAAGAATTTTCCATCTATTGTAATCATCTATAAATGAAACATAGTGCCTTGAACCTGAGATTGATGGCTATTTGTTAGGACCCCACACATCAATGTGTACAAGCTTCAAGTAGTCTTCATACATGTAACCTTTTCTATTGAATGGTTGTGTGTGAGCTTTGCCAAATTGGCATGCTCCACACTTGTATATCATGTGTTGAAGCAACACATTTGGAATTCCAAGCACACTTTGATCCCTGCACATTTGCTTTAGTTTTCTTTCTCCTATATGACCCAACCTATTGTGCCATATCTCTAATTTAGATAGAGTTTGATCTTTGTAATTGAAGAGTTCTATGTTTCTGGTGTCTTCAATCTCAAATGTTAAGAGTCTACTAGATTTCTAACCTTTTACAATCCTCTTGAAGCCTTGTTCAAGGTCTTCCACATATGCTCCATGGCTTGTGAATCTCACCTGTAAGCCTTCCTCAACAATTTCTCCAACACTCATTAGGTTTTCTATTATGGTTGGTACATATAAGACCTTACTTAAGAGGTTCATGTTAGCATCAGTAGCTTTGACATTTCCAATTTTCTTGACAAAGTTTCTAGTGTCATGACTTGTTTGCACTTCATGCTTGCCTTTGGGTTCTTCAAGATCAGATAATAATGCAACATTTCTAGCCACATGACTCGAACAACCAAAATCAATATGGAAAATATGGTTATCATCTTTACCTTGCTTGGATGTCATGTTCATGATGAGTAGAGAATCCTCTTGTTCTTCTGTGTAATTGTTATAGTCTCTTCTAAAAGAGGGTAGACCACATAATTCCTCGAAGTATGAACGAGGTGAAAAAAGTGCTTGGTGAGTGGTGTCACCAAATTAAATCAAAAAATTTGGAAACTCGTTGTGAAGTAGGTCACGCTAAAAAGTCTACAAGAAGTCCAATCAAGAAGGGAAATCACATAAGAAACCGCCCATTTGATCTCATGCATATAGATGCATGGAGAGAAACCAAGGATCCATCCTTTGAGGGGAATGTTTCTTTTACCTTTCATAGATGATCATGAGACATTGGTATGCTTTTATTGTATCTCAAGTAAGACAAAAGTCTTTGACCATCTCAAAAGTCTCAAGGCCTCTTTAGAGAAAGAGATAGGAGGTCATATCAAAACCCTAAGACATAACGGAGGGTAAGAAAAAAAATTGTCGATGAGTTTACAAGTTTATTGCGCTTCCATGGCATAAAGAGATAGCTTTAATCCAAATGTGAACCCGAATAAAATAAATTAGCAAAAGAAAAATGAGCCTTTTTGTTTTACTTAGCAAGCACTATAAAAAATGAGATAAATGTGCCTAAATCATACTAGGGAGATGCACCCAATACTTATATACATCATGAATCGATATCCAAGTGTAGGTATATGTTACACCGGTGGTTGATTAATTGTAAATAACATTAATTTCTAATGAAGCATCTTGGTGAATCGCCGTAACCATTATAAAGAGTCTAATACAAAGAAACATCACATGATTGAGAGTATGACACGATGAGTCCATCAGGATTCGATAGCTCTAGGAGGATTGAAGTGTTGAAAGTTTGTAGTAAATTGTTGTTCTATATTCTGTGTTGTTGTCACTATCGTATCACTATTATAGTTTTTGTTAAGTTGATTTCTATTAATTTGTTAAGTACTCTGTTTGTCTCGTAAAAGTTGAGAACTTATTTCAAAGATTGATATTGTTTGGTATTGCATAGTGAACTATACTTGATGTTCTATACATGTTGAAAGATCATACTTGTGGTATTAATTTATGTGATAATTATTGATTGGATTTTCAGAAGTATTTAGATAGTGTGAGTTGTTCAGGAATATGTTACTATAAATGATGTATAAGATTATGTTTGGAAGATTGTGGTAGAGTGTTCTAGTGAATTTGGTGTATCAAGGTAGTAGGTGGAAAAGCTATAGTTTGTAGAGTGAATATTGTAAACTACTACCCAAGAACCCTACTATTCACTCATTTTGTACATCAAGAGGCTAACATTGGTGATCCTACTTGGGAGTGGCTACCATTAAGCATAGACAAAGCAAGGATAGTGTATGACAATTCTACATTAGTCTATCGAATAAAGTCTCCTAGTTCAGAGGCAAGGAACCTCTCATATATCTTTTTATACTCTTGGATTATATATGTAAATTTTGCAATTCATATCACTCTTCTTGTATCAAAGAGCTTTGGAACCAAAATAGAGTCTCGTAGTTAAGAAGTAAGGAATCTCTCACATCTCTTTTTATAATCTTGGAGTATAGAGGTAAATTTTTCAATTCATATCACTCTCCTTGTATGAAAGAGCTTTGGAAAAGTAAATATGAGAAGAAATGTCAGAATATAGTACCGTAATTGAAAAGCTACATAACAACAACTATCAACCATGAAAGTTTAGGATTTCTAGCTCTTCAGGATTGGCATAAATTTTGTTTTTGGGTAACAAATTAAAGACTGATGCTAAATGATTTTCATGGTCATGGGTAAGATGAGAGAGAAAATAGGATTATCTTCATCCTATCTCAGCATATTAGCAATGTAATGATAGGGTCACCCTAGAAAGGTTATAATGTCCTCTAATGAAGGCTAGAAAGATCCAATTAAGAAATGAACTCACAAATTCGATAAGGAAACCTACTAATAACATCAATGACTACATTCTAAAGACTAAATATGTGTGTGATGCCTTGGGATCCATAGATTGTCACATAAACGATGGGCTAGTTGCAAAAACATTATATAGACTTAAAGGAAATGATAAGTCACACATGTTCACCACTTTCTTATACCCTAAAGATAATCTTCTTGAGTTTGAGGAATTAGTGGCCTTGATGGTCCCCAAGGTGATGAATATAAGAGGTGCAAAGGCAAAGAGCAATGATGACCAAGTATTTTATGAAGGTAAAGGAGTAAATAGAATAAGAAACAAAGGTAGGGGTAGCAGAAGGAAATGAAGATGGGAAAATGGAGACTATCATCAAGAGCAAGGTAACAAGTATTCCTCATCAAGAGGGAGAGGTAACATAGAGAAAGAGAAGGAAGGTGCAATCAAACTCTAGAGAAAAAGAACTCAAATGGATGCTATGTATGTGGCAAGTATGGTCACAATGCAATAGATTGTTATCAAAGCAACAAGGGCAACTCATCATAGAGAGGGCAATGTAATTATGCTTCTACTTCAAATAGAGAATGTAGCAATCACATGCACGACAGAAGGACTTCTTCTCAAACATCTAGGTATCATCAAATAAAGTGCACTTGTGATACTATCCATGCCACTACATCTATAGGTGATGTCATGTTGGATGGTCCTCATAAGGCTAAGTGTTTGAAAGAAGTTCTTCATGTTTTGACAATCACAGAGACCCTTGTGTTTGTGCATCAAATGGCTGGAATAGGATTCTAGGTCAAGTTCAATGCAAAAAGATAATTTGTTGAGAAACCTAAAGATTTATTCATAATAGTCACCAAAGGAAGAAATAAGGGAAGGCTATTCAAATTGGACGTGAAGCCAAACTTCAAGCACATAAGTTACATCATATATGGAAGTAGGATGTAAGCATAATTAGATCTAGTTAGATCTTAGGTATAAGAGGTATGAAGATATCAACACTTAACATTGAAAGACTTGGTGAAGAAGATTTTAGTAATTTGACTACCAAATCCGCATAACAAGGAGCTCAAGAATTTGTGTGAACTCTCGAATTGGGTAAAAAAGCCAATTTACAATTTAAGAAGAGTAACTATGAAAGCTATCATCCACTTTATTTGGTTCATATAGATTTTTGTATACTAACAAAGGAAAATTCAAATGGAAGTAATAGATAGTTTGTAACCCTCATTGATGATTGCACAAGGATGACTTAGCTTTGTGGCATGAAGCATTTGATGTGTTTTAGTACTTCAAGAAGCTCAAAGATCTTATGATTATGGAATATGATAGGAACAATTGTCTAAGAGAAAATAAAGGCGGAGAATACTTCTTCCTTGATTTCTCAAGTTTCTTTTGATCGAATGGTATAAAGAGACAAATTACGTGTAGGTACACACCTCCAAAAAATGTATCCAAAAGCAAGAATATGTACATTGGTGAATATGATAGGGCTATGATGAAGGAGATTAGAATGTCAAAATCCTATTGGGAAGATGCATCCACACAAATCACCGACATAACACCTACATAAAGTATACATTCTTCAACACCATATGAAACTTGGTACACTAGACAAATAGATATATCACACTTGAGATTGTTTATATGAACTTGGTCTATCTTAAAAGAAATTGAACTAACATTTAATATGAATGATAGATACGAAATATGTATATTCATAGTGCATATTGGTGAATAAAAGACGTATAAATGCTAGAAACGCAAACTCAAGGATCTCAAGGTAGCAAGGGATGTCATATTTGATGTGCTTTTACATTGATACTCTTCAAACGTATCGATGAAGGAAGATAACGATGATGACGAAAGGAGTTCAAGAGGAATTGGAGAGCCACGGAACATGGTTCTTAGTGGATTGAAGGACTCAAGCTCAAGAGGAAACTTATCACGGAGTGGGAATAGTCCTACATCTAGTTAAGAAAGTGATCCAAGGAGCCAAGGAAAAGCTAAGATCCCAAAGATTTAAGAAGATGAAGATTTGTAGATAGAACTCAATGAAGACCATCATACAAAGAAACGAGACGCCTCGAAGGCCTACAAAAAGCATTCAATTCAATGGAGATGCATGTTGATATATTTCTATAGTGATATGTGTGAAAACACTTAGGACTATCACGGCACTTGTTCCTTGATTAGCACGTTCCCTTGGATTGTATATACACATATAACCTTAACATGCCATCATTGTACATTCAATTGGTAGTTCACTCCGTTTTGTGTGGTGATTCAAGCTTCTTTTTCCCCCTTGTGTTGTTTGTGTGCTTGCATAGAGCTTAGATCTTGAAATTCAACAAGTGGTATCAAAGACGGTCACCACTTCATCTAGGGCATCATCAACATCCCTCTAATCATAGAATGCCACAAGAACTAGTGAGCATACTCAGGGTGTTTTGGCTTCTGAGCACACTATTGTAGCATGTGTGCATGTACTTTTGTGGTTTTGTGGCGAACATATATACACAATTTTGGTTTGCCAATACAAGCCCCTCAAAGTTTGTTACAAGTCTAAGAAAGATCAATAGGTTAATTCTATTGAACATTTTGAGATACATTCATTTTTTCTACATCAAGATATTGAGTCCAAGGCCATGGGAGAAAACAATGATGTATTTTGTATGTTGGATGTTAAGGACAAATTGGATGGTATCAATTACCCATTATGGGAATCTATGATGTGTTAGGTGTTGGTGGGAAAAGGGTTGTAAAATATTGTGTAGGGTATTTAAAAAATTCCCTAGCACACTTGTGAATATAGTTTTTTTTTAATATAAAGGAAGTTTGGCATTAGCCTACTCTCCCGGACTTGAATTAAATAAAGAAAAGTACAAGAGAAGGGACTAGTGCCCACGGGACCCCCCAAATCCCACAAAGCAGGGGAAGCTTTTACAGAGCTTAGATGACATTACAAAGAAGCTTAATTACCCTCTCATCACCCTCATGTGGGGCCCACTTGGGTTTAAGCTTGTTAAAGATCAAAAGGAGTACTTGATGATGCCTAAAGGGGGGGGATTTTTTATAGTTGACAATCCTTTTGCCAAGGAGGAACAGCGATTTCTCAATTGACCACTCCTTGGGGGAGTCACCGAAGTTGAAAGCACATCTTTCCCGCCAGATTTTCCATAGGACCTCCCCTCTGATGGCGTTCCAGAGAGATGCGGAGTAGCCGATCGCTTCTCCCAGCAGGGCTTGCTGCCAACTGAGACGTTTTTGAAGTCTAATTCTCTTTCCAACCACCTACCAGAGTCTGTTGGAGTTGGGGCAGGTAAAGAAGATGTGTGAAACATCTTCGATAGACCCCTCCCTGGTGCAAACACTTGTGAATATAGTTATTGAAGGTGATGTAGACCGCATTGAAGATGTTGATCTTGAGATTCCTACTCTTTGTTGTGGTTTGTGTTGCATGTACTACAGATGGCAAAGATGTGTAGACACATGCATTGATAGCCTTGTCTATCAAACATGCCATTATACCTCATATTCACTCATGCAATGTAGTGAATGATACACTTATCACTTACAACGAAACAATTTAGGCTTTTATGTCTTAGCTCTGGGAAATGTTGGAGAGTGAACTTATGAACAAAGGAGATTCTATGGAGAGATTTTTGACAAAGATCAAAGATTTGAAGGAACAATTGGTTTCTAGTGATGAAGTCTTACAAGATAGTTCACTTGTGTAGAATGTTCTTAATGGTCTTCCATATTCATATCAGATTTTTGCTTCGGTTCTTGGATTGATGAGGAAATGCAATTGCAATTCCTTATCATATGAGGAGCTAGTCTTTGTTTTGTTGTAGGAGGATCATTATAGGAAGAATAGGTGTATTATATGTGTTGCACACCATTCTTTCTTGGCTAGCGAGAAGGGCAAAGGTAAATGGATCTCATCTGCTAGTAAGTAGAAACCTGCCAATGCTACACATTTGAAGAAGGAAGAACAAACAAAAGAAAAAACATAGTTTTGCAAATATTATGAAGGAAATAACCATGTCATAAAAAGTTATCCAAAAGTGGCTACAAAAGAGGGAAAGAAGAAATACATTAGAATGGTTGTTGCACAAGCCTCTACACCATATCCTGTGGAGAATGAAGAATGGGTGTTTACTCTTGTATGTAGTTATGACCCATCTTCTCATGAGCAATGTATGTTTGAATGGCTATTTACTCTTGTATGCAGCGATGACCCATCTTCTCATGAACAATGTATGTTTGTAGTAGAGTTAGATGTTTTCTACTTTGATAGTGGAGCAAACAAACTTAATACCTTGCAACATAGTTTCTTCAGTTAAGTTGAGCTTGCCCCTTAAGGGAAAATCACATGCACAAAAAATCCTCATATCTTGTAATGGGAATTTTAAGAATATTTTAATTATTTTTGATGCTTGTCCTTTCACAATTTTAGATGCACAAATGTGAAGAGAATCAAGAAAAATCTGTTGTGAATTTAATCTTTAGCCTAGATTGGCTTAGTTGTATAATTTGTTGATGATAAGTGTACCATCCATAAATTTTCAAATAGTGATGTCATTATTGCTTCTCGTATTTTATTTCATGGGTGGTATAGAATCATGGACTACGTAAAATGTATGAATGTTTCAACATGTGCACTTCACAATTCTCAAGCTACCTCGCTTTGGTCATAAAAAAAAATGCTAGTATGCTATGCTTTTAGAAATTTGATGCAGTGTCCTCTTTGCCAAACATGCGGCTCCTTGTAAACATGTATGTGAAGTTTGTATTTTGGGAAAAATGTAGTGTTCTTCCTTCCCTAGAGATGGTTCAGTTCAAGCAGCTCATAAACTAGAGTGTCTTCATAGTTAAATATGTGGTCCTACATAGATACCATATTTTGGGAACTACCTTTTAATTTGTGACTTTTATTGATGGTTTTTCTATGAATTGATGGGTTTATCCATTGAAAGCAAAGTTTTCAAGTGCTTGTGGGCTTCAAAAAAATTTTACTCATGGCTGAAAATTTTTCAACATGCAAACTAGGCACCCTTGGATCTGATCGAGGGGGGGGAATAGATGTCTTTTGTTTTTAATGCATTCCTCGTTGAGCATGGTATAAAAAATCCTTGTACAGTGCCATCTAAACCTCTACAAAATGAAGTTGCAAAACTAAGGCTTTACAACATAGCTTCTAGCTGGGGGCCATTATATGTGGAACATATGTACTTAATAGGTCATGAGGCTTGGCATGGTCCCAAGCTATTTTTTGCTCACCTTTATGTCTTTGGTCGTCTAGCATATGCATTACCTAAATAACTTTTGTCTTCCTCTGCTTTCACCATGTAAGCATAGTCTTTGGTAGTTAAAAAAGAAGTTTCATAGCTATACCTTGTAGGTTGCCATTTGTGTCTTGATGACCTTTTGAGTTCTCCACTTCTTGAAATTTTTGGTTCATCACATTCTCCATCAAACCTTGGCACTTCTTCAACTTCAACTTGTACTTCATTGTTCTCTTCTTCATCAAATATTTGAACCTTTGATTTACCTTTATTTTGATTCAAAACTTCTTCATCACCTCCATGATTATTAAGTGTACCTACATACGACGTACGTTGATCATGAAATGTAACATCCTTTGTCACAAGGAATTGCTTTGAGGATGGACTCCACAATCTATAACCCATCTGCTTATTGTCATAACCAATGAATACATACTTTTCAACTTTAGGTTCCAATTTATGCCTCAACTGAGATGGCACATATGCATAAGCCAAAAATCCAAATACTTTGCAACGATCTAAGGTAGGTCTCTTAACCCACCAAGCTTCATATGGTGTCATACCCTGAAAAGATTTACATGGTAGCCTATTATCAAAGTATGTGGGTGTAATTATAGCCTCAACCCACAAATAATTAGGACAATTCTCTTCTTTCATCATTGATCTTGCAAACACAACAAGAGTTCTATTTCTCCTTTCTGCTAAACCATTTTGTTGAGGAGAGTATCTGCAAATAACTTCCCTTTTTATACCTGCCAAAGATCTAACTGAGAGATCTAATGTCCTCCATAAGTGAACAAGGTATGGCCAACATTGCCTTGAATCTTTAGTGTGAAGAGTATTCCTTCTTTATTTCCAGAAAAAATTTGGTTATACCCATTGCTAGGGTCTTCCACAAAAACTCCATCATTAGTGAACCTTACTTCATAACATTTTTTCAACAATTTTCCCTACACTTATTAGATTCTTTGGAATTATAGGAACATACAAGACCGTACTCAGAAGAGTACTTCCATCCTTGGCTTTCACTTATCCTATTGAGCTCACATTATTCTTTCTATTATCACATGTTTGAACTACATGATTAGTTACCTTATTCTCCAAATCAGCCATCAAAGCTATGTTACCACTCACGCGATTGCTACATCCTAACTCTATGTTCCTCAAAAATCATCACAGCAAAGATTGTCGTCGCAAATGGTCGTCGAAGATTGTTGGAGGATCTTCAGTACACTATGCTATGATTCATGCCATGTATTGTATACCGAGAATATGCATCGTGCACTCTTATCCAGAATCAATCATGTTGCATCTCCTTAGAACTTCCATATTAAGTGATGAGGTAAATATCAGAAGTGGACGGATGATGGCTTCCCTTCCGATATAATGAGCTCCGATTTTTTATTTTTGTAAGAGATAAGAGAGAAGAGATGGGCATCAGACTGCCAGAGAACCAACGCATAGTTCCATATGCTTCTTGCAATCGTCAGAATCCCTGTCTCCTCCTCCGTTCCATAATCTCTCCCACAACAAGCTCCCCTTTCATGCCCTTGTCCCCTCCTTCCAAAGGATCTTTTTATTTTCCTTCCTGCATGAAGCCCCCACTTTTTCCGTTCTATGCGGCTCTTCTATTTTTCTTTCACCAGAAGCCAAGCTTAAAACTATCAGTTAATAGCACCTTTATGCATGTCGTATTTGCCTTTTGATTTCCAGTCATCAGCACAAGTAATCCAAACACATTCTTCTCTCTTTGAATTAACGAGAACTACTAATGTACTGAGCAATTAATTCAAGACATAGATCATTTTTAATGCGGAAGGACAATTAAGATCCTTCACTCCATCTGCTAGCCATGGCTCTTTAGTGAGATACAACACATGATTCGCATGCCAAGATTTTTGGAAGCTACTTATATTTCATCTATAAATATAAAACTTCGAAATACAAAAATGTGGTATCATCCTCGGATTTTATGCACCGAGAGGAAAAAATAAACTTCGCTTGTCGTCTCTATCCATCTGTTGTTCTTCATAGCTTGTGAGAGCGAATGCCCAAGAATTGATTTCTCCTTTTCTATTATGTGCATCTTGTTAGTAGATTCAAACTTGGAGTTTATTTGTCCTTTGAAGTGAACTTGGACTCACGTTCATGTGAAGAAAGACTTCTACAAACTAATGCATGAATCTTGTTCTGAGTGTGTTGTGCATCCGCAAGCATGTGCCCTTTTAGGACAAGTTCATTGGTTTCATAACTCTCTAAAGCAAAAATACTTTTGCCAACCCTATAATTGATGGATCGGACTTCGAGTAGCTTACCATGCCTTCAATATTGCTATCCATGAGTTCCACACAATTCAAATGTAAAAATAAAGGAATGGAATATCCACATAGGAGAGAAAATCTCTCCAACATTCACCCCCACCCAACCTACACAACGTCTTTGATGGGCCAAATAACCTTTTGCTTCAAAAATTAATTCATCTCAAGTTTTTGCTTGCTTGATTTGATATATGCATGGGATCAAAAGATAAGTGTCTATGCACAGCCCTTTAATGTAGCCCTATTGAATGCATACTCTGAAATGCATGGATAAACAAATATGGTGCAATCATTAAGGTAAAAGGCTTGTGATGGTGAGGCTTGCGCACTCACTCACATACATATTAATGTGAATATACATTTATCCTTACAAAATCACTCATAGTGCATAGATAAAGCTCAATTTGTGCCTTGATGCAAGGTCTTGTAATGAGACTCTACCATGCATAGTCTATGAGCATTTTCAAACAATTATGGTGCTTAGATAAGGTAAGAGCATATGCTGATGAGGTTTAGAATCCCAAACTTAGGCTTTGCTTCCAGATTTCATAATACATTTCAATTTCAATTTGGTGCAAATGGACGTGCATCTACTAGACAAGCAACTTTTGTGCTCATCTATATTATTCATGCATGCATACTTTAGATGCAAAAGAAAATAAAATATGGTGCAAGAAAAGGATAATAGAAAAGAAGACTAAAATGCAAATATCTCATCACTCAATAATTCACTATAATCACTCAAATTTTATTTTCTCTCTTTGCTGAAGAAGGTCCTCAAAGTATTTGTCCTCCTTCATAAAATCATCAAACTTTAGTACCCAAAAATACTTCTTATTACACAGATTTTCTCACGATAGATCTCTCATAAAGTCATTTAAACCATTTATGGCACACGAACTCTCCATGGATCATCATTAGTATCTATACTCCATATGCAAGATATATTCCTGCAACATTCTCAAAATACATGGTTGTTTATTTTCCATAAAATCATAAACATTAAGCAAAACAAACAAAAACTTTTTATCCTCAGTAGAAGATGTATCATGGTCAGTGTTTGATTCATCCATGTTGTGTTCATTTGATGACGAGTTTAGTATTTCCTCCATATCTTTATAACTACTTCCTTCACATCATTTGCAATATTTAACTCTTTTACCTGCAAAAGGAACTTTAAAAATAGTTTTATCCATTTCCATCAAAACATAAGTATTATTATCATTTAGTTTAAACACTATGTATGGTCCAAAACATAATTTCATTAATTTTTTTCTTGCCTCATATTGAGTATCAAAAGAACTTTCATAAACTAACACCCAGTCTCTTTGAACTTCATTGGATGTAATTGGTATCTTTTGTCAAAATAAATTTTGTTTTTAATTCTTGATTCTTTTAATTTATGTGCTTCTTCATCTAATATTTGAGTTCCTTTCTCTAATTATTGCAATCGTATACTTAACAATTCCTCTCTCATCATATTAGCATTCTTGGGAAGTGATGTCCAAAACAAGATTTGAGAATGAATTCGAAAACTAGGCTTTTGGCAATACATTAACTCCATAAGCATGTAACCTGTGGTCTGTGTACAAGTCATCCTATCCACCCAAAGTGCAAATGGTAAGTATCTAGGCCATTGTTTAATATCCCCATTGCATGCTCTGGCTAGAGCTTTAATAATAGATGGATGTCCTCTCTTTATTTTACCATTAGCTTCAGGATTGTATGCATCAATCAAGGATAAATGTATACCATGATGTTCAAAAAACTCTGTCGCTTCTTTAGCGTTTAGTTCTCCATAATCGACAACTACTTTTTCTATATACCTGAATCGACTTATAACATCCTCTAACAAAACTAACAAACATTGTAGTTTTAGTGTGTAGTGCATGACCTTCTACATGATGTTGGAAGTGAGGTAGGCCCTTGGCTCTTGGCTCATTTCATAGGTCCGTGGTTCCATAGTTCCAGGATATACAACATTAATTCCAACAATCTTCTTACATTGAACATACCACAACTTAATCATACAGATGATGAGACAAAGATAGAGAAAGAATAGACAACATGTGTAAGGTGTTACGTAAGCCATCGCTTATTCATAGTATCATATATACCAATGTTCAATGTACAATGTGGGAGCAAAACTCTCAACCACTCTATGTGATGAGAAATAGATGAATGAGTGAATGTACAAATGTAACAAATATATTTAGATGTATGGGCAGTAATCTGAATATACATGAGATGTGTGACCTTATAGGTTATAGAAGAGTGAATATGAGTGACTGAAAGAGGAAGGATCAGTGTGAAATGGATAATCAACACACCCTCATCTAACCTTAGGCTATGGAAGACCCTAAGTTAGATATGTGTGTGAAAAGATCACATACTTAAAAAGTAGCAAAGAATGCTAACAAGTTTGCTGCCAGAAATCCTCAAACTCATGTGAACACACCTTCTCAAACACCTCATCCAAATATGCATAAAGCATATACGTACGGATTCTCTTGTACCCATGCCGAATAGGACTCCTCTTGATATGAATGCTATTTCCTCCATGAACTTCAAGTAGTACCTGTGTGCATAAAGAGAATATGTACCTGAATACTTAACATAAGATGTAAATCTTATGTTAACCACCATCCAATGTCTTTGAAGTAGCCCGACATCCTCTTGTAGAAGATAATCTTCAACTACAACATGTAGACGGCCGATCCTCACCATCAAGCTGCTAATGACCAAGTCTTCTTGCCATGAACAAGAGATAACCTCCTCTCCATAAGCTAGAGTGTGAGCACACCCTTCATCTTCTCTAAGAAGAATCATTAAGAAGAACACCATAGTTGCTCCTCAACATGCTTCAAGTTAGCATCATGACTGCCCCATGTGCTAGAAGAAACACCACCTATATTGAGATCCAAACTCTCCAAAGCTTGTGTTGAAAAGTAGGTGAAGGATGATTCAAGTGATCCCAAATAGGATCTTATATAGTAGAGCTTATATCTTGAAAAGCTTCTCAAAATCAACCAATAAAGTGTAAAACACTACGATCGCTAATAAAGCAAGATTGAAAAAACTCCGTCGCTTAAGTCGCCATGCGATTCTGTCTTCGTCCGTTGTTCATTGCTTTATTGATTTGAAAAGAATTATATCAAAAAATATATCGCGATGCGCCATTGCTGTCCGCAAGATTCAAACTCACGCCATGCTTTTGGAAGGAAGATGACTTAGCCAAGTTGCTAAGCACTTTTGTTGTACTAAAAACCAATAACGAGTGTTACACATTCTTTCAGTTTAGGACTTTTGGCCAATAGGAACATTGTTGTCCAACAATCCCCCCTGCAATGTCATATTGATACAAACTGTACTGAATCTGCAAACTTCATAATCAGCAAACTACCACAAGATTCAAGCTTGTACTTCCGAACTGACCTTCAAACCTTTTCTTCAAAAGTCTTCTTCAAAACTGAATTTGACTTTCCTTCAAAAAATATGAACTTGCTGAATATGAACCATAATAATTGAGAAAATATGCAAACTAGATATCCAATAGTGTTCTCATCAAGCAATCACTGCTTGATAAAAATGTAGCAACCTACTATCTCTTGTTTTCAAAAACCTGAAAACATACACTAGGATCCATATATTTGCATTTACCTTCCAAAAAGGTTTCTCAACGTACTTCTGCTGCATCATGTAATTACACTAAACAAAATCAGGAACTGAATCTCGGAACCTGTGACTAAAAACTCACAACTAAGTGTATTATGAACACTCCTGGTTCATCTCTGACTATACTCAAGTCAAATCAACTCAACTCAATTGAAATCAACTAAAATATGAGTAAAGATCTACGATGTCATCATGTCTTCATCCTTTAAATCCTTCATACCTCTTTCCTTTTGAACTTGGTATAAACATATATGTGCACACTTCTGAAATATACCTTTCTGAAATATCAAGCTTCTCTTCAAATTTTGGAACCTTCTCCTGAATAGGAACATCCTAACAGGAACTTTCTCCAAACATTCTCCTTCTTCCTTCTTCTTTCAAAGCTTGAACATGAAGAGAACCTGACAAAGGAAATATAGGAATACCTGAAAGTATGAATCTGCATTCTTTTACATATGGCTGAAAATAAGTCTTCATGTTTCATCACCCCCTGGATGATTTAACACTAGTATCCAATATTCTTCAAATTATATCAGACTTTATAAAATCTTGGACGTCGTTCTTCATAAATCTGATCTTCAGTGATCAATACCTGTATCTGAAACAAAATCTCTGAACCCTTTTTATTAGCACTGTACACATGCCAATATCTTTCCATGTCATTCCTCAGCTTTCCAAATTGTAGAATAAGGTTAGCTGAACCTAACATAACAAAACCTTGCTGAAAGCTTTATAGGATTTATAATCTTTTGCAACAACACAAATCTGATAGAACCTGAATCTTTGACTTACTTCTTCCAATGTTAAGAACCTTACACAAACAAATAATAGATAACTGACTCATAAATACTCAAGATCTTTATGATCTATTCAAGATCAATGATCTCTTCTGTGTAGAATGCGCTCTTATAAAACCTTCATGTCTAAATGTTTGATTTGCTACCTGAATGTCTCCAAGTGTCCATGCTTTTTAAAAAGTTGTAAAACTTTTCTTCAAACAAATCCTTCCAAAGAATCTGCAACTTCTACTTGAAACATAAGTGGACAAACTTCTCACCTTGAGAACTCCAAAGGTGCAAGTTGATACTTCATAACTTTCATATTGTACCCGGGTGAAATGTGATAGTACCTGCTTGATTTTCTTTTGGCTAACTCCACTTCTCAATCAAGTGATAGGATCTGATGGAACATCTTTTTGAATACAAACATGTATCCAAAAATCAAGACAATCACTGAAAGTAGATTCTCCATTGACTTGTACATCAACAATCTAAATTTTCTGAAGTTTTCTGAAAATACTGAATATGAGGTAACCTTTTTCCAAACATAAAACCTCAACCTAAGTCTTCAACATCTGCTGCAAAACTCTTTTACCTTAAGAGTTAGATAAAGAAGAAATATACTTCTCTGCAACTTGTCATATACCAAGTAGCTTTATATTGACACTCCAAGAATTCTTTGAGGGAACATATAAGCTGCCTGCTTAAAAGCTTCAACTAAATCATAACTCATATACATATGAGTCAAAACATATATATGAAGCTTTTTCTTTCTCTCAATGCAATTCTTTGTCAAATCTACTAAATCATGACCAAGTGTAATGCAAAACAAGAAACTGCTTCTTCTTTAGACTATCTTCACCAAGATGTTCTCGTAGACTTGTCTTTGGATGTAGAGGATAAAATAGGAAAAATATATGGAAAGTATATGAGAGAAAAGGAAGTCTTATTTTTCTTTTGGAAATGATGGACTTTCTTCTTCTGCATCTTTCTTCCACCTGCTGATGATGTTAACATCTTCAAACTTCTCTTCCATACCCTTTTTTCTCTTCATCTTGAAGTAGCAAACACTCTTGACCTCTTCAAATCAACTTTTCTCTTTCTCTAGTACTAAGAGTAAGAGATAAAACAAAACATGGTATATAAACGGAAGTGAATATAGAATCATGTTTTATCATCACCTCATATCTCTGAATCAAAATTCTGTTTCAAATGTTTGAAATGACTAAATTCACAAAAAATTGGTTGAAAACAAAAAAACTCATCCCATCTTCACATTTTTCTTCTTAGATGAACTTTCTTGCCATGAAAGAGAACTCTCAAAACTCTCTAGAAAAACCTCTAGATATCTGTTTCGATGTAGCTAATGCTTTAAATTTCAAATGATGAAAGTGTATAAAAGCATTCCTTGAATTTCTTCAAATCTCTTCATAAGTGCTCTTGTAAGACATGACCTGCAAATGATAATCTAATAGTAAAAATTGATACCTATGATTTGATGTTGATCTGATTTCTTCATCTTCTCTAAACCATTGTTCTTCCTTGAATTTGAAGTAGTCTTTTCTTCATCAAGTCTAGGTCTTCAAATAATACGTTTGTAAAGTATTTGCATACTCTTCCTAAAATATTTGGCTGCTAACAGATCATCAACTTCATACTCCACATTGATGAATACGCATGTAACTGAATTGTCTAATTCTCAAATCTCTACTCACAGATATCAGAGCTTGTAGCATATAAGGACTGAATTGTTAGTTTCCCCCTACTAGCAACATCATATACATGGTTCCAAAATTCACAGTTAGACACATCACTTTCAAGCCTACATGCATATGTGTACTGACATGTAGAGGCTTCAAAGAAATTCTTCATACCCCCTTTACCAAAATTTGTCGCCAAAGGTCTTTTGGTCACATAGTCATAGATTTTTTGATCAACCTCAGTGAGCTAATTTCTATGTTTGGCCTCTTTAAATAGATTACATGTCCAGTATGGGTGATCAACGTCATCACACCAAAGGCATCTACGAGCTTGATTAAATGTTCTCCTATTTGGCATTTGAGTCCTAGGGTTATGCTCTAGCTGTCTCCGTCTCTCTTGTTCTCTTAGTCTAATTTCTTGCATAGTTTTCATGGTTGCCATTTAAATTCCTAAAGTCTCCTTGGCGAACGAGATCAGCCCAGGCTTTCATAAGAGAAAAGGGAAAAATCCCTCGGTCAGATAGGATGAAGGATCATCATTGTATGCATTGCGAACAGAAAACAGAAGTACAAAACTCTATGTAAATTCAATGACAACAGTGAGAAGCCTAATTGCATGGGCTGCTATGAACAAGTGGAAATTGTATCAAATGGACGTTAAGAATGCATTTTTAAATGGCAAATTGCATGAGAAAGTCTATATGCAGCAACTAGAAGGTTATGTGCATCCAAAATATTGCGACTATGTATGCAAATTAAAGAAATCCCTTCATGGATTGAAACAAGCACCATGAGCATGGTGTGAACAATTCACTAAGAAGTTGTTGGATCTAAAAATTATGCAATCAAAGGCTGATTATTCACTCTTTGTATGGAATCAAGGAAGCAAAACAATTCTACTAGTGATCTATGTCGATGATTTGATCATTACTGGCAATGATGAGAAGATTGCTGATTTGAAAAGGCAACTAAAATCTGAATTTTTGATGTTGGATTTGGGAGACCTAAAATACTTTTTGGGAATTGAAGTAATTTCAATGAAAGAGGGAATTTGGATGATACAATGCAATTATATGTTGGAAATGCTTGAGAGATTTGGTATGAGTGCTTGCAAACCTATTGACACACCACTTGATGCTAATGTTAAGCTCATGGATGATGGAAAGTACTTGCATGATGCCAATATGTATGGAAAGGATGGTTGGAAGTTTGATTTATGTAACCAAGACAAGACCGGATTTGAGTTTTGTAGTTGGCTTGGTGAGTCAGTTTATGCATAAACCATGTAGAGTGCACTTGGATGCAGTGCGACACATATTGCGATATGTGAAAGGAACATGTAACTTTGGCTTGTTTTATGAGAGAAAAGTTCAGCCATGTATATATGCATACACAGATGCGGATTGGGTAGGAAATGTCACGGATTGAAGATCAATGAGTGGATTTTCATTTTCTCTTGGAAGTGAAATCATTTCTTGGAGTAGCAAGAAGCAACCAACTATCGCTTTGCCACGTACCGAAGCTGAATATAAAGCCATTACACTAGCCATTTGTGGAGCAACATGGATTCAATACCTACTTGAAGACATAGAAGTCTACATCGATGAAAAGGTGGTCATCTATTGTGACAATGTGAGCAACATATTGCTATCAAAGAATCCAGTTTATCATGCGAGATCAAAGCACATCGAAGTTCATTATCATTTTGTTAGTTGGGAAGCTCATCGAAGGAGAAGTGGAGCTGATCCACATAAGTACTGGAGAACAAGTGGCGGATATCTTCACAAAAGCTCTTCCCAAAGACAAGTTCATCTACTTCAGAGAAGCTTTAGGAGTTAGAAAGCTTTAGTTTGTATCTAGATTTCATTCAATGTTATTTCATCTTGTATGGACATATGTATTTCTTTCATTTTGTATTCAAGCTCATTCTAAGCTTGAGGGGTAGATTTGATGATGTGGCATGATAGTTGTAAAAATCAAAATGAATAAAACACAAAAAGTCTCAACGCTCCACTGCTGCACCACAAATGTGCATGTTTTCATTTTTTCTCTGTCTCTCACTCTGTCGTAGTTTGTCGTCGTCCTATAGCTGTTGCACACCTAAGAGCCCTGCGTTTGCATAAGAGACCTTGATACTTGTAAGGGCACGCATAGGTTGCACCCACAATTGCACCTCGGGCTTGGTCATATCCCAGATGGTCTCCGGATTATAGATGTGAAGGAGTGTAGCGGCCATCTTAGCATTTGAAGAGATCATATGCCTTGGCTACAAGCATCTTGTTGCATCCTCCTACCAAACACACGAAGATGAGATTGTAAATGGAAGTGTGCGTCAGGGCTAGAATAAGACACCACGGTTGCTAGCCGAGGTAGCATAATGCTGCACGTATATGCTGCGAATTAGCCATGAAGGAATGGACCTCGGCACTCAATCATAGCTCCATAATTCCATCCTCTATGAAACGGACCTTCGGGTATGAATCATCTGCATGACAAAATACCAATAGTATGCACTCAGACAAGAGGTCGGCTAGCGTGGCGGCATAGCCCCACACGTCCATACGGTTTTTATCATATAGGACCGCAAGGTCACCGTTAGGAAGGTGTGTAGAACGAGTCTGCAATGTTGGCATAAGCAACTTCTCTAGGAGAGTATGATAGCTGACGTTTTCGATGTATTCATTAGCGAGGGGCATGAACCTCTATCCTGATGGGAAAGAATTCTTCTCAACAAAGACGAGCCTCTTCTAGTTTGTCTAGACATAACAAAGATGTCTGAACCTCCCCACTGTCGAAATTGTTGGAATGATCCAAGACATCCATAACCGCTATCGTATCAGCCTCTAGATGTCTCTCTCTCTCTCTCATTCTCTCTCTCTCTCTCACAAACACACACAGATCTATTCAGTGTTGCCTTCAACTCTACCGCCTCCAACTCTCCATTTCTTCTCTTTTCCACCTCAAGTTCATCTGTTGCAATGTGATTTTTCTCCCTCACACCGCCTTACTGTGCTTTTATCTATACTTGCATCCTCAGTCTCCCACGTCAAGGACATTGAAACGATAGAGATTAGTATACAAATCACTAAAATCATTCTCCATTGGTCCATCTATGCTGGCAAAAACCCTTAGTAACTACACTAGATTCCTCACCTACGATTAGCATGGCAGATAATTTTGCTAAAATTTATAAACAATGCCTGCTTATTCTCGATAGGACTTGAAAGGGGAGGACTTCATGCACTAGAGTAATCATGAAATCCTTTTATTTTTTCATCACATCTAATTGCCAATTAGTGCTAATCCTTCTCGTAAAGAAACCATTAACAACAACAAAAAATAGCATAACAAGATTTCTCTTTAGAGTTGATGATAGAGGGAGGGAAGCGAGATAAAGTCCTCTCTCCCTCTCTCTCTCTCTCTCTCTCTCTCTCTCTCTCTCTCTCTCTCTTTCTTTCTTTCTCCCTTCATCAGAGAATCTATGTCTGTCTCCTCTCAATGAACACAAAGTAAAAAGAAAACATGAAAAACTTACTTGAAAAACTCAATGGGAAGATCCCAATGAAGAATCAAGCTTTATTTTATAGAACTCAAGGATCCATCTTCTCAATCTAGTAGTTTTGCTCTTCACATGACACACGGCAGTCTAAGACTTTTCCATTTATTCCTTTCTAGATTTTAGATCTTTCCTACTAATTTTTCCATACTAATTTGAACTGAGCTTCTCTTTATTGCTTTCTAATTTTGGAAAATTCTATTCTTTCATTTCCATTTTTTATTTTTCTTATTCTTTTTTATTTTTCTCTAGTTTTTCTTTCTCTACATTTCTTTCTTTTTCTTTTTCTTTTTATCTTTGACTAAGGTTTTTATTTGGTTTCACACTTATATACAAGAGGTTTAATTGAAATTAAGGGTTAGGTTTAGGTTAAGATTCTAAGATTCCAAACTGGGTATTTTTTGAGGAATAACCTAGGGTTTGTTTTTGCAAGGGCAATGGACATCAAATTAATGGTTTTATTTTTATTGTGGGCTAAAATCCTAGAGTTCCTAAGGGTTTATGTTTAAGTTTTTATGGGTCAAAGGTTTAGTCTTTTAGGGTTTCTAAGGGTTTAATGAACTTAAAAGATGTAAACGTACGGTTCTAATGTAGACATAAAACGTTTGTTCATCACACAAGCAACTAATTCCATCAAAATCTTAAACAATTCATAACTCTTGCAGTCAAAACATCATATCATAGCCCAAAAAACAATGGAACAAATTTGAAAAAAAATTCTTGATGCACACTACGTGAGGGATTTCATCCCGACAATGCATCTTTCACTACTTGAGTGTTACCCAACAATATGGGTATTTTTATCCCAATGAGGATCTTTACCACAAGATTTACATGCTTTTTCTTAATGAGAGTGGGATTGTTGCTATGACACTCATGTGTCCACTAGTGGTTTTTGCTTCATGCTTCGTAGCTCAGACATATCCTGATTGAGAAAGAAGCATCCTACTATGGCTATGTCTAGCTATGAGGTTGAGTATAGGGTAACTCTTACATTGAATATTGAGTGTGTGTTCCATTTTCATTCATTTGGGTGTTAGTAACCCTTCCACCACGACCATCTTTATTGACAATTAGAGTTTATTGGTAGTTGTGAGGAAGCCTATGTTCCATGCTCGCACAAAGCAAATTGAGGTGCATTATCATTATGTGAGGTACATGTTCTGTGTGGCAGAGATTAGTTTGGCATATGTTCTCACACATAAAAACAAATTGCAGAACTTTTCACAAAGTCTCTAGCTAGGGAGAAGTTTTAGGCTTTTTGCAAAGCTTTGGGCTTACTTCCTTTTGTGGAATGAAATCTCCCCACATATCTGTGAAGAGATGGATAGGTATGTGCTTGAAGATGAAGAGGTGTTGCAAAATCCTTGATCTACACTAGCCAATTGAACTCCAGGAGTATATGGTGGACCCTTTTAGCTTGCCAATGGATGTATTAGACACCCTATGTACCTTGGAAGATCACTCTCGAAAAGATAGATCAAAACAGATAAGTTGGAGTTAGCTTAGAGGTGAAAAACTTGCTATTTTGGTTCATACACGTGTCCACTGTTTTGCATAATTATCTGAGCACAGCAGCAATAAGCTTAATTTCTCTTAGGGAAGTCTAGTTAACTTAAAGAGCTAACTTTCAAGAGTAATCTCACCAAAAATAATAAACCACACATTGAGAATGAGTTTTAACAAGTGATGACATCATCTCGATTTTCACGGGCTGCTACAGTTTGAGACCAGTGAGCCGAAAAATGAACATAACTAAGAATGTAGGAATCCAATGATTATGAAATTTTGGTATGGTTATACTAGACAGTTAGCTTCATCCAACAAGCTTTACATCATTGAATTTGTATAAGTAACCACTGAGAAATGGCTCTGACAAGGTGAGTGAAAACGTCGGGTACCTGACAGAGAAGTGAAAATGAATAGACACTGTTGCCTTCAACTGAACATAACTGAAGATTTCAACATCCAAATGACATGAAAATTTGTGAGCATATAGTAGACGTATACAGATAACTTTATCAAGTTAAATCACGGAAAATGATGCACCAAGCTCAGAGAAACCATCTCTGCAATTTGATTGCGAAAATTGAGAGATATGGCAGTGAGTAGTACACTTCACAACAACATGGAAATATGAACTCAAATGATCATGAAAATGAAACTATATTGCTTGTACAATACAATGACTTACTGATACATATGTGTGCCTTGTACTCACACCTTGATATGCCATAAAGCTCAGCTCTTGGAGGTCTTCACATAGGTCTTTCTAACCACGACTAAAACTGCCATCTATTTATAGTTGAGTTTGGGAGGCTAACTTCCCTCAATCACTCTCCAATCAATCAATGATTGATTTGATACTCTACCTACCACAAATCAAGAATTTGTGGCTCCTCTTTCCCTTTTTGATCAATTTGACTCAACCACTTAAGATTCTTTCACTTTTACATTAAGTAAACTCTTCAAAAGTTACAAGAGGTAGTTCAAAAGTGAACTTTACATAGTCTTCATTTTAAAGCTTCTTTTATGACTTTGTGGGACTCAAGCCAATACTTAGGCTTGTCATACACTTGCTCCAACAGCTCCCCCTCAAGCCAAGTATGCTTGAGGTCTTCAATCTTCCAAGATTACGTGCAAACCAATCATAGCCTTGAATTTGCAAAGCTTTGTACCATCCAATGCTTTGGTTAAAATATCTGCAAATTGTTGATGAGTGGACACATATGATATTTGAATCTCTTTGCTTAGAACCTTCTCTCGTACATAATGATAATGAACTTCAATATGTTAAGTCCTTGCATGAAAAATAAGATTAGCAACTAAGTGAATAGAACTCATATTGTCGCCAAACTCCAATCCAAGATCTTTGAATAATGTCTTCATCCACATAGCTTCATGAGTAGCTATGGCAACAACTCTGTATTCAACTTCAGTAGAAGAGAGAGCAATTGTGGGTTGCTTCTTGGATGACCATGAAATAAGCTTTGAACCTGCAAAGATAAGATAACCTGAAGTGCTCCTTCTATCTTCCTTGGAGCCATCCCAATATGCATAAAAAAATAGCTTCAAACCTAAATCCGATACATAAGGATAATAAAGTCCTTCATTTATGGTTCCTTTGAGATACTTGAGAATCCTTTTGGCAGCATCCATATGTGGTTTCCTTGGTGTGTGCATAAATTGACTTAGCACACTCACACTGTAACATATATCTACTCTTGTCAATGTGGCATAGTTGAGACTACCCACTAGACTTGGATATGATGTGATGTCCTCTATGAGTTCACCTTCATGTGAGCTCAATTTGTGATTGACTTCCATTGGATTACCTGCAATCTTACAATCTTGCATCTTGAATTTTGCCAACATGTCCTTAATGTACTTTCTTTGAGTGAGAAACAAACCATGATCTTTGTAGACAACTTCCAAGCCTAGGAAGTAGGTAAGTGAACCCAAATCACTTATCTTGAACTCTTCTCTCATCTGATCTTTGATCTTCTTCATACCATCTGCATCATTTCCTGTCAATATAATATCATCAACATGTACACATAGGTAGATGATCTCAGAATTACTCTTTTTAATAAAGAGTGAAGGATCTGCCTTCCTTGGTTGAAAACCTTTGTCCTGCAAGAATGAAACAAGCCTGAAATTCCAAGCTCTTGGAGCTTGCTTGAGACCATACAATGCTTTGTTAAGTTTACACACATAATCAGGATAAACTTGATTCTCAAAACCAGGTGGTTGTGCCATATATACCTCTTCTGTTATCCAACCATTCAAGAATGCATTCTTTACATCTAGTTGAAGTATCTTCCAATTCTTGGAAGAGGCAATACTAAGCAAAACCCTAATAGTAGGCATCTTTGCCACAAGAGAGAAGGTCTCCTCATAATCAATTCCCTGATTTTGTGCAAACCCTTTTGCTACAAGCCTTGCCTTATACCTGTTAATTGAACCACCAGAATTCTTCTTGAGTTTATAGACCCATCTTGAGCCTATTACATTCATGAATGAAGTCTTGGTTACCAAATCCCAAGTGTTGTTTTCCTCAAGTCCTTCAATCTCTTCCTTCATTGCATGCTTCCATTCTGTTTTTGCTTTGGCCTCTTCAAATGATGATGGCTCCTCTTGGTTTATGTCCTGTGCTATGTAGATAGAATGTTTAGTTACTAATGAGGTGTCAAACCCATACCTTTCTGGTTTTTTCTTTTCCCTCATAGATCTTCTTAGGCCTTGATGTGATGATTCTACCTCATGGCCAAGTTCCTGCAATTTTGCTTTACCTTTAGACTTCCACGCTTTGATCTTTTCCATATGAGATTGTTCATCATCCTCCGAGGTGTCTTGTTCTTCAATCTTTGGTTGTTCTCTACCAAGCTTTGGAAAATCTTCTTTAGGATCATATGGTAAATTGATCTTCCTGCATGTATCTTCATACCATGAATTGTTTTGATAAAAAAGTACATCTCTGCTTTCCAAGAATCCTTTGTTGGTAGGGTTGTATAACCTGTAGCCCTTTTGATTGTTGTCATATCCAATAAATACACACCTTTCTGCCTTTGGATCCATCTTGCCTCTAACCTGTGAAAGAACATGAGCAAAAGCAATACATCCAAAAATCTTACAATGATCTAAGCTTGGTCTTCTTCCATTCCAAGCCTCATATGGAGTCATCTTATCAAGGGATTTTGAAGGCAACCTATTAATCAAGTAAGTGGCTGTAGATACAGCCTCGGCCCATAAGTAATTAGGTAAATGCTTTTCATTTAACATAGACCTTGCAGCTTCAACAATTGTCCTATTCCTCCTTTCTGCCACTCCATTTTGCTCAGGAGTGTACCTTGTAGTTACCTCTCTTTTGATTCCTCTTTCTTGAAGAAAAGAATTAAACTCATGGGAGAAGTATTCTCCCCCTCCATCTGACCTTAGCCTTTTTAGTGATTTACCTGTTTGATTCTCCACAAGAGCCAAATATCTTTTGAAACATGAAAAAACTTCATCTTTGTGTTTCATAAAGAATAGGATAATCCATCTATTGCAATCATCAATAAAGGAGACATAATACCTTGATCCAGATATTGAAGCTTTCTTGCTAGGTCCCCGTACATGTGTTTGAACCAACTCCAAGAGATCTCCATGCATATAACCTTTCTTCATGAATGGTAACCTGTGAGACTTTCCAAATTGACATGCACTACACTTATAAATCATATGTTGTTTTGACAAATTAGGAAGTCCAAGTACACTTTGGTCCCTGCAAATTTGCTTTAATGAACTTTCACCAATATGTGCTAACCTTTTGTGCCATACTTCCAATTCTATGAGTGTCTGACTACCATGATTAAAGAGAGCAATGTTTCTAGTGTCCTGTAATTCAAATGTAAACAATCTACCTATCTTTTCACCTTTTGCAATTTTTCTGAATCCTTGACTTGGATCTTCAACAAATGCTCCTGCCTTTGTGAACCTGACTTGCAACCCTTTCTCTACTATCTGCCCAACACTTATCATGTTGGAGTTAGATGTCTGCGGAAGCACGCGAACAGCACAAGGAAGAAGAAGAAGCTTGGAGCACAACACACAAGACTGAATGTATTACTAGAGAATGTACAAAGATAAGTAGCCCATTAGGGCAATAGGCGTATATACAAGCCGGGGGAAAAAACTTCCTAAAGAGGGAAAAAAGTGCCCCGTTGGTCCTAGAGTGTTCACACACATCACTACCTAAATATATCAATAAATCCCCCCTAGGAGTGATGCGGTGAACAAGACTCATGTATAAGGAAGTGCCAAGCTATGTGGAAATCACTCCACAAAAGGAAGTAAGCCCAAAGCTTTGCAGAAAGCTTTAAACTTCTCCCTAGGCAGAGCCTTCATGAAAAGGTCTGCAATGTTCTCCTATGTGGGCACATATGCCAAGCTGATCTCCCTAGGAGAGGACCTCTCCCTCACATAGTGATAATGCACCTCAATGTGCTTAGTGCGAGCATGGAACAAAGGGTTCCTCGCAACTGCCAATGCGCTGTCGGGTCGTGAGAGATGCTCGGATGGTGGATCAAGTCATCCGCCTAAATCGTTCGGCACACGCGGGGTGTCTGTAGCAAACTCAGGCTTATGAAAATAAGGGTTCTAATGATAAAACAATTTAAAGTACCTAATTCTATGACTGAAACTAAGGTCTTTATATAGTTTAAATAGCTATGGACCGTAAGGACGGGCAGCCTCGTACATAGCAACAGCTTCCTGATATGAGATTGAAACTTCCATAATGGGTTCTTCTACTAAACTTTCAGGTAAGCTAAAGGGTTCTGGTCTGATTAGAGTTGGCGGAATATTTTCAATATTTTCAATATTTTCAATATTTTCAATATTTTCAATAGTACTGTGCTCAGACTCATGAACTAACTTAGAAGACATCAAGGAAAGTAATGGAAAAACTAATGAAACAATATGATGCTAAACTGTTTGAATGAATTAATTGATATGCTAATGGTTCGAATTAATAAATCTAATACAACTGGAAGGCCTAAACAATTGGATAAATGTCTAGTCAATTGGATAGTTGACTAAATGAGAAATAAGATTTAAATGGATCTTTAGGCTGCCGCTTCACTTCAATTGTCTTCACTTCAATTAATTGTAATCTTCAATGTTTCTGCAAAAAACATTCGAAATATTAGTAATCTAACAAAAAATTAATGAGAAATATTAAACATATACTTTACATACATAAAAACATACACATGTTCATGCATGCTAATATACATTCATGCACATGTTCTAATGCAAATGCTAATACCTAATTTTATGCAACTATACATGCATGCTAACACTCAACCACATGTTAACATACACACATGCATCTTTGCATATCCACACTATAGTTCCTATATGTAGCTACATTCACAAACCCTAAACATTAATATACTAACTTAATATAATATTCATGCATACACACATTCATTAGCTCATACATATGCATTGATCCATGTAAATTAACATTCTACATACATATACATGTATGCTTATACTTTCATGCTAAAATATTTACTTACATAATAGCTATTAAATTAACAAAATAACTAATTACATATAACTAATTCTAATTCAAACAATGCATTAACTTACATCTAAACAATCTTCTTCCTATCTCTCTCTCTCTCTCTCTCTCTCTCTCTCTCTCTCTCTCTCTCTCTCTCTCTCTCTCTCTCTCTTCTCTACTTTCTTTCTTTCTCAACTCTCTCTGTCTCTACCGATCTCTCTCTCACTCTCTTTCTCTCTATCGTTCTCTCTCTCCCTATCTCTCTCTCTTACTCTCTCTCTTTCTAATTCTACCACGCGTTCAATAGCCAAGGATCTGTCTCTCTCTGTTTTTCTCAGAATGCACGTGATGTGCGCATGAGTGTTGCCAAGAGGAAGGGACAGAGAGAGATAATCTCTCTCACTACAAATGCGTGCATAAATTTCTCTCTCCCTGACTATTGCTTCGCTCTCTACCATGTGCCATAAATTCTCTCTGTCTCTCCCTATTTGCACGTGTTGTGCATCTGCAATGCCGCCTGAAGAGAGGGAACAATTAACTAAAAAAACTAAATAGTTGACTTTCTCTCTTAGTCTCTGTGACTTCCAGTTCACTCCCAACGACCAGCTCACTCTGCCTCTCTCCTCCGGTTTCTCTCTCACGTTCTGTGCGACTTCAGATTGCCATCAGAGGAGTCACTCTACAGCTAGCAACACTACTCTCTCTCTACCGTGCTCTGTGCCTCTTCCATGTCTCTGCCATGTTCAGCTGTCAAAGATGTCATCAGTAGTGAGAAAAGACACATCATCCCTCCAATGTCTTATGTGTGCAACTATCATCTCTCTCTAGCTCTCTCTCTCTCTCTCTCTCTGTGCGGCGCTGCCGCGCGCAGCCCGTGGAGGGGAAAGGGAGAGAATCTTTTCTCTCTATCACTGTCAGACCGCCACCAGAAGCCTGAATTTTGCTATCTCCTTCTTTAATTGCACATATGTGCGTTGCCAGCCATGTGCACAGTCGTCAGATGAGGGGAACAAAGAACCTTCCTCTCTCTTTTTACTGCACACCTCTAAGAAGGTGCAGACGGACACCAGTTACAGCCTCAATCTTCATCTCTATACATCTTTCTCCCTCATCTCTTGTCTCCTCTGAGGAAAACTAAGAGGATTCTCTCTCTCTGCTTGCATAGGCTGACCCCAGAAGCGAAAAACAGATTTGAATACTCTCTCTCTTGATAATTATGTCACTCTGAATGTCTACAACAACCAGAAGGAACCTAATATATACGTGGAACTTTAACTATGAGGATTGACTCTCTCTTACTACCAAGAAGGGGAAGAAAACATAAACTCTCATTCTCTAAAAAGAAGAAGATAAAGAGGAGGAGGAAATACATGCAAAAAACATTAGAGAAGAACAGAGCTTAACCCATTTATTTATACATACACAACACATTTGTAAACCATTCCTTTGATTTTACTTTATTTCCTCATCCTCACTTTTCCCCATTAACATTCACCACACTTTAATTAACTTTTCTCACACAACCTCTCTTTTAATTACCCTCACACTCACCACTCTTTGTACACACCTTTTTTACACTTTAAATGCATATTTTTTTTTCTACCACTCTTTTAACTTGCACTCTCAACTACCACACTTTGAAACTATTCACTTTAACCACTTTAGTTACACATTCAACTCACACCACACTTTAATCACTACTTAAATACACCATTCATTATTTATCCACTTCTTTTTCATTTTAATTGAATTATCCTAAATTGCTTAATTTAAATAATCCATTTAAATTAACCTTAGTTTATGATTTTAATTCTTTAGAACCTTAGAAATAAAGGTACATACACTATTTAATTAATAAATTAAACCATAATTTATTTTTGTCAGTTAATCAATGTTTAGATATAGATCAATTTCATTAAATGTTAATTATTTTAACCCTTGAAACATCCTAAACCCTTAGAAAACCTACTTAAAACCCATCAAAACCCTATTGAAACCCTTTGAAAAACATTGATAACCCATTAAAATCTTTTTGATCCCTTGTAAACCCTAACATGAACCCATTAGAATCTTTTGAGACCCTTCAGATGAACCTAATTGACATAAAATCATATGAACTTAGAAAACCCTAGGGTTAAATACCCATGAAGCAAGCATGTATAAATATGAAATACTCATTAATTAAGTAATTACGGTAAACCCTAATAAGAACATAGATTTTGCTTTATCATCCATACCTGTAAACACTTCAAAAGTAGTTAATTCAATCCAGAACAACTGATCAACAGTGAAAAAGAGGTTTAGAATTCACCAATTAAGTTGCTTTTTTTTCTTCTGGTTATCAACTGGAAGATGCAAATCTTCCCGACAGCGCTCTGACTGTCAGTGAAGATGGTGGTGGCAGAAGACTGGCCAACATCTAAATCAGCCATAAGGCGTCTGAGCCACACACACTCAACAGTCACAGTGAAAGCTGCCCTATACTCAGCCTCACAACTAGAAGTGGCCACAGTAGGCTGCTTCTTGCTCAACCAAGATATACATGAGCTACCAAGCATGAAGCAAAAGCCACTGGTGGACACACGAGTGTCATAGCAACCAACCCAATCTGAGTCAGAAAAAGCATGCAAATCTGGCGGTAGTGATGCCCCCTTGGGATAAAACAACCCAAGTAGCCGAGTACCACTCAAGTAGTGAAAGATGCGCTTAACCGCCTTCCAATGCGTGACTCCTGGGCAATGCATAAACCTGCTCATCTGTGAGACAACAAACTGAATATCTGGCTGAGTAATGCATAAGTAAATCAAGCATCCAACAGCCTATTGATAGAGAACAGCGTCAAATGCATCTCCAGCATCATGAATTCTCAATCGTAAACCTGTCTCCATAGGAGTGGCAATAGGCATAGAGTCTTCAAGGCCAAAACATTGCAATAATGTGTCAATATATTTCGTTTGACACAAATCCATTCCACCATCAACTTGCATAAACTGAATGCCCAAATAGTGATGCAAATGCCCCAAATCAGACATCTCAAATGAGGCATGCAAATCAGCCTTGAAATCAGCAATATGCTTCTCAATAGGACCAGTGAGAAACATGTCGTCTACATAGACAACAATGATCAGAAGCACATCATTAGCACGCTTAACATATAAGGTGCTTTGAGTTGGACTGTTCTCAAAACCATGTGCAATCAGATAGGCATGTATCTTCTCATACCAAGCACGTGGTGCTTGCTTTAAACCATATAACGCCTTCTTTAACCTACACACCTGGTTTTCATGCCCTTTCTGCACAAAGCCACAGGGCTGAAAAACATAAACTTCTTCATGCAAATCACCATTCAGAAATGCAGTTTTAATGTCCAACTAATGTACATTCCAACCATGATGGGCTGCAAGAGCTCAGAGGTGAAAAACTTGCTAATTTGGTTCATACACCTATCCACTGTTTTGCATAATTCTCTGAGCACAACAGCAATTAGCTTAATTCCGCTTAGGGAAGTCTAGTTAACTTAAACAGCTAACTTTCAAGAGTAATCTCATAAAAAATAGTAAACCACACTAAGAATGAGTTTTAACAAGTGATGACATCATCCCGATTTTCACAGGCTGCTACAGTTTGCGACCAATGAGCCGAAACACGATTATAACTCAGAATGTAGGAATCCAATGATTATGAAACTTTGTATGGTTATACTAGATAGTAAGCTGAATCCAAAAAGCTTTAAATCATTGAATTTGCGTAAGTAACCACTGACAAATGGCTCTGACAAGGTGAGTGAAAAAGTCGGGTACCTGAAAGAGAACTGAAAATGAATAGACACTGTTGACTTAAACTGAACACAACTAAAGTTTGCAACATTTAAATGACATGAAAATTTGTGAGCATATAGTAGACCTATAGAGCTAATTTTACCAAGTTAAATCACTGAAAATGATGCACCAAACTCAAAGAAACCATCTCTGCAATCTGATTGAGAAAACTGAGAGATATGGGAGTGAGTAGTATACTTCACAAGAACATGGAAATATGAACTCAAATGATCATGAAAATGAAAGTATATTGCTTGTACAATACAATGAATTACTGATACATATGTGTGCTTTGTAATCACACCTTGATATGGCATAAAGCTCAGCTCTTGGAGGTCTTCACATAGGTCTCTCTAACCATGACTAAAACTGCCATCTATTTATAGTTGAGTTTGGGAGGCTAACTTCCCTCAATCACTCTCCAATCAATCAATGATTGATTTGATTCTCTACCTACCACAAATCACGAATTTGTGGCTCCTCTTTCCCTTTTTGATCAAGTGGACTCAACCACTTAAGATTCTTTCACTTTTACATTAAGTAAACTCTTAAAAAGTTACAAGAGGTAGTTCATAAGTGAACTTTACATAGTCTTCATTTTAAAGCTTCTTTTATGACTTTGTGGGACTCAAGCCAATACTTAGGCTTGTCATACACTTGCTCCAATAGCTCCCCCTCAATCCAAGTATGCTTGAGGTCTTCAATCTTCCAAGATTACCTACAAACCAATCATAGCCTTGAATTTGCAAAGCTTTGTACCATCCAATGGTTTGGTTAGAATATCTGCACATTGTTGATGAGTGGACACATATGATATTTGAGTCTCTTTGCTTAGAACCTTCTCTCGTACATAGTGATAATGAAATTCAATATGTTTAGTCCTTGCATGAAAAATAGGATTAGCAGCTAAGTGAATAGAACTCATATTGTCACCAAAAATAGTTGGAGTTCCAAACTCCAATCCAAGATCTTTGAATAATGTCTTCATCCACATAGCTTCCTGAGTAGCTATGGCAAGACCTCTGTATCCAGCTTTAGTAGAACAGAGAGCAACTATGGGCTACTTCGTGGATGACCATGAAATAAGCTTTGAACCTGCAAAGGTAAGATAACCTGAAGCGCTCCTTTTATCTTCCTTGGAGCCAGCCCAATCTGCATCAGAAAATAGCTTCAAACCTAAATCAGATACATAAGGATAATAAAGTCCTTCATTTATGGTTCCTTTGAGATACTTGAGAATCCTCTTGGTAGCATCCATATGTGGTTTCCTTGGTGTGTGCATAAATTGACTTAGCACACTCACATTGTAACATATATCTACTCTTGTCAATGTGGCATAGTTGAGACTACCCACTAGACTTTGATATGATGTGATGTCCTCTATGAGTTCTAACCTATCTTTTCACCTTTTGCAATTTTTCTGAATCCTTGACTTGGATCTTCAACAAATGCTCCTGCCTTTGTGAACCTGACTTGCAACCTTTCTCTACTATCTGCCCAACACTTATCAAATTCTTTGTAATGGTAGGGACATAGAGTACCTTACTGAGTAGGTTGATGTTTCCATCAGGTGCTTTGACATTGCCTATTTTCTCCACAGGATGTTTTGTATCATCTCTTGTTTGTACCTCATGCTTATTCCTTGGATCTTCTAAATCTGATAGGAGTGCCAGATTTCCTGCCACATGATTTGAACAACCTGAATCTATGTAGAAAACAAGCTCATCAGATTTGTGGCATAGCCATGTTCATAATCAATAATGAATCCTCTTTTTTGAGTCTTCTGTGTAGTTATTGAAGTCTCTCCTTCCTTTGTAGCCTCCTTGATAGTTTGAATCATTGTAGTTGTTGTAGTTGCCATGATAATTGTTGAACCTTCCTCTTGAGTAGCCATAACTTCCTCTATTGTATCCTTTGCCTCTTTGATTCCTGGAATTCCTAAAGCAATTTTCAGTTGTATGATTAGTTATTCCACAAATAGAACATGAGTTGGAGTCTTCGGATCTCCCCCTACCTTGTCTACCTCCTCTTCCTCTACCTCTGCCATGTCTTCCTCTACCTACATAGTTAGCTTTATATGTACCTGCTTCATCATCCACTTTCTTTGCCTTTCCTTTGTTATCTTTGTTCTTGCTTTTATCAGTGTATAAAGATGAAGATTGATTACCTTTAGAGCTTTCTCCAGTTTTGATAAGCTTTTCCTCTTGAGTAAGTATTTGTCCAATGAGTGTATTGAAATCAGGTACATGCATGTCCATGTACAAATCCATAGCTTTGGTGAATGCTTCCCACTTGTCATCTGCCTTCAAGCCATTGATGACTTGCCTTACAATTTGCTCTTCATCTATTACCTCTCCAATGCTTCCCAACTGATCTGCTATGAGCTTGAGCTTTGTGACAAAATCAGTCACATTTTGTTTGGGAGCCTTCTTGAGAGTTGTGAAATCTAGCCATAGTTGATGCTTCCTAGCTTTAGTACTTGAAGAAAAGAAAACTTCAAGTGCATCCCATACTTCGTGAGATGTCTTACAACTTCTAATGTGAGGCAACAAAAAATATGAGATAGAGTTGAGGAGATAAGACCTTGTAAGTGCATCCTTGGAGCACCATGTGCTCAATCTTTCTTGCTCTTCTTGTGTTGGTTGACTTTTGTTCCTGAAACTTGGCATAACTTCATCTCCACCCACATACCACATAAACTTCTACCTTGGAGATAAGCTTCCATTCCTAATGACCAAACTGAGTAGTTACCTCTGTCCAATTTGGCAATTGATGACCGAAATCTATCTGCCATGTTGTCCAACCTTGCTCTGATACCACTGTGAAGAGATGGATAGGTATGTGCTTGAAGATGAAGAGGTGTTGCAAAATCCTTGATCTACACCAGCCAATTGAACTCTAGGAGTATATGGTGGGCCCTTTTAGTTTGCCAATGGACTTATTATACACCCTATGTACCTTGGAAGATCACTCTGAAAAAGACAGATCAAAACACATAAGTTGGAGTTAGCTCAGAGGTGAAAAACTTGCTATTTTGGTTCATACACCTGTCCACTGTTTTGCATAATTATCTGAGCACAGCAGCAATTAGCTTAATTCCTCTTAGGAAAGTCTAGTTAACTTCAAGATCCAACTTTCAAGAGTAATTGCATCAAAAATAATAAACCACACACTAAGAATGAGTTTTAAAAAGTGATGACATCATCCCGATTTTCACGGGCTGCTACAGTTTGAGACCAGTGAGCCAAAAAGTGAACATAACTCACAATGTTGGAATCCAATGATTATGCCACTTTGTATGGTTATACCACACAGTCAGCTAAATCCAACAAGCTTAAAATCATTGAATTTGCATAAGTAACCACTCAGAAATGGCTCTGACAAGGTGAGTGAAAAAGTCGGGTACCTCACAGAGAAGTGAAAATGAACAGACACTATTGACTTCAACTGAACATAACTAAAGATTGCAACATTGAAATGACATGAAATTTGTGAGCATGTAGTAGACCTATAGACCTAACTTTACCAAGTTAAACCACTGAAAATGATGCACCAAGCTCAGAGAAACCATCTCTGCAATCTCATTGAGAAAACTGAGAGATATGGAAGTGAGTAGTACACTTCACAAGAACATGGAAATATGAACTCAAATGATCATGAAAATGAAAGTATATTGCTTTTACAATACAATGAATTACTGATACATATGTGTGCCTTGTAATCACACCTTGATATGGCATAAAGCTCAGCTCCTGGAGGTCTTCGCATAAGTCTCTCTAACCATGACTAAAACTGCCATCTATTTATAGTTGACTTTGGGAGGCTAACTTCCCTCAATCACTCTCCAATAAATCAATGATTGATTTGATTCTCTACCTACCACAAATCACGAATTTGTGGCTCCTCTTTCCCTTTTTGATCAAGTGGACTCTACCACTTAAGATTCTTTCACTTTTACATTAAGTAAACTCTTCAAAAGTTACAAGAGGTAGTTCACAAGTGAACTTTACATAGTCTTCATTTTAAAGCTTCTTTTATGACTTTGTGGGACTCAAACCAATACTTAGGCTTGTCATACACTTGCTCCAATAGCTCCCCTTCAAGCCAAGTATGCTTGAGGTCTTTAATCTTCCAAGATTAGCTGCAAACAAATCATAGCCTTAAATTTGCAAAGCTTTGTACCATCCAATGGTTTGGTTAGAATAGCTGCACATTGTTGATGAGTCGAAACATATGATATTTGAATCCCTTTGCTTAGAACCTTCTCTCCTACATAGTGATAATGAACTTCAATATGTTTAGTCCTTGCATGAAAAATAGGATTAGCAGCTAAGTGAATAGAACTCATATTGTCACCAAAAATAGTTGGAGTTCCAAACTCCAATCCAAGATCTTTGAATAATGTCGTCATCCACATAGCTTCCTGAGTAGCTATGGCAAGACCTCTGTATTCAGCTTCAGTACAAGAGAGAGCAATTGTGGGTTGCTTCTTGGATGACCATGAAATTAGCTTTGAACCTGCAAAGGTAAGATAACCTGAAGTGTTCCTTCTATCTTCCTTGGAGCCAGCCCAATCTGCATGAGAAAATAGCTTCAAATCTTAATCCAATACATAAGGATAATAAAGTCCTTCATTTATGGTTCCTTTGAGATACTTGAGAATCCTTTTGGCAGCATCTATATGTGGTTTCCTTTGTGTGTGCATAAATTGACTTAGCACACTCACACTGTAACATATATCTACTCTTGTCAATGTTGCATAGTTGAGACTACCCACTAGACTTTGATACGATGTGATGTCCTCTATGAGTTCAACTTCTTTGTGAGCTCAATTTGTGATTGACTTCCATTGGAGTACCTGCAATCTTACAATCTTGCATCTTGAATTTTGCCAACATGTCCTTAATGTACTTTTTTTGAGTGAGAAACACACCATGATCTTTGTAGACAACTTCCAAGCCTAGGAAGTAGGTAAGTGAACCCGAATCACTAATCTTGAACTCTTCTCTCATCTGATCCTTGATCTTCTTCATACCATCTGCATCATTTCCTGTCAATATAATATCATCTACATATACACATAGGTAGATGAATCAGAATTACTCTTTTTAATAAAGAGTGAAGGATCTGCATTCCTTGGTTGAAAACCTTTGTCCTGCAAGAATGAAACAAGCTTGAAATTCCAAGCTCTTGGAGCTTGGTTGAGACCATACAATGCTTTGTTAAGTTTACACACATAATCAGGATAAACTTGATTCTCAAAAACAGGTGGTTGTGCCATATATACCTCTTCTGTTATCGAACCATTCAAGAATGCATTCTTTACATCTAGTTGAAGTATCTTCCAATTCTTGGAAGAGGCAATACTAAGCAAAACCCTAATAGTAGGCATCTTTGCCACAATAGAGAAGGTCTCCTCATAATCAATTCCATGAGTTTGTGCAAAGCCTTTTTCTACAAGCATTGCCTTATACTTGTTAATTGAACCATCAGAATTCTTCTTGAGTTTATAGACCCATCTTGAGCCTATTACATTCATGGATGAAGTCTTGGTTACCAAAGCCCAAGTGTTGTTTTCCTCAAGTGCTTCAATCTCTTCCTTCATTGCATGCTTCCATTCTGTTTTTGCTTTGGCCTCTTCAAATGATGATGGCTCTTCTTGGTTTATGTTCTGTGCTATGTAGATAGAATGTTTAGTTACTATTGAGGTGTCAAACCCATACCTTTCTAGTTTTTTATTTTCCCTCATAGATCTTCTTAGGCCATGATGTGATGATTCTGCCTCATGTCCAAGTTCCTGCAATTTTGCTTTACCTTTAGACTTCCATGCTTTGATCTTTTCCATCTGAGATTCTTCATCATCCTCTGAGGTGTCTTGTTCTTCAATCTTTGGTTGTTCTCTACCAAGATTTGGAAAATCTTCTCCAAGATCATATGGTAAATTGATCTTCCTGCATGAATCTTCATACCATGAATTGCTTTCATAAAAAACTAAATCTCTGCTTACCAAGAATCCTTTGTTGGTAGGGTTCTATAACCTGTAGCCCTTTTGATTGTTGTCATCTCTAATAAATACACACCTTACTGCCTTTGGATCCATCTTGCCTCTAACCTGTGAAGGAACATGAGCAAAAGCAATACACCCAAAAATTTTACAATGATCTAAGCTTGGTCTTCTTCCATTCCAAGCCTCATATCGAGTCATCCCATCAAGGGATTTTGAAGGCAACCTGTTAAGTAAGTGGCTGTAGATACAGCCTCAGCCCATAAATAATTAGGTAAATGCTTTTCATTTAACATAGACCTTACAGCTACAACAATTGTCCTATTCCTCCTTTTTGCCACTCCATTTTGCTCAAGAGTGTACCTTGTAGTTACCTCTCTTTTGATTCCTCTTTCTTGAAGAAAAGAATCAAAATCATGGGAGAAGTATTCTCCCCCTCCATCTGACCTTAGCCTTTTTAGTGATTTACCTGTTTGATTCTCCACAAGAGCCAAATACATTTTGAAACATGAAAAAAATTCATCTTTGTGTTTCATAAAGAATAGGATAGTCCATCTGCTGCAATCATCAATAAAGGAGAGATAATACCTTGATCCAGATATTGAAGCTTCCTTGATAAGTCCCCATACATCTGTATGAACGAGCTCCAAGAGATCTCCATGCATATAACCTTTCTTCATGAATGGTAACCTGTGAGACTTTCCAAATTGACATGCACTACACTTATAAATCAAATGTAGTTTTGACAAATTAGGAAGTCGAAGTACACTTTGGTCGTTGGAAATTTGCTTTAATGACCTTTCACCAATATGTGCTAACCTTTTGTGCCATACTTCGAATTCTGTGAGTGTCTGACTACCATAATTAAAGAGAGCAATGTTTCTAGTGTCCTGTAATTCAAATGTGAACAATCTACCTATCTTTTCACCTTTTGCGATTCTTTCTGAATCCTTGACTTGGATTTTCAAAAAATGCTCCTGCCTTTGTGAACGTGCCTTGCAACCCTTTCTCTAGTATCTTCCCCAACACTTATCAAATTCTTTGTAATGGTAGGGACATAGAGTACCTTACTGAGTAGGTTGATGTTTCCATCAGGTGCTTTGACATTGCCTAGTTTCTCCATAGGATGTTTTGTATCATCTCTTGTTTGTACCTCATGCTTATTCCTTGGATCTTCTAAATCTGATAAGAGTGCCACATTTCCTGCCACATGATTTGAACAACCTCAATCTATGTAGAAAACATGCTCATGAGATTTACCTTGTGGCATAGCCATGTTCATAATCAATAATGAATCCTCTTTGTTTGAGTCTTCTGTGTAGTTATTGAAGTCTCTCCTTCCTTTGTAGCCTCCTTGATAGTTTGAATGATTGTAGTTGTTGTAGTTGCCATGATAATTGTTGAACCTTCCTGTTGAGTAGCCATAACTTCCTCTATTGTATCCTCTGCCTCTTTGATTCCTGGAATTCCTAAAGCAATTTTCAGTTGTATGATTAGTTAGTTCACAAATAGAACATGAGTTGGAGTCTTGGGATCTCCCCCTGCCTTGTCCACTCCTCTTCCTCTACCTCTGCCATGTCTTCCTCTACCTGCATAGTTAGCTTGATATGTACCTGCTTCATCATCCACTTTCTTTGCCTTTCCTTTGTTATCTTTGGACTTGCTTTTATCAATGTATAAAGCTGAAGATTGATTACCTTTAGAGCTTTCTCCATTTTTTATAAGCTTTTCCTCTTGAGTAAGTAGTTGTCCAATGAGTGTATTGAACTCAGGTACATCCATGTCCATGTACAAGTCCATAGCTGTGGTGAATGCTTCCCACTTGTCATCTGCCTTCAAGCCATTGATGACTTGCCTTAGAATTTGCTCTTGATCTATTATCTTTTCAATGTTTCCCAACTGATCTGCTATGTCCTTGAGCTTTGTGACAAAATCAGTCACATTTTGTTTGGGAGCCTTCTTGAGAGTTGTGAAATGTAGCCATAGTTGATGCTTCCTAGCTTTAGTACTTGAAGAAAAGAAAGCTTCAAGTGCGTCCCACACTTCCTGAGATGTTTTACAACTTCTAATGTGAGGCAACAAAAAATCTGAGATAGAGTTGAGGAGATAAGACCTTGTAAGTGCATCCTTGGAGCACCATGTGCTCAATCTTTCTTGCTCTTCTTGTGTTGGTTGACTTTTGTTCCTGAAACTTGGCATAACTTCATCTCCAGTCACATAACCATATAAACTTCTACCTTGGAGATAAGCTTCCATTCTTAATGACCAAGCTGAGTAGTTACCTCTGTCCAATTTGTCAATTTATGAAGGAAATCCATCTGCCATGTTGTCGAACCTTGCTCTGATACCACTGTGAAGAGATGGATAGATATGTGCTTGAAGATGAAGAGGTGTTGCAAAATCCTTGATCTACACCAGCCAATTGAACTCCAGGAGTATATGCTGGACCCTTTTAGCTTGCCAGTGGATGTATTAGACACCCTATGTACCTTGGAAGATCACTCTCAAAAAGATAGACCAAAACAAATAAGTTGGAGTAAGCTCAGAGGTGAAAAACTTGCTATTTTGGTTCATACACCTGTCCACTATTTTGCATAATTCTCTGAGCACAGCAGAAATTAGCTTAATTCCTCTTAGGGAAGTCTAGTTAACTTAAAGAGCTAACTTTCAAGAGTAATCTCATAAAAAATAATAAACCACACACTGAGAATGAGTTTTAACAAGTGATGACATCATCCCTATTTTCACGGGCTGCTATAGTTTTGAGACCAGTGAGCAGAAAAATGCGCATAACTCAGAATGTCAGAATCCAATGATTATGAAAATTTGGTTATACTAGACAGTTAGCTGAGTCCAACAAGCTTAAATCATTGAATTTGGATAAGTAACCACTGAGAAATGGCTCTGACAAGGTGAGTGAAAAAGTCGGGTACCTGACAGAGAAGTGAAAATGAACAGACACTGTTGACTTCAACTGAACATAACTGAATATTGCAACATGCAAATGACTTGAAAATTTGTGAGTATATAGTAGAGTTATAGAGCTAACTTTACCAAGTTAAATCACTGAAAATGATGCACCAAGCTCAGAGAAACCATCTCTGCAATCTGACTGAGAAAACTAAGAGATATTGTAGTGAGTAGTACACTTCACAAGAACATGGAAATATGAAATCAAATGATCATGAAAATGAAAGTATATTGCTTGTACAATACAATGCCTTACTAATACATATGTGTGCCTTGTAATCAGACCTTGATATGGCATAAAGCTCAGCTCTTGGAGGTCTTCACATAGGTCTCTCTTACCATGACTAAAAATGCCATCTATTTATAGTTGAGTTTGGGAGGCTAACTTCCCTCAATCACTCTCCAATCAATCAATGATTGATTTGATTCTCTACCTACCACAAATCACATATTTCTGGCTCCTCTTTCCCTTTCTGATCAAGTGGACTCAACCACTTAAGATTCTTTCACTTTTACATTAAGTAAACTCTTCAAAAGTTACAAGAGGTAGTTCACAAGTGAACTTTACATAGTCTTCATTTTAAAGCTTCTTTTATGACTTTGTGGGACTCAAACCAATACTTAGGCTTGTCATACACTTGCTCCAACAATATCATGTAGCTTCCTTATACATGAGTGTCTGCTTCTCGTTCACCACATCACTCCTAAGGGATATTTCGTGATATATTTTGATAGTGGTGTGTGTGAACACACTAAGGATTATCGGGGCACTTTTTTCCCTCTTCAAGAGGTTCTTTTCCCCCACCTTGTATATCCACCTATAACCCTAATGGTTCAATTATTTTTGTACATTAACTTAGTGATTCATTAAGTGTTTTGTTGTTCTTTAAGCTTCTTTTTCTTTCCTTGTGTTTTTCCTCTACTTGTGTAGAACTTGAACTCCAACAATGTAAAGTAAGAGAGTGTAATAGGCTAAAGTATTCAATCAAGAGGCTTACATATAATTCCTTCAATGGTAGGAAATTTGCACACATGAGAAAAAACATTCAGGAAATTAGATGCCTTGAAAAGTAAGTCCATAGAGGTAGTGACAAGATGTTATGTAGGGAAAACTAAAGCTTTGGAGGACACAATCACTTGGACACTAGTTCCAAGCAAGAAAGACATGATGGTTATTGAAAATATATGGGTGTACAAGATAAGGAAGCACTCGTATAGTAGCACTGCTAGGTCTAGGGCAAGACTTGTAGCTAAGGGATTTGCTCAGATATATGGTATAGATTATAAATAGAACTTTAGTCCTACACCTAGGATGATGACTATAAGGAAAATCATTGAGATTAAAGATTCTACACAATGGAATATGTACCATCTTGATGTGGAGAATGCCTACCTAAAGGGAGAGCTAGAGAAAATGGTCTAAATAGAACAATCATTAGAGTATGAAGATAAAATAAAATTCTTTTATATTCCCATGTTGAATAAGGTACTCTACTTTCTTAAGAAAGACCTAGGTCCATGAAATGTTGATATAAAAAATGCAAGGATGATCCCTCATTACCCTAGAAAATATAAGGTGAAACATATTTCTACTTATGTGTGTATATAGATGACTTGCTCAGCACCCATAATCATGAAGAAGGAATCAAAGACCTCAAGATAAGACTTGAAAAAGATTTTTTCTTAGAACTTAGAGGAATTATTGACTTAGAGGTTGAAAGGCATTGAGAAATCCAATGAAATTTAATATGATATTGACTTCAACTAAAAGGGAATGAGGTTAAGGATTCACTCCTAAACAAATCAATACTGGTATCTTTGAATTTTGCCACTTTCAAAAGACTAGAACTATCATATAAAATTGATGTGCTATCTATTTCATGTTCACGCATAGAGTTCCTCACTTACATGCAGCCAAGAGAGTTCTCAAATATCTGAAAGGAACTTTGAAGGAAGGTCTTTGCTATCCATTTGACAAAAATTCTAAGTGAAAGCATTTATTGATGCTCATTGATCTTGGTGCAAAAATGAAAGGACAATACAAGTGGATATATCATGATGTTAGGGAATAAGGTCATCTCATGGAGGGCAAGAAGATCCAATACTTTCTTTATCCTCACTAAAAGTGTAACATGTGACTCATGTGCTTCACGAAACTCATGGCTTAATTGAATTGGAAGTTTGATGAGCTTCAAATCAAGCAAGTCAACATTATTAGTGTGTACATATCCACCAAGACATATTTTCCAAGCGAAGAGCAAGCATGTAGAGGTGTGTTATTGCTACATCGGAGAAAAGTTGGTGGCCAAAGAAGTGAAATTCACACACATAAGTACAAGAAATTAGTTTCGTGCAATGATCATCAAAGAATTGGACTCAAAAAAGTTGGTGAAGTTCGAAAGAGGCATTGAAAAAAGTTACCTTGTGTCCAAGATTGGAAAATATGGTTGCTATCTAATCTACACTTTGGAACTTCAAATTCAATCTATGTAGATTCATAGGATGCCACATTTAGATGCTTTGAGACACACTGTATGATATGTGAGAACTAATTTGAATTATGATTTGATTTAGTAAGCTAATGTAGAATTCCAAGTCCATGGATACATCAAGGTGGATTGGGTTGGTAGTGTTCTAGGTAGTTGTTCTATTAATGGTTTTTTGAATGCTGCTCTTAAATGGGGTAATAAAAAACAACTCACTAATTCTTTTTCATGTATAGAGGTGTTGCAATGGAAGCATGGGAAGCATCATGCCTTCAGATGGTACTTGAAAATTTCATTGTAAAAGTGTGAATGGGGAAAAAAACCTATTGTGCTAGTCTTAGCATCATACAATTAGCACAAAATCATATTTTCCATGCTAGAACAAAGCATATCCAGGTAGATAATGAATTTATAAAGTAGAAGGTATTGGTAGATGATATTGATCTTCTCTATGTGAGAACAAACAAGTAGGTTGTTTGTATTGTCACTAATGAAATTGGCATGGAGAAGCTAAAGTGGCTTTGAAATATACTAGGATTACAACACATGATATTGAGCTTGAGGGGGATTTTGAACATATAAAGCTCCACATTTCATGATGGAGTATGACACATACTACGTTTTTGTTATTTGACATATAGTTGTTACAAAAATGTATGTTAGGAATGTTTTCATTGACCTTGAAGGGATTTATCTACATAGAATTATGGCACATTTATTTCTTTCCAACTCACTAATTCTTAGATATTAGACTTTTCTTCATGTATTTATCTTTATATATTGCACCTTTACTTATTAGGTCATTCTTGTACATTCTCTATATGCAATGCAAGAAGGAGGAGAAGGTCATTCTTCCTTAATTCCATTTGTGTGTGCTCCCTCTTGGTGTATGTGAGTTTATGAGACATCTCTTCCTTATCTCCTTTCTTGTGGGACATAAATGTATATTTATTGGTTACTCCATTGTGGAGAATTATTTTAGGTGTTATAAACTAGGCTAAAGGTATCTAGTGGACTTCCTGCTTGTAACTCTAGAAAGGATAATTTTTATTTGGAATATATCTTTGAAGTAGAGAAGAATAAAAAATAAAAATCAAGAGACCATATAAATAAGTGGAGTTTCCACTCAAACATGAAATGATAGCCCATTTTCAGCACACATTTGGAAGTAAAAGCTACAAAAACGACTCATGAAGTGTTCAAATAAAGTTGTTTCAAATTCAATGGAAAGGAGGACAACAATGACAACCTATGGGTGCATACGTATGGTGAAACTTAACAAAAAATGGTGGTGATTGAAGCTACTAGTTTTAGTGCATCAAGAAAAGAAGAAGATGGTCTCTTGTACAGATCAAAGTGGTAATAAGATTTTCAACAAAAAGATATTTCTTTATTTTCCTCTTATCTTTCATGCAATAAGCTTCTTCAAGGCTCGAACTCAGATATGAGGGAGGCACATTGAATGTCCTAATAATAGACATGAAAAGTAAGTTGTAGGAGCTTGAGTAAAATGATTTGCAGCCTTCAATTGCATGGTAATTGAAGGCCATTGATGGTTTCCTTTGAGAAACTCGTAGGGATCACATTGAGCACTTACATTTGGGAAAAAAATAGATGGATTATATATGAATCTCTTTATGCATAGACACAAATCCATGGAAGCAATATGATAGCACATCTAATCTTACGGTGCATATCAAATTTTTTCCTTCCATACTCAATTTAAACCTTCAAATAACTAAAGGATTCAAAGTTAACACCATTTCACACAAGGATAATTCACAAGAAATTATTTCAAATGTTACATGGAGAGAAATCCAAAGCTATGAACCTTAATGCCTAGGTACGTAAGCCTAAATCATATGAATCTTTCTGATGCAATAGACTTCAATCATGCACATTGTGTGAAAGATTTTGGAATGGGTAATAACATGTGATTTTTTTATTCTTTCTATAAATTACGGATTTTGATTTTTTTTTCATAATTAACCATCCATTAGAATGGATACAAGTGCAAGCATTGGTTCAAGTGGTGCCTATGATATACCACTATGGGTTTCCAACAATGGAAAGAGAGGTACTCAATGTTTTCTCTAATCTTTCTTATGCTTATTTGGGAATTTATTAATAAAGATTTTAAAAGTTTCCGAAATAATGTCACCTAGTGATATAGTTGGAGTTAAATCTCGTTATTTCAAAGCAACCGAGTCTCCAAATCTACTTGCATCAAGGGAAATGGTAATCTATTTGAAGTGCACAATGAATTAAGACATGTTCTATTTATAGAGAAATAATTTTCATGTTAATCGTCAAATCCTCCTTGGGATCACTCCAAAAATGATTGCAAAGGAAGTTCAAAGAATGGAGGAGCTTGAGAAACTTTTAATCTTGGTCATATTCTTAAACAAAATAGATCCAGTTAATACTTCTAATTTTTGGAGAAAGATCATGTGCCATACATGGTTGATTCTATGTGGACCCAAGTGTCTTATCCCATAGCTTTAGAAAGAAAAAGGCTAAACACGTCTCAACAAAATTGATCTTTTTAATATGGGAAATATTTAAGCTAACGCATGTCTTAAAAATGTAGGGCTACTACTGATTTGGCATGAAAATTTTTTTAGTCTTTAATAACTAAAGTATTAAGTGTTTTGGGCTGAGACACTAAAGACTTTGGTTATAGAATAGAATATGAAAAGGAAAACATTAGAAATTGCATGCACATTTCCAACGTACTGATTTATGTTTGATTTTTGTTGAATAGTCAAATATAAGTATAAAGCTATGAAGTATTAAAGGTAAGCCTAACAAGAAGACTAACGATTGACCAATCATCCTCAAGGATTCGTGAAAAGAAAAACCAAGAAATATTTTATTCAAGTTGGTTATGTTTTAAAAAATATAAATTTTGGGTATCAAGAGATCAAGTAAAAAAAGAATTATTTTTCAGAATATCATGAGTCCATAAAAACGACACATCTTGGATTTGACATGGTTTATGAAGTATTGAGAATTTAGTTTATGATTGTGTACACGAGAATGTTAAAAAATAATATTATACCATTTCACAAGTTTCAAATGAATAAATTCAAGTGTTAGGATTAGAGACCTTTTTTGATAGATAGATAGGAGAGATAGACTTGTTTCAAAAGACTGTAGGCCACATAAATCTTAAACGATGGGAGGAGTACAAATAAAGACTTCGTGAGTGTTCCTACAAAGCTAAACTCTCAATATGTGAAAACTCTATGTGAAGCATGTTACCTTTGAAATTTAGCAAGGCTATCATTCAAGGAGGGCAAACACATGACAAACCATACATTTGGAGCAAACATGTGTTCTCTGGTGTTCATAGATGATCATACAAATGTTGTATGGATATATTGTATGAAAAATAAGCCAGAAGCCCTTCATGAGATCGAAAGTTTCAACTCCACTCTAGGGAAGGAGATAGGAGGGTATACCAAACATAAGATATAGAAGATGGTAGGAATAATACTCCCATGAGTTACGGATCTATGGAGCTTGCATGACATAAAGAGATACTTACTTCCGAGATCAAATCCAAACAAAATGGGGTAGCAAAAATAAAGGGAACATAAACATGAGTTTGAACTCATATTGGGGAGATGCATCCAATACGACTATATATCATGAATCGATATCCAAGTGTAGTTATACATGCTTGCACATGTATTATGAATGGTATGTTATTAACTCTAAGTAATCCATCTATGAATCGTGAGGTTTATGTGGTACGTACACATACCATGAGCTAAGATAGAATCTAGAACTGCATCATGTTACATCTAACGAATTTCCTTCTTCTAACACTAGAAAGGATTATTTGTATTTGTCTGAGATTTATGAAGTAGAGAAGGGGCACGAGCAAAGTTAAGAGAGCATGGTAACACGTGGAATTTCAACTTCAAGCATAGCATCACAACCAAGTGATCGCACACCTTGGGAAGTAAAAGGTAGAGAAAAGGATGCATAAAAACATGTGTCCCATTTGGTTCTGCAAACAATATATAGTCGTTGTACAAATGGTCATGATGTGTTTCTGGGAAATAATAAGTATCAATTGGTTTTCAATTTACATACGCAGTAAGAAAGCACACGCTTCAAATAATTAGATTATTAAATGATACAGAATCTAAGCAGAAAAGGAGCGATTTAAGTCCTATCTGAAATCCTATTAATTTTAGATCCGCATTTAGTAGTGAGTTTTGATAGAACTTAGTTTTATGAATTCGAATTGACTTCAAATATTCATATCACTACAGGATTATAAGTTCATTTTATTTTTTCCAATAAGCTCACCAAAGCGTGGGTACAAAAGATTGAAACATTTCATCAAGAACTTGTGTTTAGCCATAGCCATGCTGAGTCGAATTATTAGATCTTTCTTTCTGACCACTATCCTGCATGAAGCTTTTATGTTATTCTCAGTACGTCTCATACTTTCGAAATATAAGACATTCTTTTTATTTTTTTTCTAAAATATGTCTTTCCGGATCTGAATTCCACCATGAAAACAAAAGCTTGGAGATCACTGTTAAGAAGGTTTTAATTTTTCTCTAGGATCTGAATATTTGTTGAAATAAATTATAAAATGTACCTAGTTAGGGTTGCATCTTGTGTGAAATACTCCTTTCCAACAATAACTTTCTATCGTTCTTTATCTAAGAAACATACGTATTCACATTTCCAAACCTTTCTTAAATAACTCATATGCAAGCTTAGCTAGACACATTAGAAAGCAACTCTTAATATTTTCTCGTAAATCGTGGAAACGTAGGAGTTTCTTAACACATATAGAAGGTATATTGCTCTCAATAACTTGTGCAACGCTAAATTGGTTATGTAACATTCACCTCTCCATCTTCAACTATCTAACTTTTACCGGCTCTATCCCCATCTAGTGATTTAAAAGATAGAATTCGGAAATGCAGGAATTAATATACGTAAAACTCCACCATTGAGTACTTTCTTATTCACCCTATGAGGTTGAACGCCTATAGGTACTCATATTGTAAGCTTTTGGAAAGTCATCTTGAAAATCAGTGCTTTTCTGGATTTATCTACGAAAGTTTCATACAACTGTCCATCTATATTCTTCAGACATCATAGTTTATGTTTGAAATATGTACATAAAGGATAAACAAATGTACTAGAACTCCATAAAGAATAATCTTTACATATGGAAATGACTTACTGTCATACTTCACAATCATGGTATATCCCGAATCCTATAGAAGAGATAAATACTTGCACAAGATAAGAGAAACTTCAAGTAGCAGGGTAGACAAAATGTGATGTACTAATATTGTATTAAAGATTTGAATCGGATACAATAACGTGTATAATATATCTTCATAATGGAGACTCAATCTCCCAAATACCTTTGGCCTATCTCAATATCTTTCGAACTCGCAGTTTCAATCTCATTCTCACACAAAGTCTCTCTTTCAATCAAAATCACGAGAAAAATCTGTAATTTGAAGCCTCTTCTTGCGCTAAGAAATGATCCCTTAAAATACACTATATTTCCCCTCGAAGCGCATGATCCACAAACTATAGCAAGAATTATATCTTTAGTGGCATGTTGGCTTCTTTAGCAACACGTGCACAGTAGAAAAGACTTCATGCTATGCTGGGGGTAAGATTAAGAGAAATAATATGAAAAATATATCAGCCCGTAATTTTCTAAATGCTTAAAATTACATGAATACGCGTTCTAAATATTATCTACACAATGTAAAAAAAAACAACAAAATGAATTATTTTACTATCGAAAGGCTTATTACTTTTACACTATTAAACTTGCGAAATATAAATTATATAGTGCGCCATCTCTCCATCTACGTCGTATATAACATTTGTTGCATCTGAAATACATCGATAGATGGAGTGAGGAAATTTTATATATGTCTTTAGTTTTATTATTTTATGTGTTTAGTTTCAATGAACTCCACAAATCATGGTAACCAAATATTAAGTCTTTCCATCAAAAAACTCTTCCATCGTTTATATTCATATTTCAATCTCACTTGATCTCGTTCATATAAGATTCATTAATTTTAGTAAAAATAGTTTTCTTGAGTTATCCATCACAAAAATTGATCCACTTGATTACTTAATTGGAATGGAATTTCGTGGATCTAATTTAAAAATATGCAAACCCAAAAGAGAGTACCACGTAATAAAACTTGATATTGATGGACACCTCTTTAATTGTAGCTTTCTTTTTATTCAACATCTTTTTATTGTAAGAGTACAATCTATGCTCACAGAGTTAATGATGAGTGGTCGATGCATCTGAATACCATTCAAATGAAAATTCTTAAGCACCATAGTTTGAATATTATTCTGTTATGCATGTTCAGTTCTTATAATCATGAGTAATTTTAGATTAGTGTTATAAATCAACCTTCCAAATGTGAGCAAAAAAAAATTATTCCTAATACTGCCTTTCACATCTAGTTTTACTATCGATCAAACATCTACTCCTTTGCATTCTTGTTGCTTTTTTTGTGGCTTATCTAGTAATGAATGAAAGTTCCACTTAAAATTATAGAATTCTCGCTATGTCCGACTGAAAATGCATCATAAATCGTGCACGTGTACGAAATTCGCCATGATGCGCATAGACATGAAATACTGTATGAATATCTCTTTGTAGCATTTCAGTAAGCCAGAATGCGAATGCCACAGAGATATAAAACAGTGTATGAATATCTCTTTGTAGCATTTGACCTAAGTCAGAAAGCAAATGGTATCAGTGGTTTCCATGGAAACAAAGCTGCCTCCATAATGACAATTCAGGGGGCCATAAGTTATTACGATGTGACGAATTTAATAAATTACGAATAAAACCATGAAGAAGTACATAACAATGGAGAGGGCATGAAAACTACGCCATCTTAGCGGTCACGTAGTAATCGCTCCATCAGAAACCGCGTGCGTATGAGAGACATGATCAAATACTTGAAAAAGCAAGAGAAAATGGCATCAAAATACCACGGATTAAAAAAAAAAAAGATTAATATTCGTTTAACTGCATTAATAGACATGAAATAATGGAAACGAAAGCACAGATTGAAGAATATCACCAATCACTGGAAAATGGAACCAAACGTAACATTAACCTTAATAAGTAAACTCTAATATGCAACTGGTAAATTAAGAATTTGATAAACTTAATTGCCAGGAAAAGCCAATAGAACATCTTATTGAAAATGGGTATGAAAACAAAGAATGATAAGCCAACACGAATCTTTCATCAACTCAATAAGAAGTGGCTAAGGAGAAAGTCAATGGATAAGGCTCAACCTGAACGGGAACGATGGAAACTTAACAGCGGATCAAGGCTTCATGGTAAAGTCCTGAAAGCAAGTCGTCATTCAACTAGTTTTCATAAACGAAAGGATAGTTCCATCTACAAGCAAAGAAAATGAAAACAAATGGCAAACCAATGTAGAGACATATTAGATTATTTACATCGTAAGCTATGTGCGAACGCAAATCTAAAACCATCAAGCAAGCGACATCAACGAGATGTGACCAGATTGATATGATATGTAAGCAAGGCGTTGACTAACCGAGTCCTGATATTGAACTCGCGAGCCGTGGCCCGTGGACCCAACTGATCTTCAGTTCTAATTCTTGTTGGGAGTCCGTAGGTGAGAAAATTTATATCGGATGACATTTCTGTTCTTCCGAGATTGTGTCCATCCTCTGAAGAATTTGGCAGCGGCCTTGGGAAGTTGACTCATCAACACTTGTGGAATACTGGAAACATTGGTTTCACTGAATTTTATACTGTTAATTCATCAAACCAATGGAGCTGCTACATCAATAATGAGCTGGAACTAAAAGGTCATTCGAGAGTTTAGGCACGATGCTTCAAATGATACAACTCTGGGCATTAAAAAATAATCCGCAGGTCTTATCTCATCATCTTCACCGTACATTAAATCGTGATCAGGAAGTTGAGCAATGTCCAATGAAGAGGGCAAGCTGACTATGTGCGCAATGCCTTAGCAATTGATGAAAGCTTTGGCGTAATTTCTGTTAGCGGTTAAATGAATCGAGTGTCATTCACAAAAGAGAGCATAAATTTATTCATCGAGTTCATACTGTCTCCCAGCATTAGACTGAATTACTGTGCATGTGTGCGCTTATTTGTATGTTTATGTGTGTAAGAGAGAGAGAGAGAGAGAGAGAGAGAGAGAGAGAGAGAGAGAGAGACTGAAAAGCTCAAAAACGCATACTGTCTCTTAGCTACTTGGATTGGGCGCCTCCAAAACTCACCATCAAGAGACGACCGTGTGCGTTTGTGTGAATGAAATGGGCGGGTTACATGCATCTTGCCCTATCACTCGCCTATTCTCTATTTTTCTGAATGCGTTACAAGCTTAGTGTAAACATGCTGAAGTCTTCTGTGTATTTTGCTAAAAAGTCGTAAAGAGCATTTTCTTGAAGCCCGTCCGATCTGATCGACGGCGATTGGATGTCTTTTCGCGCAGGCGTGGAGAATGTACGAAATCCGAATGTCTGAGAAGATCGTGGCTGAGAGACTCCAGCTGGATTACTCTATGGAGGAGGTGGCTGTCGTTGTTCAGATTGCATTCTTGTGTATGGACAGAGATCACAGAAGAAGACCAGCAATGTCCACCGTTGTTTCATGGCTTTTGCAGAGAACACTTACTCAAGAAGTTCCAAGAAGCCCAGGATTTAGTTCAGAATCAATAAAGACCACAAGTGGAAGCTCATCGTCCGGATTCACTTCTTCACAATCCAGAATAAAGTCGAGCTCTGCCTCACGTTTCACAACGTCCACTTAATCGACTTCAGAAGATCATATAGAAGCTATCATGCCATATATCCGATAATTTACTGATTAAGGTTGCGTATGAACAATAGCAGATATTATATTTCAATGTATTTAAAGAGTAAGTGATTTTTAATTTATAGGCAGATATTATATTTCTTTACAAAGGGCAAAAGCAACACAGCCTTTCAATTGCGAAAAGTTGAGGTGGTTGCCCTCCGTTATTGGTTGTAGGTTTTCTTATCGTTAATCAAGTTTAAAAGAAGTTTGTAAAACGATGAAAATGTTTAGGAGAGGAACTGGCTGATGAGAACGTATAGTTTAATCTACAGGGAAACTCTCCGTTCTTGAAGGAGCCTCTCATTGAGGTATTTACCGAAACACTTTTCGTTATGTATAAGTCATGAACGTGGATGAAAATTGTGATCACCGAAAGGGAAATTCACTTGTTTTTCTTGAGAAAATCTTCGTTTTCTCTCGTATTTCCTCGCAAAATAAGCATTATATTCTGTTCAAGGATCAATAGTTGATCTAGCTGACGTTTACATACTATATGCAGAAATAGAGGGAACATCTAGTCTATAGGGCATTTGCATTTTCAGCTTCCTAAACATTAATTTTTACACCTAGAAAGATACCTATTTTTCCCTCTTATTTGATTCTACTGTGGAACATATATGGAGAGATATTGCCTCTTGTTCGTGTGGTTTCGTTCAAGCATAGAATACTTGTGGACTAATTCTCCTTTTTCCAGCTATCTTTATAAATTTCATGTCCTTCGAAAACCTTTTCCCAAGAATAGCTTTTACTTTTGAAAACATTTAAGGAATCTTCAATTAATGTTCATGCAATGGAGCCACATCATTCATATACAATCATCAATAAATTTGATGAAGGACCTTCTACCTCTTAATAAATACATATTTGTGTTGAAATAACAAGCTCCAACATTGGAGCTTTTGAAGTCGAATTGAAGGTTCATGAGGAGACAGCATAGTGAAAGCTTGGTTCCCTCGACCTCTCTTAATAAGGTCCCCTCGGTTACCTCATCCATACTCACAAAAGTCTTTTTCTGTCAAGTGTGTTATCTACATCCTAATATTTAGGATAAAATTTGGAAAGGCTATAAATAACACATTAGGGTGAAAAACGACAAAAAATGGACCGTGTAAGGATTTAATTTAGTTGTGCTTAATCTAGATTTATGCTATCAACTCATCTTATTAAATTTCCTATACGTTCATTAAAAATGTATCTTACACGACTTTGGAGAGATCCTTTCTCCATGTATAATCAAAGAAGAACTTCCAAATTATATAAACATGATAGATCAACCTTGGATAAGAAGATTGCTAAGAGTGAAATGAATAATTTCACCTTGAAAAGCACAACATGATTGATGGAGAATCCATGAATCAATTATTTACTCCTAATAATTAGCAGACAACTATTTTTTGTGTTTTGGCAAATATATAGATATTAGAGAGCTGCACACTCTTCACTTTGTTTCATTTGATATATAAACATTTTAACAATTGAGGTCCAACACTTTTTCTAGATAATTCTCTACAAATCATCCAAAATACACATGCTTCGAGGAGGATTTTGAAGCTTATTATGAGACAATATTATGACCAATTACGAATCGGTAAATTTATCTTTTTCATTATTTTCACTACAACTATATGAACAATTATTATGGATCAATTGTTTCCTTCTCTCCAATGTTTTGTTGGAATTTGGGGCCGCGGAACTCTCGTTCCTGAAAAGCTTAGTAAAAACTTATCTTTGAAAGACAACTTAGCTGCCGACATTCATAATAAAGCAAATCATATGGTCCAACATGTTCACCTACCTCTTCTCTTCCAATTCTCTCTATGCTTATCTCTTCTAGTTCCCATTAATGTCATCTATCTCCAAACTTCCTATCTTTTTTTTCATATCTCACATGATCTGTGATGAATCCATTACTATCTTTCACATGATTTTGAATTTCTCTTCAATTTCCACACAGCCCTCTTATTTCTAATCTCCTATATAATGAATTTCATCAATTGTTTCTATACTCTTTCATGATAATGAATTGTGTATATTCGATGAGCTTATCCATCTATCTGTGAGAGTCTACGTTTGAACCCTATATCCTAAGTTTCCCCAAGTATGTTGCATGTACCATGTACTTGGAACACCGGTAGTTGGCCAACTGAGCCCCTTTCAAAAACCGAAACTAACATGAAATACCTTTTCTTGACACTTGAACTCAACATGAACCTATTCCATGACATTTGAAAAATCAAGAGGTACAATTTGAAGCTCATTTTAGGTACTAACAGTTCAAGTTCTTTAGTTCTTTAATGAACACACATGACACTAGCACAACATGACATAACTACATTGATTGGGCATCAAAAAGTGAAGCTAAGATCTCAAGTTGAAGATATGGTTGAGAAAATCAAAGTTTAATGAAGACTTGAATATCAAATCAAGATGGAAGTTTTGTTCAAAAACGGACTAGTGAAAGTCAATGAGAAGAGGTATTTGAAGCCATATTTAAGGAAAGGGGAAGTTCATGGGGCTGAATGTGAGTGAATACCTAGTTTCTTATGAGGATTCAGCTAAATTTCATGCCTTACTTCATGATAGATTGGTTTCCTATCTGAAAAGAAGGATGCAAACCAACCTAACCAAAGAATTCTCATCACTTCACAACAAGGTAAATTCTCTTAGTGTTCAGAATAATGATTCTAGACAATCAAAGTTAGCTCATTCAACCTCTCAACTAAATATATCTCAACCTCCTTAACCACTGATTCCTCAATCTACTTTCCAAAGTATTTACAATCATAATGAGTGATGTAACACTAATGTGAGAATATTTATTTGGTGTGATGCCATTGACCATGTCACATATTCATGTGAGGCTTTCAAAGATGCTAAAGAGTAAAGGCTTGTGCTCAATATTGATAAGAAACTATGTGACTATAGGTCATGCTTGCCTTTAGCTACAATTGGGGGAAAGGAGCTATGAAGAAATATGATAACCTTTCAAACTCTAACATGGGAGCCTCTACTCGAAAAATAGAGAGCATGGATAATAGTGACCAAGACTTTGACCAACCTATTGAGACTAAAAACTATCCTACAGAAGCTCTAGTCAAGGCGAGATATGCAATAATGCAAAGGACATTTTGGGATTCATATGCTAACCAATTTTTTGCAAATTCTCATTTTGTCAATGTAGAGGAGAAGAGTAAAAAGGATGAGAAGCAAGATGAAAATGATTCTACAAGAATAGTTACAAGAAAATAATCAAATAAGGAACCTACGAAAATCCATTTTGAACAACTAGAAGGGTCTAAATCTAGACAACAAAGAAGAAAAGAAATAGAAAGGAAGAAGCTTATGGTGAGTGAAAAAAACCAAGTGAGTCAAACGAATGAACAAAATCGAGACAAAAACAAACTAATAATAAACAAACTAAGAAGCCAAAATGAATTCCCAAAGCAATTTTAGAATCTCAATTAGAACGGAAAGTTGTTTTTAAGAAATTTCTTTATGAAATATTGTTAAAACACCAGTTACAATGTCATTCGAACAAGTCTTTTCAATTTCTAAAACCAAGTTCAAGGGCACTTTTATTAAACTTATCAAAATAAAGAAATATTGACTTTCTTAAGAAGATGAGATACAAAATAATGCAAACTTGACTAAAGTTCTGAGTGATTCTCTTGCGTTTGATGAGTTTGAGGAAGATAATGATGAAAAGGCTTATAATGTCAACAAGAATTTCCTTGTTCCACTCTTGCCTCATGAAGAAAGTAAACAGTCTAAAAGTCATTTTAGCAAGAGTTTTTGGGCTAGGGGAACACCTGAGATGAAAATTAAATTAGGAAATAAAAAGAAAGAATGTTGACTTTTGGCACTTATTGACTCTAGGTTAGAGATTAATGTGATTTCTAAAGAGCTTTATGATAAATTCAAATGGCGGATTGATAAGAATCATGGATGGTTGATGATAGTGGGTGATAAAGGTTGTGGTTCATAATTAGGATCTTGTGAAAATATTCCTATGATGATAAGTGGGATTAATGATACGTTCCAGTTTTTCATCCAAGAAAATTGTTCTTATTAGATTATTTTAGGTCAACCTTTCAAATATGAGAAAAGAATGGAAATGATAGTAATGGATGATGGGTGTGCAAATGTTACGATTCGATCTAAAGATGATTTGCAATCACTCCAAGTAATGATTCTCAAATTGAATCATACAAAATTGAGAACAAATTAGAAAGTCTCCTATACGCCAACAAAAAAATGCATATGATGAATGCTTACCTTCACGTGAGTGTGGAGAGAATTTTGGTAAGAATGTTTGCTACACTCTACCATTGAGCGAGACAATGGTGGCCAATGGATTGATGTCTTGCAAAACCTTGTACGTAATTTTTAAAGCTTTCCTATTTGTTTTCTTTCTTCAATTTTACTATTCATTAATTCCAAAAACATACGCAAAAAAATCATAAAAGCCCAAGAAAAAGAACTAAAAAACAAAGGATTCATTTTACCTAATGAGCACATTGAGAATTTCATTGAAACTTCATCTACTTTCTCATTACTTGAAGATATTAAATAAACATTAAAAGATCTGAGTCATTCAAGAATTGTGCTTCTTAATTTCATTGATGAATATGAACAGATGTCCAAATTTGTTGATGAGAATATGATTGAGGAAGGTTTAACCCATTGCATAGCCCTTACCAAAAGGAAGTGATGAAATGTTTAGGGGGGGTGCAAAAGACCCTATTTTACATAAACATAGGGCATACATTCATTGATGAGACCATTAAGGAAATTATGTTAGGAGTTGATGATTCATTTCTATTACTTGTTGAATGAGAGTTATTTTGAAGAGTCATTAGAAAGATTGAGTAAGCTTTTACACGAATATTTGCCCCATACATGTCCCAAAGGCTCACTTACCTAAGTTAATGAGACTACTGAAGAAGAAGATTCATATGAGAATTCTTGAGCCATCTTCAGCTCCAAATTCATATAGATGGTTCATTTTCCCTGAAAAGAATGGAAACTTGAGGTTCATTCAGGACTTACAACCTATCGATAGAGTCACTATTAGGTAGCATTTGTTGGAAACTCTATTTATTATATGGTTGGTTTATATTCCAGATATGACCAATTCAAGTTTGCTTTTGAGAGTAAAAATATCACTACAATGAAGACTCCTATAGATTTAGTACATATGTGTACTTTAAAAACATCAAAAAATGGATAGAATAAGTATTGTACTAATGAAGAGAGCTTTGGACTATAGCCTTGGAAAACTAGATACTCCATCGCTCAAAGTACGATCTAAAATGGAGTTATTGTCTGTTGGGTGTGTTTAAGCTCCATCTAAGAATCAAAAATACTTTAAAGAATAGGTCATTACAAGTGAGAACTATGTGATCTATGTCTACACCTCCCTCATCAGATGCATTTGATTTAGTCTAAGACTATTTTTAGCTCTCTTATTTTTCTGCTATATCAACAAGAGCTCTATCCTCATCCAATTACATACCAAATTCTATAGGATCATGCACAAAAATTCTTTTCTACCTATGATTAGCTATCTCATATAGATCTAGAAGCTTTTGCTTTATCATATTGCTGGTTGCTTTCCTAAAGTGCCCTATTTTTTGCTAAGGCAAAATCACAAACAAGAATACCTATGACATCCATTTTAAGAGTTGATGTACTCTAAATATGTTGTTTTGTTTTTGGAACGTGTTTGTTTGGTGTCACATACCATTTGTAATTCATAGTTACCTATGATTGCATTACTACTTTTAGTATAATACCATTGGAATATCAAAGCCTCTATTTTTCTTTGATCAATATCTTTAACAACCTCTAAAAATTTTGGAATCCAAAATGATTTGGTAGAATCATCACCATCATAAAGGATGGCAATAAGTGTTCCAACATTGAATTCTTTCGAATTTCCATGACATCATGCTTCAGCAAATTTTTTCATCCTTGGACCTACATAAACATTCCTTTTTGGTGGACGAATAAGGCTTTAAAGTTTATTTTCATTACATGCTTGGACCATATTTATTGATCTTTGTGTGGTAAAATCCTATGTGAATGGAATATCAATTCCAATGGTCTTCATTGGTATTTTTTATAATCTCTTCTTGATATTTAAAAACTCATCCCACCTCGATACATCTTGATCCTTGGCATATTCTTTTGCATGCTCAAATTTTCTCTTCTTTTGAATAAGTACATGCATCCATCTCTTAATTTCCTCAACCACAATTCCCAATCCTTCCATATTGGTATTATATGCACATGGTGTTTGTTCTGCACCAGAGATGGCCAAATTAGGTACATGCAATAAAAATCTGCATCCATCTTTAGGCTCCCACCCAAGAGAGCATGAATACTACTTTGGAAATAAAAACGTTATTTAATCAAGCCTCCTCATCAAGAATACATGATTGAAACTCATATTGTGCAACGGAGCCAAACCCTTAGTATTGTTATCAAGACTTGCTTATGTATTGGTTGCAATAGGACTTTGGAACATTATGTAGGGTGTTGAAAAATGTCCTATCACATCTGCAACTGTTACAATTGTAGGTACAGAAGTTGAGGTAGAAGGTGTCGAAGATGATGATATTTTGCATATTCCTATTCATGTTGCGGTTTCTGTTGCACCTAATGTAAAGAAAATTTGTTGGGATGGCAGAGATGCCTAGGCACATGCATTGATAGCTTTGTCTGTCAAACATGCCATTATTCCTCACATTCACTCTTGTAGAACAGCTAAGGAAACTTGGGATACACTTACCACATTGTACCAAGCTAGGAATGAGGCTCGTGTTGCTTACCTCCAAGAACGGTTGGAGAGTGAGCACATGAATGAAGGTGATTCTATTGACAGTTTTCTAACAAAGATCAAAGACTTAAAGGAACAATTGATTTTTGCTAATGAGGTTATGTCAGATAGCTCACTTGTGTAGACCATTTTGAATGGTCTTCGTGATTCATATCAGAGTATTGCTTCTACTCTTCCGTTAATGATGAAAGGCAATCCAAATGCCTTTTCATTTGAGGAGTTAATCTTTATTCTGTTGCAAGAAGATTAGTCTAGGCAGAACAAGTCCATTATGCGTGTTGCAAACCAAGCTTTCCTAGCTAGTCAGAAGGGCAAAGGAAAATGGAGCTCTTCAACTAGTAAGAAGAAATCTGCAAATGTTGCACATTCCAAGAAGGAGGATAAAGATGAGAAGAAATCAGAAAAGCACAAATTGTATTGCAAGTACTGTAAAGGGAATGATCACATCATAAAGGAGTGTCCAAACCTAGCTGCTAAAGAGGCAAAGAAGAAAGAGGCTGGGATGGTTGTTGTAGAGGCCTCTACATCAAAAACAGAGTCTGCTAATCTCGTGCAGGAAGAAGAATGGGCGTTTACTACTGTCTGCAGTCTTGACCCATCTTCTCATGAGCAGTGTATGTCTACAGTAGACTCAAATGTTTGGTATTTTGATAGTGGAGTGACCAAACATATTACCTCGCAGCATAGTTTCTTCTCTTCACTCGAGCCTACCCCTACACTAGAATACTGTTACATGCATCAACAACTCCTCCTATCTTATTATGGGAGTTGGTAAGATCATTTTGACTACTGTTGATGGTATTTCTTTCACTTTCTTAGATGATTTCGTTATGTCAGGGATCAAGAAGAACGTGTTATCATTTTTTGCATTAGCCAAGATTGGCTTGGTTGTGAAATTTGTTGATGATAGGTGTACAGTTCATGATCTATCAAATGGCGATGTGATTATTGCTTCTGGCATTTTATGTTGTCGATTGTATAAGCTCATAGACTATGAAAGATCTCTGAATGATTCGACATGTGTAGTACAGGATTCTCAGGCTATGTCAGATGCAAGGCTTTGGCATGCACGCTTTGCTCATGTGAATTTTGCTAGTTTGCTACGCCTGCAAAAATCTGAAATGGTGTCCTCTTTGCCCAAACTTGACACACCTGGAAAACATGTTTGTGAAGGCTATATTTTGGGCAAAATGCAGCATTCCTCATTTCCAAAAGATGGTTCAATTCGGGCTACTCAGAAATTGTAGCTTATACATAGTGATATCTGTGGTCTTATGCAGACATCTTCTTTTGGAAATTATCTTTACTTCGTGACTTTCATTGATGATTTTTCCAAGCATGCATGGGTATATCGATTGAAGGCAAAATCTGAAGTGTTCATGTGCTTCAAACAGTTTTTGGTTTTGGCTGAAAATCTGTCAGCATGTAAAATGGGCACCCTCCATTCAGATTGAGGGTGGAATATATGTCTTCGTATTTTAATGCATTTTTGGCTGAACATGGGATAAAACACTAGTGTACAATGCCATATACACCTCAAGAGAATGGAGTTGCTAAATGAAAGAATAGGTCACTCATGGAGATGGCGAGGTCTATGGTCAAGAGTCAGGCTTTACCACATAGTTTCTAACTTGAGGTTATCATGTGTGTGGCATATGTACTTAACAGGTGTCCCACTAAAGCACTGCAGTCTATCACTCAATATGAGGCTTGGCATGATCGCAAGCCATCTGTTTCTCATTTGCGTGTTTTTTTGTTGTTTTGGCATATGCATTAGTGCCTGAACAACATCGTAGAAAATTGGACAATAAAGTAGTAAAATGTATTTTTGTTGGATATAGTTCTGAAAGTAAAGGCTACCGTTTATATCATCCATAGACTAAACGCATTCTCGTTAGCCATGATGTTGTTTTTGTGGAAGATGCTATTCAGCCATTGCTTTCATGTACTAAGGAGACATCTGTTAGCTCCAAAGACATGTATGATACTTTGCTGTCTCTTTTTACAGGTGGATAGTCTAGTGCTAGTCCCAATGAGGAAACTTCTTAGCCTTTGCAGGTTTCATGTGATCATGCATATCATTCCATTTGTGATGCATATTTACATGATGCACTACTTGATGAGAGAGCTGATATTGAGTAGGCAAAAACTATGCCGAAATGGCTGGTGCACACTTTGTGTGACAACAAATTAGATGCACCTCTCTCATATCATACTCGTTCAGGCTCTCATAGCACCTCTTTTGGATCAGCTTGCTATGCTATGGCTGCATCTAGTCTCTATGATGAGAATGAGCCTGTTTCATTTGATGAAGCACAAAATTCAGAAAATTGGATGGCTACTATGCAGTCTGAATATGATGCTATAATGAAGAATGGTACTTGGTCTTTATGTGATGTGCCTCCTAGCAAGAAGGCCATTGGAACTAAGTGGGTATAAAAGCTAAAGCGTAAGCCTGATGTTACAATTGACAGGTATAAGGCTAGACTTATTACAAAGGGTTATGCACAAGAAAGAGGCATTGATTTTGATGAGACCTTTGTACCTACTTGTCGAATGACTATAGTTCGTAGCATCTGTGCACTTGAAGCTCATAATGGTTGGAGTGTACACCAGTTGGACATTAAAACAACATTTTTGAATGGTGACTTGCATGAAGAAGTGTATGTTTTTCAGCCCCATGGCTTTGTGCAAAAAGGGCATGAAAACCAAGTATGCAGGTTAAAGAAAGCATTATATGGTTTAAAGCAAGCACTATGTGCTTGGTATGAGAAGATACATGCCTATTTGATTGCACATGGTTTTGAGAACAATCCAACTGAACGCACCTTATATGTTAAGCATGCTAATGATCTGCGTCTCATCATTGTTGTCTATGTTGACGACATGCTACTTAGTGGTCCTATTGAGAAGCATATTGCTGATTTTAAGGCTGATTTGCATGCCTCATTTGAGATGTCTGATTTGGGGCATTTGCATCACTATTTGGGCTTTTAGTTTATGCAAGTTCATGGTGGAATGGTTTTGTGTCAAACAAAATACATTTACACATTATTGCAATCGTTTTGGCCTTGAAGACTGTAAGCCTATTGCCACTCCTATGGAGATAGGTTTACTATTGAGTCTTCATGATGCTGGAGATGCATTTGATGATGTTCTCTATCAGTAGGCTGTTGGATGCTTGAGTTACTTATGCATTACTCGGCCAGATATTCAGTTTGATGTCTCATAGAGGAGGTTTATGCATTGCCTATGAGTCAAGCATTGGCAGGTGGTTAAGTGCAAATTTCGCTACTTGAGTGGTACTCGGCTACTTGGGTTGTTTTATCCCAAGGGGGGATCACTACTCCCAGATTTTCATGCTTTTCCTGACTTTTGGGTTGGTTGCTATGAAAATCATGTGTCCACTAGTGGCTTTTGCTTCATGCTTGGTAGCTCATGTATATCTTGGTTGAGCAAGAAGTAGCCTACTATGGCCACTTCCATTTGTGAGGCTAAGTATAGGGCAACTTTCACAGCGATTGTTGAGTGTGTATGGCTCAGACGCCTTATGGCTGATTTGGGTGTTGGTCAGTCTTTTGCCACCACCATCTTCACCGATAGTCAGAGCACATTGGTAGTTGCGAGGAACCCTGTGTTCCATGCTTGCACTAAGCACATTGAGGTGCATTATCACTATGTCAGGGAGAGGTTCTCTGCTGGGGAGATCAGTTTGGCATATGTGCCCATGTCGGAGAACATTGTAGATCTTTTCACGAAGGCTCTCCTTAGGGAGAAGTTTGAAGGTTTCCGCAAGGCTTTTGGCTTACTTCCTTTTGTGGAGTGATTTCCACATAGCTTGGCACTTCCTTACACATGACTGCCAGCTCCTTTTTCAGGGCATCACTCAAGGGAGGATTTGTTGATATGTTTAGGTAGTGATGTGTGTGAACACACTAGGACCACCAGGGCACGTTTTTCCCTCTTTAGGAGGTTTTCTTCCCCTGGCTTGTATATACACCTATTTCCCTAATGGGCTACTTATCTTTGTACATTCTGTAGTAATACATTCAGTATTGTGTGTTGTGCTCCAAGCTTCTTCTTCTTCCTTGTGCTGCTCATATGCTTCCATAGACGCCTATCTCCTACAATGTCGGTATATGTGAGGGACACTTCAATGAGCTTTATTAGATCTATCTACCAAGAGTGATGGCCCATTTTTTTCTTGCTTGCTCACTCATTCACATAAATTAGGTTTTTACTTATGTACTGGTCTTTATATATTGTAGTAGTTGTATTCTTGTTTTTAGGTCATTGTTGTACATTCCTTTTTATGTAATAGAAGAAGAAGAAGAAGAGCATTCTTCCTTGCCTCAATCTGAGTGTGTTCTTCTCTTTGTTTGTGAAAGTGCATGTGTGTGAGATCTTCCTTATCTCCTTCCTCGTGACATGGTATGACAGTCAGTGTGGTTGTAGAGAGCTCATGGAGCCATCTTGACCTCCATTTTGAGCCCACAAGGTGGGGCCCACAATTGCAAAACTCTAACTTGCGTCCTCTTCAACAAACACTCATATATTCTAGATCTAGAATTTCAAGTGATTCCGTGTACTGTTGATACATGAAAACTATGTTTTTTTAAGATCGAACTGTCATGTCATAGTGCAATAGTGTTCAAGCAGAAGTGTTGCTTGTAGTTCTTTGTAGTGTTGTAAATTGCTGCAAAAATGGCAAACGCAGATGGAATGAGTCAACTTATGAGCAATAACCTGGACAAGAATAACTTCCATGCTTGGAGATTCAGAGTGAAGAATTTCCTGATGGGAAAAGGCTACTAGATGTACATCGAAGGAGAGAACAAAAATGCTCTACAGTTATGAGAGAGAAATCAGACTGCAGACCAGTTAAAAGCATATGAGGAATGGAATCAAGGACCACGAAAGGTAATGTATTGGATATTTGTTAGCATATAGGATAGCATGATTGGGCACATACAAGATGCCAAGACTTCGAAAGAGGCTTGGAACAGTTTGGTCACATTATATGAGACTAATACAAAGAATGAGTTGCATACATTGGAGGAGAAGGGCATGTCGGTAAGTGACCACACCCTAAAAGCAAAAAGCATATGTGAGTCACTTGCATCTATTGGCATGAATGTAGATGATGATGATGATAAGATGGAAGTGTGCCTTCATGGTTTAGGAGCTACATATAAGAAGTTCACAACTTCTATACAGACCAGAGAAAATATTCCAAATTTTGTTGATTTGGTATCCATGCTGATTATTAAAGAAAAGAATCTTGGTGAGGATTCAAACTCCCAAGGAAAGCCCAATTCTGAGCACGTATTCTACTCTAGCATAGGAAGAGGTAGAGGTAGAGATCTCGAAAGTGGAAGAGGAAACAGTAACTAAGACCAAGGTCAACAACAGAGTCATGCAAGAGGAAGAGAACAATTTCAAGGCAGGGGGAGCCAAAGAGGTTGCAAAAAATTCCAAAGAAATGATTCAGGTAATGATAGTAAAGGATGTTGGAATTGAGGTAAACTCAAACACTTTGAACATGATTGCAGGTTGAAGAATCAAAATAATAGAAGGTAGCAAAACAACTATGCATCCACAAGTGTAGATGTTCATGGTTCAACGTCACATGATGAATACAATGTATGTTGGTGTTCCGAAATCGAATGATAATGTCTAGTATGTTGATTTAGGTGCTTCAAATCACATGACGAGTCATGCAAAATGGTTTACTACTTTGTAGAAATTGCCAATTCATGGATATGTTGAAACAGGTGATAACACATCAAACCCTATCGATCATATAGGAAACATAGCATTTTCTATGGAGGATGGGAAGGTAAAACATCTTGTTGATGTGCTGCATGTTCCAAATATAACAAAGAATCTGGTTTTTATTGGAGAAATGGTTGATGATGGATTACAAGTCATGTTCAATGCTGAAGGGTTATATGTAGTAGAATACAAACGTGATGAAAGATTGATTGCCAAAGGAAACAAAGTGGGTAGGATGTTCACCTTAAATGTGAAAATTCCTAGAATGAATGCAACCATGTTTGCAAAAGGTGCAGGAGTTATTGTTGATATAGAGATCTAGCACAAACCGATTGGACATGCAAACTTGCAAAGGCTAAAATTGATGCACTCAAAGGAGGTTGTCCATGGACTACCAAATTTCAAGGTTATAGAGATGCAAAAGGTATGTGCGGCATATCAATTTGGAAAATATTCAAGAGCATCAGTTCCACATGATAAGCATGTTAGTGAGAACATACTAGAAATAGTACATACAGATGTGTTGGGATCCTGCAGAGACCACATCTATCAAGGGTTGCAGGTTTTATGTTACTTTCATTGATGATCATACACGGAAATTCCGGAAGACAATACACAAAGGATGATATACCATGGACAATGGAAGATCGCATGATAGAGGATAGAGTGTGGACACGAAATGTCCATGTCACCAAGGAGGTAATGGTTGGCATACAATGGCTCACTAAACTCATCATATCGGCCTTGTTACAAAAAAAAATATGGATTGTAGTTAAAAGTCAAGCTTATGAAAATAATATATCACTGCATGAAAGTAAATGAAATTCATACGAACTAAATTATATTCACAAGAAAAGCCTGCAACAAAAATCTCAAATATATATGAAATAACACGAAAATAGTAAGAAGATATATGACACATCTAGAAGCAAAGGTAAGCATCATAAAACAAAAATGAGCAGAAATTACATTCAAAACACCGACAAAACCATGTCTGAAAATGTCAAGAGAACAAGGAGCTCAATTCAATTACTATAAGAAATTTGTATAAAAGTCTATCTATAAAACATAAGAAAGTAGAAACATAAGAACCTAAGCTTGGATCTTCGTTAAGATCCAATACCAAGGATTCGATACTTCTTTAGAAAAATATTCCATCAAAATCTATTATATAAATGGACAAACAAAACTTTAAGGTTGTTTGAGTTTATCAATCATCAAATGCATCGGAAGTGAGGTCTACTTCAAGAACCATTGGGCAATAGCATGGATTATACTTGATATACAGTGGCATGGTTGCCCAGGTACTCATCATCTCAGGGTGATCAGTTAGTAATCGCGCACGCCAATTAGGTTGGAAAATCGAGCCCGTGCGTGAATCTTCCTGTAAGTCCTCCGGCTCAAATTGAGTGGCAAAGGTGGGCTCCTTCCCCATATGCCTTTTAACTTCTGCATTATAATCATGTAGCAAGACATAGTAAGGCATGTATTGCGGCTCTGATGTTGTGATTAACTGTTGGTGGGATAGGTGTTGAAAGTAAGAAGATCAAAGAAGAGTTTCTTCCAGATTTGTGAGGGATTGAATTTGCATGGCGACACGATCATCATGTGTTTGTCCCACTTTCTCAACCCTTTTAACCCAATCCGGGACTCCAATTTCTAAAGTGTCCTGTCCTTCCTCTGTAACTCGGCTTCGAGGTGTTGGCATGGGTTCATATGGTTCTTCATAGCTGTCATCCACAGGAATTTCCACTACTGTATCAGGTTCTGGTTCTTCAGCTGGGGAGGGTGGCCTTTCAGATGGTAAGAGACGTGCTTGGAGTTCTGCCAGCTACTTCCGAAGGGTCTCTAATTCTTCTGTAGAGTGTTGCAAGATTATCCTCTCCTGTTGAGCTGTGGGGACACTGGCAATCTGCTTCTTTAGGTCAGCACATTCAGCCTCTAACTTTTCATATGACTCCAAAAAATTTGCATGCTCCTCGAGTAAGATGCGAATATCTTCTGATGGGACCGCTCTATACGTGGTAGGGCTAATGGTTGCTCCTCCGATTCCTTCCATAGTTGCTTCAAAATTGTCTTGGTTTTGTTGTTGAAGCTGCTTGTTCTCTTCTAATGCTCCTGCCATATGCTTCCTTAATAGCCCAAGATTGCATCTGAGTGTGGCATTGGATATCATTTGTGCCTGGAGCACACTTTCCAGTTCCTTGACTGCTTTATCATCCACCGTCGATATCTTTGATTCCAATATTGTGTGAGCCTGTTGTAAGGTGGTATGTTCTGCTAGGAGTGTTTGGTAATCAACTTCGAGAGTGTTGACTCTAGCCTATAGGCGCTGAGATTCTGCCTGGAGGGCAACGGTACGTTCTTCCAATTGATGGTATTCTTGTTATAGATGATGTGCACACTAAAGTAATGTATTGAACGTGCTATTTACATTAAGATGCAAGGGGGAAATTCTGGAATGTAGGCGAGGTGGGAATGGGAAGGAAGGTAGTGAATGCTATGTCTGCCAATGATGTGGTGAGTGGTGAGCTGGGGGGTAGGGGAGGGGGAGATGGTGGACTTGTGGGGAGAGGTGCTCTAGTTGGTGAAATGTCCATTGGGTCGGACAGAGTGGTGTGTGCAGGGGCTACCATGTAAGTTGGTATGGTAGGTGAAGTGAGTGTGGTGTTTATGTAGATTGCTGTTGTTGCGAACATCTAGGAATTGTGCCTCTAAGACACTAGAGTGCAGATGGACTACTCCATGAAAGATGGGTATTGGGGTGGTGTGATTGGGTTGAGTAATGTGTAGGGAGCAGATGGAAAGTGTGGGTCATGGACTGGGGTTACCCGTAATGGGGGATAAGCTGGGAAACAAAGGATGCCTTTTGTGGGTGCGGGGGTTCCAACCACACTCAAATTTATGGGGTGGACAATTATGGGTTCGGAGGACAAAAAGGGTGAAGTGTACAGGGGATTGGTGATGGAAAAGAAAAGGATGTCCTCTAAGGTTGGCTCTTGAAGGTGAAAGAATGTGCATGAGGTTGGGTTGTAAGTGGAGGTAGATGCGATGACTGCAGTTTCTTCCATGGTGGGAGGTGGTGGGGGATGTGGAGATGGTGGGGATGGGGGGTGCGGGGGTGAGATGGGTGATGTCTGGACAAAAGTTTTAGCAGAGAGGTCAATGGTGGTGGTGGGAGTAGTTGTGGTTTCAATGGTTACTTCTGGTTCTGTGATGGGTATTTTGATAGCCTTACCTGCTCGTGTAATGTGTCGACTCTGTGTTTGTCATATCTCACGGACTAGTTGACTGCTGTGTGGACGGCCTCCGGAACTCCTAACGATTTTGACACTAATTTGAGAAAGTTAATAAAATTTTGATCCACTCCGTCATTTGCTAGCATTTCTTGCATCAAGGCTTGGCCTGAGGCAAGGGAGAGTTGATGCCTTTCTTGCACTGCTTTGATCGTATCGTATAACCTTTGCAGTTGAGCTGTGTATGCAAGTGCACCTACAACTTCTTGCACTTCTTGTTGCTCATCTTGATGCCCTTGGTCATATTCCTCCTCGTCTTCCTCATATTCTTCATCTTCGTCGTCCTCTTCATCTATTTCAATTGTGGAAACAAGTACTTGGGAGGTTGTTGCCTGCGGGTGAATATTCTCCACTTGTTGTTCCTCTTCTGCCTCAAGATCTACGTCTCTTAACAATTGTTCAAAGTCTTCATTGTGAGTTCTTCGAAGGGTGCGCCACCAGGAAATTCAAGATCGGTTGGGACAGGAGGAAATATCAAATTAGGGCCATCGGTGCTGCATCTTGGAAGTCGTAATGTGAATGGCCGAACTCTTTGGGGTGGTGGGGTAACATCCGGTGTTAGGGTGGCTCCACATGGTTGAGCACAAGGTACTTGGACCGTTCCTCTCATCTTCTTGGAAGGGGGTCCAGTGGATGGCCGGCCTCTAAACTGCTGTACTCGATTCCACATGAGTGCCCATTGAATAGGGATGTCATAAGCCAAACACCTAAAAATTATTCTAGTTAGAGCACAACATCCATATAAAACATGCTTCCATGGCCATCGTTTGTGGGCTAGGTGTATCTGATCAATTATCCAATGGGTAAGTTGATGGTGAGGCTCTGTGTCTCTTCCAGATACAAACTAAGCCATATCTTTTTGGGCGGCATGGTGAATCTATCTTGGGCAGGAAAAGCAAAGTGTTGCATGCACGTGCAAAGGTGTATTGCAATATTAGGCGTCATGGCCACCATGTCCTTGAGCTTGGTGAGGCTTCGATTCTTCATGTAATCAGGCACTAGGGTCTCCTTCTCTGTTGGAATGTGCATTCCATGCATATCTAGGGCCTCTCTCACTAAGTTGTTTGAGAGCCTAAACCTTTTGTGCTCATTTCCTTTTGTCAGAGATGGGAGCACAAATGAGCTTGCTCCTTTTGGGTTCTTGTTTGGAGTCAAGGTATTAATGAGATAGTAGCATCGCATGAAGTCAGGCTTTGGGAGCCGGGCACTGAAGTATGCATCCAATCCTACCTTCTCCCATACCGGACGTAGACCTTCTGCATTTTGTAACTGTTTTAATTCCCTTGTAAAGAAATGGTATTTACCTTGCTTCCCATTGAAGTCTAACTCTAACTCCCATAGCTATGATCCCTCTCCCAAGGGTCGTGCAACTTCAGTGAATCAGTGGGAAGTCTTTCCCACATGCATGGTATGGCCACTTGGGGGGTCTGCTAATGGTATGATTTGGATGGCCTGCAACTCTTCTGGTCTTTCATTTGTCTTGGGCATAATCAATAAACTCTCTAAATCCACCACTTGGTGGCTTGTTTCTGCTTGAGAACTTGTTCCTGCAGCCTCAGCCATGTTGAAGAAATCACTGCCGATTCTGTGAGAATATACAAATGAATGTTAACATTGCAAATGGACACAACGTAGCCATGTGTCCCCATTACAACATTAACATGATGAATTGTGGCGTAGTTAGTCGGTTAGTTAGTGCTCACGTGGATATGAGTGTGAAATGTGGTTAGCTGATGCGGAATACCTATATGCTAATTGGGGGGTCGAGTGTAGTGTGGATGCAGTTAGTAAGCGGAAGTGGCTTTATACTTGGATCAGGTGGTTTATTACAAGGTTTGGTTTGCCAAACATAGTGATTGGCACTCTTTTTTGATAGGTGTTTTTGTGAGTCAAATAAGAGTGGGAATCCGCTCTTTGCGTGAATGAATTGTGTTGTACATGGTGTGTTTTATGTGTAGCTAGTTGAGCCCGCAAACAAGCCTTAGGCACCTAAATTTGTCTTGATTGTGGGCCAGCCTTCATCGACTTCTTGGGTACCCAAATAGACTTCACTTTCACAGAAGAGTTTTTGGAAGACTTCTTATTAGTGTCATGTTGTTGATCACTAATAGGAAGTTGAGCGAGTTGTTGTGGCTTGACTGCAATAGGATGCTCGCCTTTTTGCACCCACACTTGTTTTGGTGGTTGAGACACCGTGCTTCGTACTTTCTTTTGGCTTGGAGCATTGGTTGTTTGCTTCCTCTGCATTTGGCACTCCTTTGATTGTCGTGCTTCTACCGCCTTTGGAAAAGAAGGGAGTTCCACCGTATCCTTGACTTCTTTGTTGAGATAATCATCCCTCTGCATCACATAGCTTTGGACAAGAATAGCATGGTCATCTTCATGTGTACTCCTGGAAGAACCACGAGTGCGTGCCTTTCCTAGTTCCTTGAGTGCGTGATTTTCTAAATCAAGTGTAATACGTTTTTGCTTGACCCGGACTTGAAGAAGTCCAGTTCTTAGGTTTAGGTTGACTGCGTGATCATAGATCCAGTCTTGACCCAAGACAAGACGCTCCCTGAGATCCTCACCTTGACACACTAGTACTCTAACTGTCATTAAAACATCTTGAATGTAGAGGGGAAGCTCCACATTGCCCATGCAAGGGGTTTCCATACCTCCCAATCCTATGAGATATGCTTCTATAGGATTGACACTTAATTTCAACTTTTGACAGTAAGAAAATTTAACAGCACTAGTGACTACACCTGAGTCAATCAAGGCCCGTACAGTCCTTGTATTACTACCTTGTCCTATTGCTAAGGTCATAGAAGGATGTCGGTCAATTATTCTATTGGAATTTGCTCCTGAAACTTTACACATTGCCATATGATAGCCTTGATCTGCGTAGGCATCTATCCTAGGCTGTTCTCTACCCTTCCTTCTCAATTTCATTCTCCGGATGCATTCCAATGCTTTTGCTTGTGCTTCTTCTCGAATTCGCTTTTCCTCATCCTTGCATTTCTTAGTAGTGTTGAGTCGATTGAGCATTTCCTCAGTTAGGGGTTCTTGATATAACTTGACTCTGCATCCACTGATATAACTAGGGAGGACATCACCTTCTAGTGTAGCTAGCTGAACTGCTCCACTCGTTGAGATCCTATTTATGATCATAGGTCCATAGCCATGCTTCTCTAATTTTTTCGCATGTTGCTTCAAAGTGTAGACTAAGACTAGGTCTCCCGCTTTCAAGCCCTTATCCTTTACGTGGGCATCGAAGTATGTCTTCCATCTTTTCTTAGCTGCATATATTCGTGTTGTTGCTCTTAGTCTCATTTCACATATTCGTTCCAGGTCAAAAATTCTTGAAGAGAGTTCATGACCCGTCCACTCATGCTCCGGTGCTACTCTTAGAGTTGGTATCAAGAAGTCTAATGGAAGCACTACACTTTGACCAAACACCATCTGAAAGGGTGTAGCTTGGAGTACTGTTTTATAGGCAACCCAGTATGCCCAAACAGCATGATGTAGTTGTTTGTCCCAATCAGAGTGTTTATTATTCACTAATTTCGTCAGTACATTGCATAGAATCTTATTTGTGCTCTCGGCTTTTCCATTACCTTGTGGGTGATAGGGGGCAGACTTCTTGTGTACTACCAAGAACACTTGAAGAAGATTTTCAATGACTTCATTCAAGATGTAAGTGCCTCTATCCCTGACTAGCTCGATTGGTAGTCCATATCTGGTGAACACATTCTCAAATAAGAACTTTGCGGTTTTCTGAGCAGTTCTTTGTCATAGCTTTTACCTCTACCCACTTGCTTAGATAAGTTGTAGCCACAATGATGTATTCAGCATGGGAACCCTTAGCTGGGGGATTAATAGGACCTATGAAGTCTATTCCCCACTTAGAGAATGCACGTCCACCCATCATAGGTTTCAAAGGCATCTCGTCTTTGCGTATAGGATACTGAGTTCGCTGACAGACATCACACCTCTTCACATATGTATGTGCATCCATGTGAAGGATCGACCACCAAAGACCTGCAAATAGTATAGCCTTGATCAGCCGATCTGGTCCAAAGTGTCCACCTGCTACACCTTGGTGAGCAGTTTCCAAAATCTTAAGATATTCACTCTCATGGACACATATTCTCAAATATCCGTCTTTTCCACGCTTGTATAAGTTATCTCCAATGAGTGAGTAGTTTAGGGCTTCTTGTTCTAAACTTCTTTACCTCGTCAGGGTCATATCTTGAGGGAATGTTTTTGTCCTCAAGAAGGCTACTAGTGGCTCACTCCAATCTGGCACTATGGACACTTGATAAAGAGTGGCATGCTCTAGAGGGGGTTTAGTGCAACAGATCTGGCATTCCTTGCATAATTTATGGACGTCATCTTCCATAGTCGGCCAATGCACTCCGAGTCTCCTTAGAGTCTGTAAGGTTCGTTGCTTTGAGTAGTGTTGCTCTAATGCACCTACATGTGCTAATTGCACCCATTTTGCATACTCAGCCTCTTCCACACAACAAGCTAGGATCCCTTGATCTGTATGCTTGTACATACTTCCTGCCATGATCTGGTATTTTTGGGCTTTTACTATCTCCCTGTCTTGAGTGTTTACTACTGGATGTTTAGGCCCGTATTTCAATACAGGCACTATTGTCTTAGCCCATTGAGGTACAACTTCCAAATTAAATAAGTAAGCATCAGGAAGGTCATCTGATACTCCTTCTCGGGCCTTTTCTGATGTGAGTCTTGAGAGGTGGTCCACTCTCAAGTGAGTCTTACCTTTCCTTACCACAACTTCAAAGTCATACTGCATTAGTAAGAGGAACCATCTCACCAATCTACCTATATTGCATGGCTTGTTTACCAAGTATAACAGTGCTTGATGATCAGTAAAAAATTTAAATTTATTTGCAAGCAAATAGTGTCTAAACTTTTTAACCGCATATACCATGCCTAATCCTTCTCTTTCAGTGGTAGTATAATTTCGTTGAGCTGCATTCAATTGTCTACTAGCATAGGCAATTGGAAGATCCATATTGCCTTCACCAGTAGGTTGTGCTAGCACACATCCAATGGCATAATTGGATGCATCCACGTGAACATGGAATGGCCTGTTCCAATTTGGCGTTGCCAAGATCGGTGTTGAACACAATCTCCGTTTAAGCTCATTGAAAGAGTTCTGGCACTCATCAGTCCACTCAAAATTGGTCAAGAGTTTGTATACAAGCTTTGCAATGATGGCATACATGTGTATAAACCGTCGATAATATCCACAATGCCCCATGAAAGCTTGCACTTCCTTGACATTCTTTCGCCTAGGTAGCTCTCCAATAGCTCTCACCTTTTCTTCATCCGTGGATATGCCATTCCTTGACACTATGTGTCCTAGAATTTCTCCTTACCTAACCATGAAAACACACTTTTTTGGTTTCAGGCAAATTTGATATTCTCTACATTTGTCAAAGATTTGCTTGAGTTCAGGTATGTGTGTTTGTCTAATGTTGGAAACAAAGATCATCAACATAGACCTCTAAGTTCTTCCTCAGGAATTCATTAAACACGTGGCACAAGAGTCTCTGAAAGGTTGCAGGAGCATTGGTAAGACCAAATGGCATTACCCAGAAAGCAAATATGCCCCACTCTGTGGAAAAAGCTATCTTATGTTGATCTTCTGGTGCAATGGCTACTTGATTGTAACCAGAGAATCCATCAGGGAAGTTGTATACTTCCTTACCTGCTACTCTTTCTAGTAGATGCTCAGTGATAGGAAGCAAATAATTATCTCCAATGGTAGCTGCATTAACCTTTTTGAAGTTAATGCACACACATAGCTTTCCATTCTTCTTGGGCACCACTACGATGGGGGATACCCACTCAGTGTGCTCAATTTCATAGATCAATCTAGCTTCAACCAAGTGATCTATCTCTTCTTTTATCTTGGTTGCGTAATTATCATTATATGTGTATGGCTTCCGCTTAGAGGGTTTAGCATCCAAGGTCATGGGAATCGTGTGTGAGCATATGTCTGGGTTGACACCTTTCAAGTCCTTGTAACTCCAAGCAAATACATCTCTGTATTCTCTTAGCAGGGCTATCAACTCTTGCTCTTCTTCTTCCATCATGTCATGTCCTATGTAAGTGCATCTCTCTTCACCTCCTTCTATGGCCACAACTATCTTCTTGGTGGTCTCTTTGTTATCATAGGCCTCTTCGGATTGTGCCTCATGTTTAGGCATTCTTATCATGACTCTCCTGTCATCTATCTCATACTTCTTAAAATTCTCTGGGACCTCAAACAAGGATTCTTCCTCTTTTGGTGTGACTGCTCTCTTCTTCCTCTTTTTACCTTTGCTCTTGGTGGTCACTTGGGTGGTTAACCTCTGATCATTTGTGGGATCTTCATGTCTCTGAGGATGAACTTCCACTTCATAGAGGTATTCTTCATCTGATGCAAAAGGTGGGTCCATAATGATTGACTCTAGGTCGGAGTCACTTGCATCCTCAAATGCATCACGACTAGGTTTGCATTCTTCTAAAACTACATCTCCCATGACTGGCTCTATTGAGAAAACAAAAATGTCATAACCATCATCATCACAGTGGGGTGTCCATTGTTCTTCATTGATGGCTACATCCATTGTTGCTAAAATTTCCGCCCAGCCGTGAGGTTCAAATTGTTCATCAGGAAATACTACAGGTGCATAGGCTTGGTCTTGAACTGATCTATGGGTTTCCTTAGCACTTATCTCTCTGGCTTTTTCTCTCTTCAGCTCTTCTATTGACACTTTGCACATCCATAAGTGGGTGTCTTCATGCATCCATGAGGATCCTGATCCTATGTAATGCACCGATTCCGTATCATCTTTTTCTTTATGGATGGAATTCCATTGGAGAGGAGGGACATCTCTATGAGAGTAATCTTTGAGATTCACTTTGGTCGTGACACCTAAGTGTTGCAGGTACAAAGAATTAGTTCCCCAATCCTGTACCACTTGCAATTGCCGCATGAATGGTCTTCCCAAAATCATCTCATAGGCATGGTTCTTGCTAAATTCACAGATAGCAAATGTGTGCTCAAACTCTACACCACAAGTAGTGAGAGTTATTCCTTCTAACAGCCCTAAGGGTCTCTCTATGTCACCATCAGCCATCTGCGATTTCATTCTCGTGGGCCTGAGTACTGGCTTGCCCCAACACTTCCATAGGGAAGTGGTAGCAATTGCAACTCCTGCACCAGAGTCCAGAATTGCCTTCGTAGTGTATCCCTGATGGGTAATGGGAAGATAGGTGTTTCCTTCTCCTTTACTCATGCCTCCTATCTTGTCCAAAGGTATCTCTGGCAGTGTGCGATGAGATCCTACCTGGGAATGAGGTTTTGCTACTATTGGCACCTGATTGGCTACATGTTTCCATAGCTCTGGCCTAACCTTGAGTAGTTCCTCTAAGGTGAGATTGCACTGCACTTTGGTGTTTTTCACTACCTCTATGTTCCTAGGCATGACTGAGTCTTCATTTCGTACCATGACCATGGGCGCTCTCATACAAGTGGACTTAGCTTCCCATGAGCCTGTAAAGTGGGGTAGCTCTTGTAAGGAATTAGACTCAAAGTCTAATCTCTCCTAAGATTGGGTACTCTCTTGCTCTCCATAAATAGAAGGAATGTCTTTGGGAATTGATCATGCGCATCATCCACAAGTTCAAATGGAGGAGGGACTTCACTCTCTTTTGCCCATTTTTCTTCTTGAATCTCTTGCAAGAACTCTGGTGTGTACCGATTCATAGAAGAAGATGTGTCTGGTTCTATGGAGTTAGGCACATAGGCTTCTTGGGCAGGAAGGCTTACTCTTTCACTTGCCTTGCCCTTATTTGGAGGGGTGGGTTCCTTTTCTGATTGTGCAATTAGCCTCTCCAATCTTTCTAGCAGTCCATCAAAGTGCAACTACGTCTTAGCTGAACTAGAGATGTTAAAGAGGCGACTGGCTTCAAACATGGTCTGAGCCAATTCCACCATCTTAGCACAAATTTTGCTTTGTTCAAGCTCTAGCTCTGCTCTAGGGTAACACTTTTCGTGATCGGTTACATTTGGCCCTTCTTGGATTCTAGCCTGATATGCCTTACGCATCATATTTAGGTCCTCAAGAGTGGGATCTGCTAATATTGATCCTACTCTAGGGGGTGGTGGGGTTGTATGAGGCGGGTTGGAAGGTGGTGGATTGGATGGAGATGGGAGTGATGGTGGTGGGGTAGTGTGAGAGGGAGTTTGAGATGTAAGTTCAATTATCCTGGCTTTTGTTTCTCTTAGGCTTTCCTCGAGTTCACTCATCTTCTTAGCCCATTGTCTTTTCATTCTTTCTCGACTATCCTTCCAAGCTCTAGTGCTCTTTGTTGGAAGTAGCCAGAGGCACAGACGACGTGGAAGCATGTAACGACGGAGCAGGGAGTCAGTCGGATTTTTTTTCAAAAAAATTATGTTTTAAAAATACTTTTCAAAAACCTCCAATAGTGATTTTTATCACTATTGTAACATATGTAAAATATAAAAACCCTTTTCTTAATTTCTAGCTCCATTTTGTGCAAGCCGAGGAGTCCTCGAGCTTGAGGAGCTTACGTAGAATGAGCGTATCAATTTTGGTTATTTTTAGACACCGTTTACCCCTTCAAATAGCACTTAGGACCTATTTTTTAACTATGCCGGTCACTAGATGTGAAACTGGTCAAAACTAGTCTAGAAACTATAAAAAGAGCTAGAGAGCTCATTTTTGAGGTTAGCTTGTTTAAGTAGAGAAGAGCTTAGAGCTACGTTGAGCTTGTATGAGTGTTCTTGAGTAATAGAGTTAATTTCTCACCTTCCATTGTGTCTTGCTTGTCTCTTCATTGTGTGTGTGTATTGTGTGTGTGCATCTTTGTGCTTCTCACCTTCACTCTCACTTCATCTCACATTCACGATCTTCATATCACTCCTACCTCTTCCACGGATTGACAATTAAGGAGGTGAAGCTTCTTAACGTGGTTCTCACCATTGTCCTAGAGCAACACCAAATTTGGCACCGTTGCCGGGGATCGAGTTTAGGACGAATGTGTGATGGTAAGAGTATAGCAAGAAGTGGCGTTGGAAGGTAAAAAATTTCAGTTTTTGTTGTTGTTTTTACTTAGTTTTTAGTGTTTTTCACCTCCCCCACACTCCATCTTCATCACCGCATCATCATCTTCATCTCCAAAAAAATCAGAAAATTCACCATATCCACCCATTCTCCTCATTTCCCCTCATTTGTGCATGCGAGAGAGTGAGAGAGAGCTTTTGTGCTTGTGTGTACTTCTATTTTCTTGAGTTTTCTTGCAGGTACAGAGCTCCAGTGCATCACGAAAGCTTGGAAAAGGTAAAATTTTCAGCTTCTCTCAGAAATTTCTGACTGTGTGAGACCATCGCGATGGTCCGCAAAGCTCAGAATTTGAAGAAGGCGACCACACCAGCGTGTAGAGCACACTTGCACCTCTAGGAATCCATACTTGCATTGCAAAAAATCACATTTTGGTGGACCATCGCGATTGGCTCAGACCATCGCGATTGTATCACACCATCGCGATCGGCTCACGCCATCGCGACGGCTCGGCCGGACCATCGCGACGGTTCATTTGGACCATTGCGACGGTTCGCGGACCATTGCGACTCTTTGGTTGACCCCACACCATCGTGATTGGCTCACGCCATCGCGTCGACACTGCCACGTGGCAAGCTAGACCATCGTGACGGTTCGCACATCATGCCATCGCGACGGTTTGCAGACCATCGCGACAACTCAAATTTTGGACCATCGCGATTGGCTCACGCCATCGCATATGTGACCATCGCGACGGTTCACTTTTGGACCATCGCAATTGTTCACGTTGACCGTTGACCGACGCCATCACGATTGTCCGCTTGATCGAGCCATCGCGATTGTTCACTCACCCCGAGTATCGCGATTGCTCACATTTGGACCATCGCAACCCTGCACTTCAGACCATCGCGATTGTTCACCTCCACGCCATCGGGACGGTTCGCCTGGACCATCGCGACGGTCCCAAACCATCGCGATTGTCTCACGCCATCGCGATTCTGCACCCCCATCGCAAATTTTAGGGTTTCCTTTTTTGGCCAATTTTTGGGCTATTTTTGGGAAATTTTTGGGTGATTAGACTCATAGGAGACCCCTTAGCTCATATTTGGAGAAAAACCTGTTTGTTAGTTTTTACCCCAGGGCCTGAACGGTCATAACTTTTTCATCCGAAGTCCGTTTTTTGAGCTTAATAGCTCGTTAGAAAGCTCTTTACGAGTACTACGTGACCTCAACTGTTTTTTCTTAAAGAGTACGTCTATTTTTAGATAAACTATTTTGAGGTTGACCTAGTTTGGGACTAGAAAGCCAGGGGGCAAGCATTGAAAAGTTGGGCAAAAGGGAAGGGACTTAAAAGGTGTATATACTCAAGTACTGGATCATCCAACTGTGAATTGGTCTAATATTGAATTTTTCCAGGTCTAGCAAGGGCAATCAAAGGCAACCAAAGCAAGGCAGTGAAGGGAATAAAGCTTGGGAAGCGCGGCTTCTTGGGCATCAGAGCAACCAGAAAAGCTGACTCGAGGTTGGAAGATTACTCAACCCCCTCGGTCAATCTTAGCTTAGGATAAACGTTAGCATTGTGGAGTAAAGACGATAAGAACACCTCAAGTTCAAGGGAATTAAGTTTATCAAGTTCAAGACTAAAGTAAAGGTGTGTGACACGAAAACCTAAAGGAAAGAACATAAGTCTGACGGAACGAGAACTCAAAGTACCACAGAAAGTCGAATTCCTGACGCATACATTAAGACAAGAATCTAAAGAAATTTAAAAATAATTAAGAAAGTAATAACAAAGAATCATTGACGATCTGAGTGTGTACTGAGTGTGCAAGGAAGAAAATTAATGAACCTTAGATCGGGAAAACATATAGGCAGGTCAGACCGACGAAGCCTTAGATCATCAGAGGCAAGTGTAAGAACTACTGCTCGATCGTGGGCTCAGCAATTGAATAGTAATTACCCCTACGAGAGCTCAGATACTAGTGAATCAGAAATGGCATTTAGCACAGAAAGACCAGAAGTAGGGTCAAATGTAGCATACTTGGAAAAGCCTGAAGGACCCTATAGGACTCAACTAGAGTTTCGTCAAACCAACCGCTTAGGTGCTCGCATCTATGAGGATGGTTTGAGAAGACAAGTGATGCAAATGCATAACACCGATCAACCCATTGGATTGGAACGTCCAGTGGTGAAATTCGAGAGAGACGCGTACATAGACAAGGAAGGAACGATGTATATCTTAAGTACGCAGCCAAACAATACCAATGAGTTTGGCGTAGTTAAGCTAGAAACAGAAGCAAAATCTCAAGGAAAGGAACCATTAGAAGAACCTAGAACACCTAGAGGAAAATCTGTACTGACACGAGTACTAGTTCCAGAAGGGACCCCTTAGGACAACAGAAGCATAGAGTTGTTTGTAAATAAAGAAACTGACGAAGCATTTTGGAGATACAGAACAGAACAACCTAGCGAGGTAGGCTCCATCATAATCTAGGAATTTAAGGACCCGGATACACCTGGAAAGGTTGTATACCTGGATGAGACTTCAGAAAGAGTCTTTGTGGTGCCTGACCACGCTAAAAACACATACACATGGAGAGTTGAATTGGTATTCCCTCCATCTAGAACGAACAAGAATACAAGTCAACAAGGGGTAGGAACATCATCAGCCCATGAAAATCAAAGAGAAAAGAATAAAGAAAGACCGGAAGTAAGCTTCACTCATCTCATAGGGAGAGATAGAACAACCACAGACACTAATAGAGCGGATAGACAAAGAGATCATGGAATACCAGGCGGTAGAGATGATTTTCCTCTACCTAGACCACGTGAACATGCAAGAATATTGAGACCCACTCAGTTAGTAAAGTCCATGAAAAATTACTTTGATGGGACAGGAGATCCCTATGACCATGTTGCAGAATTCAAGCAAGTACTAAGAGCAGAACAAGTCGAAGACATGTTCATGCAATATAACGCATTTGGGCTAACGTTAAAGAATACCACTTTAACTTGGTTCCAACCATTGCAACGAAGGCAATTTAGAGACATCCATCACTTTTTAGAGTCATTCATCACTGAATTCTCTAAAAGTGGAATCAGACATGACACGTCTTCGTTGATTCATAGCTTCAAACAGACCCCTCAGGAAACAGTCAGACTGGCAAGACGTAGGTTTAGACAATGTGTTGAACGATGTCCAATGCAAGAGCTACCGTCACAAGCCAAGCAAGTGTCATTGTTTCTAGATGGCTTGTTGAGCTCTAAACTACGCTTCTATGTGTACCTAAAAGAACCCACAACGCTAGAGCACTGTGTAAGAATTTGTATAGACATTGAGGACAACTTAGGAGACAAATTGGAACTCTCAAAGGTCTATAAGGACTCAGACTGTTCATCTCTAGCATCCACAAAATTGTCCAACTCGATAGAAGACCTAGCAGAAAAAGTGGCCCAGAAACTAGGAGTTTCTAGTAAACCTAGGGTACTAACCAACAAGCATTGTTACACTTGTGGTGGAAATCACGTGGCAAATGTGTGTCCCACAAACCACAACCACAAGCCAACCCTAGTGGCCAATACTGTACAATTGAGAGAAGATACACGAATCATACGGCTCAGGACTGCCCATACAACAAACAGACCGTGAGACAGAACTACCCGCAAGCATATGCACAGCCAGGTAGGTATCAAGGTCAATACAATGCTCAGCCTTATTACTATAGGCCTCCTCAGAACTACCCATACCAGGCTCAACAGAGACCTCAACCGGTCTTAGCTCAGCAGCCACCCCCACCAGCGAATGTCATCTCAATCAAATACGCTGCTGCAGAAGAGAACCTAAGTAGGGCCTTAGGGCCTTCTTCATCACCTTTGATCACAGAGAGTGACCCGAACTCAAACAATTTTGACTCTACGCATGTAGATAGTCCACTCGCATATTACACGGAGTCACCAGAACACGTGGAGACATATCATTACGATAGTCCACCAGTGGAACCTAGTTGGGAGCCAGACTATGCTAATGTGATGTACACAAACCCAAATCCACGGCCCCAACTAAGACAGCAAAGACCACAGGGCCCTAGAGGACCATGCTTTAGGTGTCAAGGAGATCATTTCATAAAGGATTGTCCACATCCCTCGATAGCTGGGCAATCACAGTACTATAACATCCAAGGCTTTTGTGCCGATTATGGTAAAGAGCACATAATCAAAGATTGTCCTAAGAACCCTGTGAATGCTTCAAATGTGACACCGATCAACGTGATAGGTATTGTAAACAACACAGATGGATCCAACCCTACCTACGTGCCTATTCAAGCTATAACAAGAGCCCAGGAGCTCTTACAGAACCAACAGCTTAATCAGGAGAAAGTAGCTGGAAGTAGTGAAGTTGCAGAATCTAGTAGTAAAAAGACAAAATCTTGGAAAGATTCTAGAGAAAGAATTAAGAGAAAATGGAGTAAAAAGATAACTGAGTTGGAAGGAAGTTTAAAAGAGTCGAGAGCCAAAATCCTAGAATTGACTTCACAGGAATTGAATCAAGAGAATCCGGCTCAGAAACAAGGATCAGTTTTAGCGGAACCCATACCAGAAAATCTAGACATGATGTTTCGTGCATATCAGGCTAGATTAAAAGAGGGACCTCAAGTAGCTGAAATGAGTAAAAACTACCCTCGAGCTGATCTAGAAATTGAGAGAACTAAACTGTGCATGAAGATGGTAGAATTAGCACAAGCTTTGTTCGAAGCCTCTAGATATCTTAATTAGAATAACATGGCAAAACCTGAATTACACTTTCAAGGTCTAATGGAGAGGCTAGAATACTTGATAGAAAGCAAAGAGAAAAAGGATCAGCACAGGAATCTTAGTGTCCCAGAGACAAAGGAAAGGACTGCACCATCCCTGTCTCAAGTACCCAATACAGAAAGTCAAGACAATTTGTCTTCCATACATAAGTATTCACATGAATTTTTGAGAAAAATCCAAGAAGAAAAATGGAGCAAAGAACAAGGAAACCATCCTCCTATTCAAGAAATAGATGACTTGCAGGAACAATTTCCCCAAGACATTCCCTCTATTTACAATGATGTAGAGGAAGAACAACTGAGTGAACACACAGCTTTTGAATCTAATTCTTTACAAGAATTACCTCAGTTCACAGGACCTTGGGAATCAAAGTCTATTAGTATGAGAGCACCCACGATAATAGTGAGGAATGAGGAATCAGTAGTCCCTAGAAACACGAAAGTGATCAAGAATACCAAAGTACAGTGTAATCTCACTCTAGAGGAGTTTCTAAAGGTAAAACCAGAATTGTGGAAACATGTAGCAAATCAATTCCCCGAGCTTGCTACTACTCCCTCACAAATAGGATCACAAAATAAGGTACCAGAGATACCCGTAGAAAAGATTGGAGATGTAAGCGAAGGAGAGGAAGGTAACACTTATCTTCCAATAATCCATCAGGGCTACACCACGAAAGCTATCTTAGATTCAAGAGTCGGAATAGCCATAGCTACCACCGCTTTATGGAAACGTTGGGGTAAGCCAGCATTAAGACCCACCAGGATGAAGCTACAATTGGCTGACGGACATATAGAAAAACCATTAGGCTTACTAGAAGGCATATCTCTCACCACTTGTGGTGTAGAATTTGAGCATACCTTTGCCATTTGTGATTTTGCAAAAAATCATGCTTATGAGATGATATTGGGACGACCATTCATGCGTGAGTTGCAAACTGTACAAGATTGGGGAACTAATTCTTTGTACTTGCAACATTTAGGAGTGACTACCAAAGTCAATCTTAAAGACTATTCGCATAGAGACGTACCCCCAATACAATGGAATACCATCCATAAGACTCAGGTAGAGACGGAATCCGTGCACTCATTAGAGTCAGACCCTTCTTGGTTGCATGAGGATACTCATTTATGGATGTGTAAAGTAGCCAAACAAGAGGAAGAACGATTAGAAGCAAGGACCTTAGGTGCAGAACAACATCCACGAACCCTTCAAGATCCAGCTTACGCACCTGTAGTATTTCCAGATGAAGAATTCGAACCCCATGGTTGGGCGGAAATCCTAGAAACCATGGATGTAGCCATCAATGAAGAACAATGGACACCCCACTGTGACGAGGATGGCTATGACATTTCAGTTTTCACAATAGAGCCAATCATGTGCGATGCAATTTTAGAAGAGTGTGAACCTAACACTGATGCATTTGAAGACGCGAGTGATTTTGATTTAGAATCAATTATCATGGACCCACCCTTTGCATCAGAGGAAGAATATTTTTACGAAGTAGAAACTCACCCTCAGAAACAGGAAGAAGTTATGAATGATGTGAGAATAGCCACTCAAGTGACTAGCAAAAGTGAAGGCAAGAAAAGAAAGAAGAAAGAAACCATGTCAGAAAAAGAAGAATCTTTGTTTGAAGTACCCGAGAACTTCAAGAAATATGAAATCGAAGATAGAAGAATCATGGTACGAATGCCTAATAGAAAGGCGAATGACGGACAAGTATATGATAACCGAGAGAAAACCAAGAAAATAATAGTAGCCATAGAAGGAGAAGAAAAAAAGTGTACATACATAGGGCATGATTTGACAGCTGGAGAAGAAGAAGAATTAGTTGCCGTATTGCGTGAATATAGAGATGTTTTTGCGTGGAGTTACAAAGACTTGAAAGGAGTAGACCCAGATATATGCTCTCATAGAATCCCTATGACTCTAGATGCAAAACCGACAAAACAAAAACCGTACACGTACAATGATAACTACGTTGCGAAGATTAAAGAGGAAATAGATCGTTTGATAGAAGCAGGATTCATTTACGAAATTGAGCATACCGAATGGGTATCCCCCATTGTGGTAGTGCCCAAGAAGAATGGAAAATTGTGTGTGTGTATTAACCTTAAAAAAGTTAATGCTGCCACGATTAGAGACAGTTATCCTCTTCCTATCACGGAACACTTATTGGAAAGAGTTGCGGGCAAGGAAGTGTACAGCTTCCTTGATGGATTCTCAGGCTATAATCAAGTAGCCATTGCTCCAGAAGATCAACACAAGACGGCTTTTGCCACCGAATGGGGTATATTTGCATTTCGTGTAATGCCATTTGGCTTAACAAATGCACCCGCCACTTTCCAATGACTCATGTGTCATGTTTTTAAGGAATTCCTACGCAAGAGTTTGGAAGTTTATGTCGATGATATATGTGCTCATTCTAATATCAAGCAGACGCATATGCCAGAGTTAAGACAAATATTTGACAAATGTCGAGAATATCAGGTTTGTTTGAACCCAGAAAAATGTGTTTTCATGGTGAGACAAGGCAAAATTCTAGGACACATTGTGTCAAAAAATGGAATCTCTACGGATGAAGAAAAGGTGAAAGTAATTGCAGAATTACCTAGACCAACTAACGTAAAGGAGGTACAGGCATTTATGGGCCATTGTGGTTATTATAGGAGATTCATACACATGTATGCAATCATAGCCAAGCCATTGTACTCTCTTTTAACCAATTTTGAATGGACAGATGAATGTGAAAATTCATTCAATGAACTTAAACAACGTTTGTGCTCAGCACCTATATTGACAACCCCGGATTGGAGTAAGCCATTCCACGTACACGTGGATGCATCCAATTATGCCATAGGATGTGTGTTAGCACAACCCACGAATGAAGGTAACATAGATCTCCCCATAGCTTACGCGAGCAGACAATTGAACGCAGCAGAAAGAAATTACACTACTACATAACAAGAAGGATTAGGGATGATCTACGCGGTAAAGAAGTTCAGACACTACTTGTTGGCAAACAAGTTCAAGTTCTTTACAGATCATCAAGCCCTATTGTACCTAGTCAAAAAACCATGTAACACAGGACGATTGATACGTTGGTTTCTATTACTCATGGAGTATGATTTTGAAGTACTAGTCAGGAAAGGAAAGACACATCTTAGAGCTGACCACCTTTCGAGACTAACCTTAGGAGAAGCTCCTCAAGGAGTAGCGGATGATCTACCAGATGCATACTTGTTTAACCTTGAGATAGCACCAGAATGGGCTAAACCAATAGTCCCTATTCTGACATACGGACCCAAGAATCCAAGGATAAAGATCAAAGAAGGAGAGATTACCAAGTCTCAGAGATACCAAATCATAGCAGGAAGCATATATAAACAGGATAATCAAAAGATTCTCGCTTTTGTGTAGATGAATTAGAACATGCGAGTTGGTTGCAATTAGCACACATAGGTGCACTAAGGCAACATCATTCAAAACATCGAACATTACAGACTCTGCATAGACTAGGAGTATATTGGCCTTCGATGGAGGCAGATGTCTACAAGTTGTGTAAAGAATGCCATGTTTGTTGTGAAAGACCACCAGTAGAGCATGCTACATTATATCACGTGTCTCTCACACGAGACTGGAGTGAACCTTTAGTGACATACTTGAGGACAAAGACATTCCCTCAAGGCATGACCTTAGCTCGACAACGCAGTCTGGAGCAAGAAGCTCAAGACTATTCACTTATTGGCGATAATATATACAAAAGAGGACGAGATGGATATCTAAGACAATGTGTTCATGAAAGCGTTTATCTAAGCATACTAGAGACTGCACACCAAGGTGTTGCAGGAGGTCATTTTGGACCTGAAAAGGATAATCAAAGCCATCCTCTTTGCAGGATTATAGTGGCCCACTCTTCACATGGATGCTCATACCTATGTTAAGAGATGTGATGTGTGCCAAAGAACTCAGTTTCCTACTCACAGAGATGAAATGCCATTGAAACCCATGATGGGAGGACGTGCATTTTCTAAGTGGGGTATAGACTTTGTAGGACCCATTAACCCCCCTGCAAAAGGTACGCATGCTGAATACATCATTGTTGCGACAGATTATCTTACCAAATGGGTAGAGGCAAAAGCCACAAAAAAGAATGATGCACACACAACTGCAAAATTCTTATGTGAGAATGTCTTTACAAGATATGGATTGCCTATAGAGTTAGTGAGCGATCGCGGAACTCACTTTCTAAACCAAGTCATTGAATATTTGTTACAGGATTTTATGGTGATTCACAAGAAATCCGCACGATATCATCCTCAGGCCAATGGTCAGGCTGAAAGCACTAATAAGATCCTTTGTAACGTACTGACGAAACTCATGAACAACAAACGTTCAGATTGGGACAAACAGTTACACCACGTTATTTGGGCATATCGAGTGGCCTACAAGACCGTACTCAATGCAACTCCCTTTCAGATGGTTTTTGGTCAGAATGTTGTGCTTCCTTTGGAATTCTTGATACCGACCCTTGAGGCTGCACAAGAACATTAGTGGACAGGCCATGAATTATCAGCGAGTATAATGGACTTGGAACAATTAGGAGAAACCAGGCTGGAAGCTGCAGCAGGCATATACGCAGCAAAGAAGCGACAGAAAGCCTATTTTGATGCGCATGTGAAAGACAAAGCCTTGAAAGAAGGAGATTTAGTTCTAGTATATACGTTAAAGCAACACGCACGGAAGTTAGAAAAGCGAGGTTATGGACCTATGATCATTAACAGACTCTCGACAAGTGGAGTAGTATAGCTAGCCATCTTAGAAGGAGACATAATGCCTAATTATATTAGTGGTTGTAGAGTCAGGCTATATCAGGAACCTCTTACTGAGGATATGCTTAGACGACTCACGTTGGCAAAGAAGTGTAAGGAGGAAGAGAATAGAATACGAGCGGAAGCTCAGGCACAAGCAATAGAACGCATTAAGCGCATGAAACTAAGAAGACAAGGACTAGGGAGAGAACATTATAACCCTCTGGAAACATCACCCAGATATCCCATGGCCATGTGTCAAGTAAAGTCACGAACCCATCCTAGCATAGTGGACAGGAGACCATTCATTACAGTCAGGCTAGAGCACGGCAACCCTTGTCAAGAGCTCAGGGCTTTAATTGACTCAAGTGCTGCGACTAGTGCAATTAGATGGTCCCACTATAAGGATTCAAGAATAGAAATGCGACTAATTGAGGCATACCTCATAGGGCTAGGAGGCATGGAAACCCCTTGCATGGGCAAGGTGGACCTTCCTATCCTCATTAAGGATGTGACCATGACAGCGAAGCTACTAGTGTGCCATGATGACGACCTGATAAAACCCCTAATCCTTGGACAAGATTGGCTATACAATCACTCAGTGGACCTAAATCTTAGACAAGGCTCCATACAGATTGGAACCTTAGATCAGAAGCGAGTGATACCACTTGACTTCCCTAACGGCATTCCAACTGAGGTTTGTAACCCTAGACCCTATGAAATGCATGCAACGGAAGACCGGAAGATCCTTGGTCAGATCAGTCACGTTACGTCTACACCAACCCACTCGGGCTTGGCTATAGACAGTTGTCAATCAGGAGGACGTCAGGAGATCTTCCCTGGGGCTTCTTGCAAACTAGAAGGGGCAATTACCCAATCGCTAGGGCAGATGGACACAATCAGCGGTCAGGTGGGTTGCATCAGCGGACATATGGGCAAAACACCCTGCGGTGCCCATCCTTCCAAACTTGCTGCGGACTGGCCTAGATTAAAGATAAAGAACGAATCACTTCCTAATGGGCAGGTCACGCAAGTGTTGGACCTCCCTTCTTTTCCAAAGCAGAGCGTCCAATGGACCTCTCAAACCCAACCACGAAGGAGTCAACCACAACAGAGGAACCCAGACCGACGACACCACCAGATAAGGCAAAGAAAGCAGCAGTATCAACATCACAGAACAAGTGGCACGAGACAAATATGGGTGCCAAAAGGACAACAACCACAGGCTATTGGCAACACTGCAGAGACGAACAGGACAAAGTTTCAAAAGAAGCAGAGTCAGTATCCAAAGTCTCCTCGACCTTCTTCTACAAGTTCGACCATTCGACAAATTTGGATCGCCAAGAAGTACCTTATGAACAGATCCACACCCACGCAAATTTGGGTACCAAAACCATGTATTATAGTTCAACACTCAAGCCATGTATTATACACCCCGCCGAAATCTCTTCACCCTTCAATAACACCACATACGATACCATCTTTTGTCCCTCATAAGAAACACACCATCCGCTCAAAAACTCTTAGGAAATGGATGCTGAAACGTGTCCAGAAGACTTCCCCTAACCCATTGTCTGACACCACTACCACCTTAACTAATCTTCATCCTTATAATAAATCACTTACATTTGAACCCTGTATAAATTCACACACCATAACCCCACATCACGCATAATAAAAGCTCATCAAGAAATGTATGCATAATCTGAAGCATGTAGGTGTCTAGAGACCTGCATTAGTTTTGCAAAAAAATCATAGCATCAATCACTTCACAACACTTGGCTACACGGGTTACACATCTGTTATGGAAAGGGATTGCGATCTCACCTTAATGGGATCATAATTAATTTTCATACTAATGTGCTAATCTTTTGTAGCAGATCTTTTCCATTAGCTCGTCAGTCATCATGCAAACCGAAGAAGGACCATCAGAAGCTGGCCCGAGTGCACCAATCGACCGAGCGAGAACGGCTAGTTCCAAAGCCGATGAAACGTGGTGATGTAACTAAGTGGGAGGATATTTCAGCTATAAACCCTGAGCTCTCCAAGCCATTGCGGTGTCCGTAAGGTGAAGCGTTCCTATAAAGTTCAATTGCGTCAAAATAAGAAGGTGGGATAATCTTTTCACTAACTATTTGCTCTTTTATAGTTTCGTTTGTTTCTTCTTGGATGTTTTCTTCGTTTCTATCTACAGTTGGAGGAAAATTTTCTTCACTAACACAAGGAGGAACAGTAGAAAGTAAAGTTATAGTTGTCCTAGGATCATACAAAGATTCTTCTACTATTACTTCTTTTATTAATTCTTTATCTTCTATTGGTTTTGGAAACAACAATTCAAAAGTTGATGAAGGTAGAAAGGTGTTACAAGAAGAATTTTCTTTAGACATAAAAGATGATACTAAATTAATAACCAAAGTCCTACACAACCTCAAGGATGATGTTTATAAATGACAGTCTAAAAGATAGCCTATACAAGCTAATAAAAGTTTCAAACTAAGGAAAATCTCTGCTTTTCAAACTTCAGGTCACATGTGTATCTCCAGTTCTTCATAAATCAAATCTGAAAAAAAAGACATCTGAAATAAAACACATGACAGAAATTAGTATATCTTTTATATAAAAAATAACACTCATTTAGCATTTTCTTTTTTAATAACGTTAAAGTAATTATCTTTCTAAAAACACATATATAATAAGTACATTCTTTTATTACAATATATACTTTACAATAAAAAATTCATTTACATAATTATTTAATATACATTAACATACATTGCTTACTCATAATCATACATTTAACTAACATACATACATGCATAAATATTCATACATAAACATATATGCACATACAGACATATGCATAAACATACACTAACACACACATGCATGCACTAACACATACATGCATAAACTAACACATACTAACATTTACATGCATGAACATTTACTAACATACACATGCATGAACATACATGCACATGTAAAAACACACACATGCATGAACATAAAATAACACATACAAACATATACATGCATGAGCACATACTAACACTTACTAATATATACATGCATAAACATACATTAACATAAACACATATGCATACTAAACATATACATGCATGAACTAACATGGATAAATTTCTAACATGCATTAGCTAAACTAACTAACTTGCCTATCACTAATTTCTTTAACATGTACTAACATAAAACATGGGTTCAAGTTCTAACACAAACATGGGTTCAAACACTAAACTAACATGGGTTCATGCACTAATAAGGGTTCATGCACTAAACTAACATGGGTTCATGCACTAATAAGGGTTCATGCACTCAACTAACATAGGTTCATGTGCTAACACTAACATGGGTTCATGCACATGGGTTCAAGTCCTAAACTAACATGTACTAACTTGATACTTGGGAAAAAGAACTTAGGTGTCTATCAGATTGAAGAAGCTTGGGATAAGGTTGGGTAAGAAATGTATAGGCTAAGAATGGTTGGGTTAAGTATTGAGATAAAGAAAAGTTGGATGGAAAATGAGTTCTTTGGGAAAGAATAAGCTAAGTTTCTTCTTCTTCATGTTAACCTGTGAGCACACAAAAAACATTAGGATAACAACATACATTTAGCAATCAACCTAATTAGTTAAACATACACACACAGATAAATAGATACAAAATCATATATACTTATAATAAAACATATTTAAGACATAAATATTCACATGCACACACACAAAAATACTTGAATATATATACTTATAGTAAATTAAATACATTAAGTCATAAATATTCACATGCACACACATACTTAAATAAATACATATACAGACACACATATAAATAAATAAACATTATTAAATTATCTTTATTTCATATATATATTTTAATATATAATAACTACTAAAATAAAATATATAAATACATTAAAAAGAAATAAGATTTGAAATAAAATATCAATAACAATAAAAAAAGAAAAACAAAAAAATAATCCCATTCTCTCTCTCTCTTTCTCTCTCTCTCTCTCTTTCTCTCTCTCTTTCTCTCTCTTTCTCTCTCTCTCTTTCTCTCTCTCTTTCTCTCTCTTTCTCTCTCTCTCTGCTGTGCGCGCACGCCGGCAGAGAAAGAGAGGAAGAGGGGGGGGAAAAGAAAAAATAAAAAAAAGAAAAAAACAAAATAAAATAAAAAAATAAAATAAAAAAATAAATTAAAACTCTCTCTCTCTGTACCTTTCTCTCTCTCTCTCTCTCTCTCTCTCTCTCTCTCTCTCTCTCTCTCTCTCTCTCTCTCTCTCTCTCTCTCTCTCTCTCTCTCTCTCTCTCTCTCTCTCTCTCTCTCTCTCTCTCTCTCTCTCTCTCTCTACTGCGCCGGCGGACTGCGCCGTCGGCTGCAGTGAGAGGGAAAGAGAGGGAGGGAGGGAGGATAAAAAGAAATAAATAAAAAAGAGAAAAAAAAAAAAAAAAACAAAATCTCAATTGCTCTCTCTCTCTCACACTTTCTCTCTCTCTCTTTCTCTTAATCTCTCTCTCTCTCTCTCTCTCTCTCTCTCTCTCTCTCTCTCTCTCTCTCTCTCTCTCTCTCTCTCTCTCTCTCTCTGTGTTGCGCGCGCAGCAGAGCTGCGCCGCCGGCAGAGAAAGGGAGGGAGAGGGAGAGAAAAAAATTTAGTTAATTTAAAGAAGAGGAGGGGAAAAAGACAGAGGGAAAGAAAAAGAAAGGGAAAAAAAGAATGGAAGAAAAGAAGAAGAAAATATCTGTATTTCCAAAAAAAAATATTTGCTTTTCCAAAACTGAAGGACAAGAGAGATGGTCTTCTCTCTCTCCTCCTGTCAGAGAGCTTCCATAGAACTAAGTGCAAACAATTCGACTATAGTCTAGAGCATAGTAAATACCTGAAAAAAAAGACATGAACTTGTGAGCACGTACTCCCTTCTTAAATAGATGTGAGTAGCCCACCATAGCCTACTTTTCTCTTTAGATAACTCAACCAATTTACCAAATTTGACTCCACATCACTCAACAACTTTTTAGGCGTGGGATTTTTCCCCAATTGAATTTCCCCAATTTCAACCAACTATTTAAATATCCTATGGACCAAATACTTTAGAATTTAAATAACTTTTCATTTCTTCTTTTTTATTTATTTAAATACTAAACTTTAGAATAAATACTATACCTTAGGCTAAATTTTAATTTAACCCATTTTAATTATTACCTTAGGCTTAGTGAAATTAAATAATTAATATATTTATCTAATATTTTAATAAGGTTCCATATGATAAAATTAACCTATTTAATAATTTATTTATAAACTACAACTCACTTATTTAGTCATTTAACCTTAGGTTTACCCTACAACTAACTTTAAACCACATCAAGTAACTCTAACTAACCCATAAACCTATTCTCTAACCTTCCATAACCCTCTAGGATGAATAATTAACCCATAATTAATCTTAAAACCTAACTAGAACCCTAAAGTTCATGCTTAAAACATACATTTAACCCTTAATTACCCATAAATTTTAACTAGAACATGCATATGACCCATACTTACCCTTGCATTTAAGCTAGAACCCTATAATTCATGCCCAAAACCTATATGTAACCCTTAAATACCCTTACATTTACTTTTAAAACATAAACATACCCTTAACTAGCCCTTGTTTTATCATCTAAACCCATAAATAAACTGAAATGAATACTTCCCATCTTGATTTTGGTCAGCAAACTTCTTTTCCTGCAAAATTAAAGTCAAATATTAGTCAAAATTCCATAATTAACCAAACTAATAACAATCATTTAATCTTTTAAATTTTGTAATATTTTAAGAGTAACAAATTCTTTCCGACATCCGCCCCCACTAAACCTGCACATCGTCCCGATGGGCCAACCTGCAGATTCATAAGGAACATATCAAATTCTTTTGAAATTAAGTTTAAATAATTTCAAAATTTTATTACATCATGCATTCACACTGTAAGCAATTAAAAAGATTTGTACAATTCATTTGAAAAATATCAACATAGAAATAAATTATAAAATATCATGTCATATTTTTGAATCCACATTTAAACAAATATTTATATGAATAAATCATAAGTCTTATAGTCGTTCTGTTCATGACACTTGCTAAGAATAAGTAACGTATTCTTCATAATAGCATATACAAAAAGAAAACTTTTCCCATCAGATAACAGAATTATATGCCTCCTACTTTTATTTCCTATGGTCTGACTCTCTTTTATTGCTTAAATCATTTCATTTTTCTTACTTCATCCCAACTCAGCTTTTTCTTTAATTTTTAACAAATCGACCTATACCGAAATTGGGTGCGACTCCTGGACTTGTCCAGCCGGCCAAGTTTACCCCACTTGTCTGCCAACCTGGTATAGCGCACGACAAACTATGTCAGCCCTACATGAAATCGACGTCAGCTCGTGGCTCTGATCGCCCGACCAGAGTAACTCCACCCGCCTACCGACCCATGCAGGCGCATGACAACATATAGGTTAGGCCTATGATGAAACTAGCTGCAGCTCGTGGCCTTGGTCACCCGACCAAGGTTGTTCCACCCGCCTACTAGCCCAACATAGCACACTAACAACAGACACATACATATAAACTAGTTGGGTATGAAGTTTTTACTTAATTTTTATTTTATTTAGAGGTCAGATCTCATAAAAAATAAAAGCAAGATACAAAATCCCATTTACTAATGAATAAAATTTCTTTTAAGCATATACATATATTCAAAATAAGACTACCTTTTCTTTTACAAGTTTCCAATTCCAAAATTTCTATTTAACTTCCTGATTCAGATCATATAAATACGAGTTATTATGCTTCAATATTTCAGATATTTCTATATCTTAATTCTACTTGATTTTTTTAAATAAATTGAAACATATCCTTTTAATCCATGCAGTAATGCTTATGCATATACACAAAAAATTAAAGAATCTCTAATCAAAACTGTTTCACCTGATTTTTAAATAGATTTTTAATCGTCATCTTCATTTTTATCAGCATCATCTTCAGCATCATTTTCTTCAATTTCATATTCTTCATTATTTCTCTTTTTAAATAGCTTAACTCTTTTTCCTGCAATCAAATTTTTCAATAAAGAACCATCAAATTCTCTAAGCTTAAATGTTCCATTTTCAAATACAGTTTGCATAAAATACACATGCTCCTAAGAATTTTCAATTATGTTTTCAATATTTTCAGTTTTAGACATATATCCTTTATCTTCAAAATATTTTTCATATTTTTTTATTGTTTTTCTAGGAATATCTTTATTATTTAGAATTTGTAATTTTGAAGATGAAAAATAAACAGATACATTTTCTATTTTATTTACACATTTATGCGAGATATCAAACCTATTACCACTGTTGTCTCGCTCAACAATGGTCTCTAGAAAAAATTTTGATCAAAGTATGTTCCAGAATTACTAAGAGGTAAATGACTCTCGTGCTTTTTTTCTTGTGATCTGATAGGTGTTTTCCTAATTTGCTCCCTATTTCATACATGGTTTGGGCTGACTATCATAACTTGGAGTGATTGTAGATCATCTTTAGATCTAATTCTTGCGTATGCTGAGCCGTCATCTATTACTTTAGTCTCCATTCTGGCTTCACATATGAATGGTTGACCTAAGATAATTTCATAAGAGCAGTTGTCCTGAATGAAAAAGTGGAATGTCTCAGAGATTCCACCTATCATTAGAGGTATGTTGGCACATGCTCCTAGGAGTGATCCACAACCATTGTCCGCGGTTCGCATTATCCAGCCGTGATTTTTATCAATAGGCCATTTAAACTTATCATATAATCCTTTCGAAATCACATTGATTTCAGACCCAGAGTCAATTAGGGCTAAAGCAGAATATGATCTCTTTTGATCTCCTAAGTTAACTTTAATCTCCGGTGTGCCTCTCGCCCAAAAACTTTTTCTAAAATCACTCTCTGAGTTTTTTGTTTCGTCATCTGGTACAATCGGTCCTAAGAAATTTTTGTTCACATTACAGGTATTATCTTTTTCATCCTTTGAGTCTAAAGAAAGAGATTCATGAATCAAGTGAGTTACATCGGCAACATCTTGCATCTCTACCTCTTGTGACAGAGGAAATCTCTTCCTTTTAATTAGTTTAATAAAATTTTCCTTAAATTCAATTTTTGCTATTGAAAAGATTTGTTCTAAAGTCATTGTTACTGCACTTTTTAATAAGATGTCATACAATATTTCTTTCGAATCAACTTTTTGTTCAAGTTCAGAAATAAGAATAGCTTTCGGTACTCGTTTTGGTTTCTTTTCTGGTTTTTCTTCAGGTTTTGTTTCAGTTCTAGGAATTTGCTCTACTTTGTCTGATGTTTGAATTGGCTCACTAAACACAGGTTGTTTACCCTCCCTAATTTCTTTTCTTCGCTCCTCATTTGTTTTAGAACTTTCGCCTTGTTCAAACTGCACTTTCTTACGCTTCGGCTCATCTTTCATCTTACTTCTAGTCATTCGTCTACCTGAATCATTTATATCTTGCTCATCATCCCTCTTTCTTTTCTCTTCAACATTCGCAATATGCGAATATATCGAGAATTGATCGACAGGAGTGTTCCACGCAGTTTTCTGCATAATATCATCTCTTGCCTTTATCAAAGCTTCAATTGAGTAGTTCCTCGTTTCCCTTGTTTGTTCGGAATCAGAGTCACTATCAACATATTCTAGTTTAACAGCAAAAGCAGATTTTGAAGACTCAGAAAGGTTTTCATACAGCTTTTGCATCCCCCCCTTTCCCCAATTGGCAGCTAAGGGTAAATGTGTTCTATAGTCGCACAATCGCTTGTCAATATCAATTACAAGTCTTTTCTCTTTCGCATCTTTCAATGCTTCACATGTGTAAGTCAAATGATCTGTGGCATCGCACCAGATACATCTCCTCACATTAGCATTTCTCCTTTCATTAAAATTTCTTTGGTTAAATGCTTGAGGAATCGGTTGAGGAATTGGTTGGGGTACAACTGGAGGATTAGGAGGTATAAAAGGTGGATTAGGAGGTACTAATGGATGATTCGGAGCTACTAATGGTGGATTTGGAGCATTTACTGGTTGAGGATAAATAGTCGGATGAGCTTGCATTGCAGGTTTATCTTGTAGGTTTAAAGCATACACCACATTCTGCAAAGCCGCTACCTCTTTAGACATATTCTCGTGCATATGCATCATATTGTCCAACTTGTTAAACAAAATCTCAAATTGTAACTCGGTTGGTACTCTAGATGTGGATGTTGTAGGCTCAACTTTTGAATCTATATGTGTATCCCTAGTTGCTTGAATCGGAGGAAAATTGGAAGATGGTTGAGACATCGATTCATAAAGGAGTGTTTTATGTTGGATCATGTGAGCAACCGCCTCAACTACAGTTTTTACTACACCCCAGTCATCTGTAAGCCCATATTTCTTTCCCGGTTCTTCAAGCCTACGCTCAACCTCTACCCTTATATCTGGAGTCAAGATTTTAAGGAAATATAAAATGATATCTGGGGTAAGGGCCACTCTATCCTGTTCAGGTAATTGAGAGAATCTTTTCATAAATTCACTATGGAGTTGAGTTAACAAAATGTGAGGCTTAGGTGAACTAATCCATTTCATAAATCCTTCTCGACTATGTTGACTGTAGTCTTCTAAGTAGAATTCCTTATGCAGCTCTTTTCTAAACTCATCCCATTCCTTATTGTCATGTATATCCATAATAGCTTTTACAGTACCTATGGCCAGACGTCCAAGATAGGATTTCCACTTTGTTTCAGATAAACCATGTAACTTAGCTAATTCCTCAAACGTGTCTAAATAATTTGTAGCATTCATACCAGTAAATTTCCCTTTATCCTTTAATAACGTTTCAACTACCTTTTGTCCTTGCGTCTCGTGCATCATAATTTGAAATAGCTCGTCCATTTTTGAAGTTTGTTTTGACCTAGCTTGAACAATTCTAACTATATCCTGAACGTCTTTTGTTACTCTTTCCTTATGTTCTGCTACTAATTCTGAAATTCCGTTAGAGTCCAGTTTGATAAGTTTTTACTATGCAAAAATGTTGCAAGTAAAGCTATGATTAACGCTTAACCTATGTTTAACAACCAGTTGCCTTTAAACTATACTAGCAATTTAACCTTAAATAAACTTTTTCACCCAAGAATGTAAGGGTAAAGAAATTATACCAACTGCTCGAAGATGAGGCTCAAAATAGTGCTTTCTGTGAAATTCAATACATTTATTGATTTGAATCAAAACCTAAATACATAGTCGTATGAATGTATATGCAATGCAAAATTTAAAATTTATACCTGAACTGCAAGGCCGTTTGTTTCACGTCGGGTTCAAAGTGTGGGCACGATTTCTGACGACTGGCGGATCAATTCAGTCGTCTCGCTAACGGCGCACGCAGGGTGACTATGCAGGACAGGTACAAGTTTTAAGTTTTCCTAGGGTCCGTAAGGTGAAGCGTTCCTATAAAGTTCAATTGCGTCAAAATAAGAAGGTGGGATAATCTTTTCACTAACTATTTGCTCTTTTATAGTTTCGTTTGTTTCTTCTTGGATGTTTTCTTCGTTTCTATCTACAGTTGGAGGAAAATTTTCTTCACTAACACAAGGAGGAACAGTAGAAAGTAAAGTTATAGTTGTCCTAGGATCATACAAAGATTCTTCTACTATTACTTCTTTTATTAATTCTTTATCTTCTATTGGTTTTGGAAACAACAATTCAAAAGTTGATGAAGGTAGAAAGGTGTTACTAGAAGAATTTTCTTTAGACATAAAAGATGATACTAAATTAATAACCAAAGTCCTACACAACCTCAAGGATGATGTTTATAAATGACAGTCTAAAAGATAGCCTATACAAGCTAATAAAAGTTTCAAACTAAGGACAATCTCTGCTTTTCAAACTTCAGGTCACATGTGTATCTCGAGTTCTTCATAAATCAAATCTGAAAAAAAAGACATCTGAAATAAAACACATGACAGAAATTAGTATATCTTTTATATAAAAAATAACACTCATTTAGCATTTTCTTTTTTAATAACGTTAAAGTAATTATCTTTCTAAAAACACATATATAATAAGTACATTCTTTTATTACAATATATACTTTACAATAAAAAATTCATTTACATAATTATTTAATATATATTAACATACATTGCTTACTCATAATCATACATTTAACTAACATACATACATGCATAAATATTCATACATAAACATATATGCACATACATACATATGCATAAACATACACTAACACACACATGCATGCACTAACACATACATGCATAAACTAACACATACTAACATTTACATGCATGAACATTTACTAACATACACATGCATGAACATACATGCACATGTAAAAACACACACATGCATGAACATAAAATAACACATACAAACATATACATGCATGAGCACATACTAACACTTACTAATATATACATGCATAAACATACATTAACATAAACACATATGCATACTAAACATATACATGCATGAACTAACATGGATAAATTTCTAACATGCATTAGCTAAACTAACTAACTTGCCTATCACTAATTTCTTTAACATGTACTAACATAAAACATGGGTTCAAGTTCTAACACAAACATGGGTTCAAACACTAAACTAACATGGGTTCATGCACTAATAAGGGTTCATGCACTAAACTAACATGGGTTCATGCACTAATAAGGGTTCATGCACTCAACTAACATAGGTTCATGTGCTAACACTAACATGGGTTCATGCACATGGGTTCAAGTCCTAAACTAACATGTACTAACTTGATACTTGGGAAAAAGAACTTAGGTGTCTATCAGATTGAAGAAGCTTGGGATAAGGTTGGGTAAGAAATGTATAGGCTAAGAATGGTTGGGTTAAGTATTAAGATAAAGAAAAGTTGGATGGAAAATGAGTTCTTTGGGAAAGAATAAGCTAAGTTTCTTCTTCTTCATGTTAACCTGTGAGCACACAAAAAACATTAGGATAACAACATACATTTAGCAATCAACCTAATTAGTTAAACATACACACACAGATAAATAGATACAAAATCATATATACTTATAATAAAACATATTTAAGACATAAATATTCACATGCACACACACAAAAATACTTGAATATATATACTTATAGTAAATTAAATACATTAAGTCATAAATATTCACATGCACACACATACTTAAATAAATACATATACAGACACACATATAAATAAATAAACATTATTAAATTATCTTTATTTCATATATATATTTTAATATATAATAACTACTAAAATAAAATATATAAATACATTAAAAATAAATAAGATTTGAAATAAAATATCAATAACAATAAAAAAAGAAAAACAAAAAAATAATCCCATTCTCTCTCTCTCTTTCTCTCTCTCTCTCTTTCTCTCTCTCTTTCTCTCTCTTTCTCTCTCTCTCTCTTTCTCTCTCTCTTTCTCTCTCTTTCTCTCTCTCTCTGCTGCGCGCGCGCCGGCAGAGAAAGAGAGGAAGAGGGGGGGGGGGAAAGAAAAAATAAAAAAAAGAAAAAAACAAAATAAAATAAAAAAAATAAAATAAAAAAATAAATTAAAACTCTCTCTCTCTGTACCTTTCTCTCTCTCTCTCTCTCTCTCTCTCTCTCTCTCTCTCTCTCTCTCTCTCTCTCTCTCTCTCTCTCTCTCTCTCTCTCTCTCTCTCTCTCTCTCTCTCTCTCTCTCTCTCTCTCTCTCTCTCTCTCTCTCTCTCTCTCGCTCTCTCTCTCTCTCTCTACTGCGCCGGCGGACTGCGCCGTCGGCTGCAGTGAGAGGGAAAGAGAGGGAGGGAGGATAAAAAGAAATAAATAAAAAAGAGAAAAAAAAAAAACAAAATCTCAATTGCTCTCTCTCTCTCTCACACTTTCTCTCTCTGTCTTTCTCTTAATCTCTCTCTCTCTCTCTCTCTCTCTCTCTCTCTCTCTCTCTCTCTCTCTCTCTCTCTCTCTCTCTCTCTCTCTCTCTCTCTCTCTCTCTCTCTGCTGCGCGCGCAGCAGAGCTGCGCCGCCGGCAGAGAAAGGGAGGGAGAGGGAGAGAAAAAAATTTAGTTAATTTAAAGAAGAGGAGGGGAAAAAGACAGAGGGAAAGAAAAAGAAAGGGAAAAAAAGAATGGAAGAAAAGAAGAAGAAAATATCTGTATTTCCAAAAAAAAAAATTTGCTTTCCCAAAACTGAAGGACAAGAGAGATGGTCTTCTCTCTCTCCTCCTGTCAAAGAGCTTCCATAGAACTAAGTGCAAACAATTTGACTATAGTCTAGAGCATAGTAAATACCTGAAAAAAAAGACATGAACTTGTGAGCACGTACTCCCTTCTTAAATAGATGTGAGTAGCCCACCATAGCCTACTTTTCTCTTTAGATAACTCAACCAATTTACCAAATTTGACTCCACATCACTCAACAACTTTTTAGGCGTGGGATTTTTCCCCAATTGAATTTCCCCAATTTCAACCAACTATTTAAATATCCTATGGACCAAATACTTTAGAATTTAAATAACTTTTCATTTCTTCTTTTTTATTTATTTAAATACTAAACTTTAGAATAAATACTATACCTTAGGCTAAATTTTAATTTAACCCATTTTAATTATTACCTTAGGCTTAGTGAAATTAAATAATTAATATATTTATCTAATATTTTAATAAGGTTCCATATGATAAAATTAACCTATTTAATAATTTATTTATAAACTACAACTCACTTATTTAGTCATTTAACCTTAGGTTTACCCTACAACTAACTTTAAACCACATCAAGTAACTCTAACTAACCCATAAACCTATTCTCTAACCTTCCATAACCCTCTAGGATGAATAATTAACCCATAATTAATCTTAAAACTTAACTAGAACCCTAAAGTTCATGCTTAAAACATACATTTAACCCTTAATTACCCATAAATTTTAACTAGAACATGCATATGACCCATACTTACCCTTGCATTTAAGCTAGAACCCTATAATTCATGCCCAAAACCTATATGTAACCCTTAAATACCATTACATTTACTTTTAAAACATAAACATACCCTTAACTAGCCCTTGTTTTATCATCTAAACCCATAAATAAACTGAAATGAATACTTCCCATCTTGATTTTGGTCAGCAAACTTCTTTTCCTGCAAAATTAAAGTCAAATATTAGTCAAAATTCCATAATTAACCAAACTAATAACAATCATTTAATCTTTTAAATTTTGTAATATTTTAAGAGTAACAAATTCTTTCCGACAGCGGATATGCATGCAGCATTTTGCTTTCCCAGCTCAGGATCCTTTTACCATGCCCCACAAAAGAATCTGGTTTGGCTTATACTTAGCATGTACTGGACCTCAGACGGTTGATCTAGCTAGCTGGATAATTGATCAGCTCTATTTGGCACAACATAGATGGAACGAAATAAAGTCATCGATGGATGTGCGCTTACGAGAATTATATATATGTGTTTGGCATATGATTTACCCATAGAGCGCGCCATGACGAGTGACGAACTGAAAGCATTCAAAGGGACTACTAAGAAGGCTAGAAAGTCTAGCAAAGGACGAGCAGGAAAACAAATGAGAGGTACTATCCCGTGCTTACAAGTCCCAGAATCACCCTCACCACAACCATCTCCAGAGCAGTCACCGACAACAGCCACTCCCACAGTACAACCTATTCGTATCAGATTATTAAGACCAGTTGTAACGGAGGGCACCACCAGTACTATTGCACCTCAAGCAGCCACAACCCCAGAACCTATCACCACGGCAGAAGAAATTCCCACCACTATTGGTATGGAAGCGTTTTCTTTCCCGATAGCCAATTTGGAAGTAGAGCCACTGATCACAACGTTCGATTTTGAAATGGCCGATGCATTCTCCAATGAGTTCCAGTTTTCAGAAGGACAAATGTTTTCTCAAGAATTTGAAAGGCCTAGCTACCCTACCACACTGCGAGATCAACCACAAGGACCAATCGTGTCTAGCTCTGATGACGAAAGAACAGCAACTGATGAAGATGAAGGCGATGACGAAGCTAGCCAGGGAACTCAAGAATCCCAAGAGCATGAACAGACAGATGGCCAAGGACAACAAACAGACACACATGGTGATACTAGTACACATGAAGATGAAACTTGTGAAGCAGCAACTTACACACTCGCTATTAAGAAACTGTATAGAACTATGGAAAAAGTTTGGGCACACAAGAAGCTGACTGAGGAAGAGAGTCAAGCAATAATAGAACAAGAACTTGTCACAGGCGGATTCGAAGACGCATACATCAAAGGATTCAGAGAGTTGGTCAAATCAGTAGGCTCCAACGAAGCACTCAGATACTTGCAAAGAAAGCCACTACCACAGTTTGACCCCCGTAGAGTACGACTACTTTCAAAGCCCGGCGAATACATTCGTGTCCCAACAGGGGCACAATCTTCAGAACCGGCCAGGGAGGCACGTCTCGTCCCTGAAAGTTTGTTGGCCGCAGAAACCATCCTTGTAGACTCCCCACCCCATACGACTAATGTAAATACCACAACTGTAATCGGAGTACCTATCATCCCAACGACTCCTCCTTCACCTCCCGTCTCTCCCCTTCATCCACTATCTCCTAGACCAGCCACATCTTTCAACAGTGCAGTAGCAGAAGCTTTTATTGCCTCCATTCTTGTAACCCTGTCCACAACCACTCAACCGGGTTTCCCCCCTCAGCCACCTACCTTTCCATCTACTACCTTCTCCCCTCCATCTTTCCCATCTTTCCCCGCTCCTCCACCACCGCCCATCAATCCAGCCTCCCCTCTTCACCCTCCTTCCCCCCGACCAACATCTTCATTTGTCGGTGACGTAACACAAATCGTCTTTACGGCCACTCACCCCACAATTTCCGCACCCATTAGACCTAGTCTAACCCCTCACACATCCACCTTTCTATCCAACCCATTCTCCATCCATCTTTTCCATCCTTCCCCACACCGCCAAGACCCCTTTTCCCATTCCCACCGCCATTAACCTTCTCCCCAGTCTCACCTCCCCGACCCACTGCAACCCCTCTTTCCCCTTTCCACCCAGCTGCACCAGCCAGTCCCCCTGTAAATTACTCCTCAACCTTTGTAAATCCCGTATTTACACCGTCACAAGCACCCACAGTCACACCCTTATTCACAGTCACCGCACTAGACACGTCCAATGACATGGACATCTCACCACCCACTGCACCACCACTCACTGCACTCACGGCACAAACATTTTTAGGCACATCACAATTTTCCACAATCACCACCGCATCCACCTTCCCACCCCCATTCCCCATTCCCTTTGCATCTACACCCACTGCATCTTCATTTAGCACCCCATTAATACTATCACCCACTGTAGATAATGCATTTCGACAGATGTTCATGTGTATGACGCAAGTAAGAGATGAGTTCACATCTCTTGGCGATAATTATCAGCAGCTGCAGAGGACAACCAATGACTTATAGTCGCAGCTTAATTTATTGTCTATTGAGAATGCCTCACTGAACAGCCGATACCAAGAATTACGAGAGGCCTATCATAACTTAGAACTAGAAAGCGAAGAAAAGACCAAGGAATCCACTGCTGACCTAGATAACTTATTAAGAGCCCAAACAGTCCGCAATGCAACGCTAACACGAAACATGGGCTTACTCAGAAGACATCTAGCAGCCGCAAAGGAAGAAAACCAGCACTTACAGGATCAGAACCGAGAAAACTTAGAAGCAACTCTTGACCACCCAAACCAACCTTTGAGTCCTAGTCGGTTCAAAGCCATTCCCTCAGACTCAATGAAGATGCTACTAGAAGATCATGTAAGACTGCTAGATGAATACCATCACATGAACGAGGAGTTACAGAAACTCAAATACGATCATAAATTACTCCAGTTACGAGCACCGACACACCGGGACATACCAGCACCTGTGGACCCCTCTCCTGACATCTTAGAGGAACTCAACGCATTACGGGCCCAGGTATCAAACCTTGAATCAAGGATCGCAGTATATAAAGCACCACCAAGGCCAGATTCCCCACCTGAGCTACCAGCTGAGGAAGAAACTGTCACCATCCCGGTGGAGGAAACGTTTGAAGAGGTGTACGAGCCACAACCAATCCCAGGCAGACGCGTCACGGCCGAAGGCCAGATGACTTACGAACTCCCGACCCCCGCGTGCATGAAGACAATTGTGGAACTTGGGACAACGCACTCAGCTCGAGTAGAGGCACAACTACATGCCATGGCGATGATAGAAGAAAGAATTTTATAGTCTCCATTCTTTGCTCATTTGGCCCCGCGACGATACATATCTGGGCATGAGCTACAGTATAAACCGTATTTTATGTTAATGGCAGAATACCAGTTAGCCATTGAGAAAGAAACAAGTAAGAAACCATCGCATGCGACTCAATTCGAGGAGGACGATCTACCACTCGATGCGCAGCAAGGAGAGATCTATCAACTAGAATGGCGCAAAGATTTACTACAGAAGTATCCAGAAATGATGAGTACATGGGTAAAGGCAGCTTTGCATTTAAAGTACAACCCATGTTGGGGACCAGTAGCACGACGCCGCTCCTGGATAGCCTTTGCTATTAAGGTACAAAACAATAAGCAGTGCCAGGATTGGTTGAATTACCCCTATTTTAAGCCACCCATCGAGTTACCAACTGTAGGCTACATGATCGCTACAATTCGCCACTGGCTCCCTAGACTAAAGCATATGGACGATATAGCGGCGCACATGACTGTCAAAATCTTTGACATGATGCAAATGGTTTTTAAAGTCTTCCCATGCGTCAAGGCACCTCATGTAAACACCCCGGGCTTTGAGCATGGCAATTTCGATCTGGTATATGATATGAGTACAACGCCATCGCTACGGGTGTGTTATGCCTGGCATTGCAGAATAAAGTACCTACCGGCGTGCTACAAGCAGACTTTCAAAGAGATGTTCACAATCGGCTTTTGGGAATACCATTCAGAGGTATTCATAAGCAGGCCTACACATTTATTACACTTATTTGCGTGTGAACGAATGGTCTATTCCACACACTATCATCTCCCGCCATCAGAAGAACCACAACCAATAGACTAGGAGAAACTCGAGGCCGATCTGGCCCGAGGTATTCGTATCTCCGAGCACACCCTCGCTCAAGACCTCCTACAGAACTATATCCGGCAGACCTCACAACAAGGTTCTGTCAGGGACGACAGAAGCGAGAGGGAGGGGGGTGTTGGAAGCAGCCAGAGGCACAGACGACGCGAAAGCATGTAACGACGGAGCAAGGAGTCAGTCGGATTTTTTTTCAAAAAAATTATGTTTTAAAAATACTTTTCAAAAACCTCCAATAGTGTTGTAACATATGTAAAATAGAAAAACCCTTTTCTTATTTTCTAGCTCCATTTTGTGCAAGCCGAGGAGTCCTCGAGCTTGAGGAGCTTACGTAGAATGAGCGTATCAATTTTGGTTATTTTTAGACACCGTTTACCCCTTCAAATAGCACTTAGGACCTATTTTTTAACTATGCCAGTGACTAGATGTGAAACCGGTCAAAACTAGTCTAGAAACTATAAAAAGAGCTAGAGAGCTCATTTTTGAGGTTAGCTTGTTTGAGTAGAGAAGAGCTTAGAGCTACGTTGAGCTTGTATGAGTGTTCTTGAGTAATAGAGTTAATTTCTCACCTTCCATTGTGTCTTGCTTGTCTCTTCATTGTGTGTGTGTGTATGTGTGTGTGCATCTTTGTGCTTCTCACCTTCACTCTCACTTCATCTCACATTCACGATCTTCATATCACTCCTACCTCTTCCGCGGATTGAAAATTAAGGAGGTGAAGCTTCTTAATGTGGTTCTCACCATTGTGCTAGAGCAACACTCTCCTTTGTCATGCTCTCCGTTTCACTAACTTTGGCGCTCTTTTCTCGGCCTAAACCTTGGTTCTGTTGTAAAGCCTGAGCTTGGGTGACCACTTGCGCTGGTGCAATGGAAGTGAAACTTCCTGAGGAATCTACTACCAACCCAATAACGTTAATAGGAGTGATTTTTGGCATGTTATTGGGGTTCTTTGGACAATCTCGTAAGAGATGGTCTTTTCTGCAATCTTGACGAAAGCCCTAGATTGTTACTGACTGGGGCTCTGTAGGGGCGGCCATGGGGCAATCAGGAATGAGGTGATCTCCCTGACATCTATAGCATGGTCTTCTAGGGAATGGGGGTCTTACCTGCCTAGGTTGAGGTCTAGGGTTGGGATTTGTGTACATGATATTTGAATACTCTGGATCCCAACTAGGTTCACTCGGTTCTTCACTATAGTAGGATTCACCATGTTCAGGAGACTGCATGTAGTAAGCCTAGGGGCTATCAATATGTGTAGAATCAAAGCTATGGTCACTGGGGTCACTTTTCGACAGTAATGGAGTCACTGGGACGATAGCTCTATTCAATTTTTCTTCTACAGCTGCATACTTTATGGGAATCACATTGACTAGAGCAGGAGGTTTTTGAGCTAACACAGGTTGTGGCCTTTGCTCGGTTTGGTAGGGTTGCTGATACGGTTGTTGTGGTCTGCCGTATTGTTGGCATGGGTACTGGTTTCGGTATCTTCCTTGTTGTGGAGGTGGCTGACGGTAATTTTGTCAGACAGCTTGCTTGTTATATGGGCAGTCTTGTGCGGTGTGATTGATGTATCTTCGCTCTATCGTGCAGTACTGGCTACTAGGATTCGCTTAGGGTTGAGCCATAATGGGACATACATTCGCCATATGGTCACCTCCACATGTATAGCATCGTCTCACTCGAGTAAATCGGGGTATTTTTTTGCTTGAGACACCTAGTTTCTGAGCTACTTTCTCTGCTAGTTCCTCAATAGAGGTAGATTGTCTGGAAGAGAGGTTGGAAGAGCTATCTGAATCTTGGTAGATCTTTGAAAGCTCCAGCTCCTCTCCTAGATTATCCTCTATGTCTATACACATGTGTACGCATTCTTCTATGGTCCTAGGGTCCTTCAGGTACACGTATGATCTCAACTTTGTACTCAGTAGTCCATCTAGGAATAAAGCCACATGTTTGGCTAGAGTGGGCAACTCTAGAACTGGGCATCTCTCTAAGTATTGCCTAAACCTTCTTCCTGCTAGTCTAACAGTCTCTTGAGGTGTATGCTTGAAGCTGTGAATGAGTGAGGAAGTATTATGCCTTATGCCACTCTTGGAGAATTCAGTGATGAAAGCCTCAAGAAGTTGGTCTATGCTTCTGAACTGTCTCTCATTTAGAGGCTAAAACCATGTAAGTGTTGTGTTTCTAAGGGTGAGGCCGAAAGCATTGTACTGCATGAATAGGTCCTCAACTTGTTCAACTCTCAAGACTTGCCTAAATTCATCCACATGATCGTAGGGGTCTCTAGTACCATCGAAGTAATTCTTCATGGACTTAAGTAACTGTGTAGGTCTCAAGGTTCTGGTGTGTTCCCTAGGTCTTGGCAAAGGAAAATCATCAGGAGTTCTTTGGTTTCTTGGATTTCTAGGTCTCTCAGGTTCTGTCTCTGTTCTCATCCTTTCTCTTCCCAAAGGGTTTGCAAAGCTTACTTCTGGTCTTTCTCTACTTCTGTCCCTTTGAGCTCCGTGAGCTTCGGATGTTCCAGCTCCTAGGTGACCATAGGACACATTAGACCTTGGTTGGGGGAAAATAAATTCACCCCTCCAAGTGCAAGCATGCCTACCATGCTCTGTAACCACAAAGATCCTCTCTGAAGTGTCATCTAAGTAGGTCACTTTGCCTGGGCTATCAAGATCTTTGAACTCAAAGATCGTGATTATTCCTATCTCATTCGGTTGATCAGGCTTATACCTCCAAAAGGCTTCATCAGTCTCTCGATTTAGGAGCAGATCTATGCTCTTACTATCCTCGGGAATCCATTCTGGCGTGATAATTCTAGTGAGAACTGATTTGCCTCGAGGGGTTTTAGGATATCCACCTATGTTTCCTTGCTCTAGGTCACCTAAGTCCGTTTCTGGGATCACATTTCCGAATTCATCTATCCTATCTCGGTGACTGATGACTACATATATGGTTCCTTCTTTGTCCAAGTATTCTCCATTTTCAAACTTGACTGCTGGACGTTCTAGTCTAATGGGTTGATTTGGGTTTTTGATCTCGACCACAGATCTTCCTAGGCCGTCCTCATACATGCTGGCACCTAATCGGTTGGTCCTAAGGTATTCCAACTGCATCTTGTAGTAGCCTTCTACCCTATGTAAATATGGCACACATGAACTTCCTGTAGGTCTCTCCATACCTTGGGACATCTCAGACTTGCTAGTTTCAGAGCTAGGATAGTGAGAAAGATGGCTCAACTGCTGGGCCCAAGACCTAGCAGTATGATTGACACTAGCCTCTGAAGACCTAAGACTCTGCCTATCTCTCCCTAGGTGTCGTCCTGATCTAAGGTTCATATGCTTTACTGAGCAATCCCAATTTTTATCCAAGGTACAACCTTGTTGTTGAGTTCTTTCGTATCAGTTACTTGTTTCTTTTTTAGTTGATTATCATGTTTATGAGCTTGTCTCATATCACGTCATCAGGAATACTTGAGTTAATTTCCGCACTTCAAGTTGATCGTTCCACGTTAAGTTCTTTTCCTTTAGAGTTATCGATCGCACATAGATTATGTTTTAGCTTGAACTTGAGTACTTAGATAGTCTTCAACTTGACAAATGCCTAGCGTCACCCTGACTTACTTCTAGCACTACTCGCGTGTAGCCTATGCTAGGAATTGACAAAGGGAGTTGAGAATATTCCAACCTCACTTGCTGATCCCTTGCTCTTTGGTGCTCAAGAACCCCGTTCTCAAGCTTGCAGAATGCCCTTGCTTTGGATGCCTTCTAGTGCTCTCAATGGACCTGTAAAAGTTCCAAAGGTAGCTCAAGACTTAAATTCATGTGACACAATAGACCACTTTCATGCATGTAAATCATAGACCGAATTGCCCTTTGTCTTTATGGAAAGCAATCCTACGGATCCCTCAGTTTTCCTACTGTGGGGTATGGTCAACTTCAAAATTCCCTATCTAATAATCTTGATATTAATTTTACCGTAAACGGCATAGGAAAGTTATGCTACTTAGGGTTCTAGGGCTAAAACAGGGTTCAAACAGGATGATAGACAACAGGTTTTCCTCGGATTATTTTCTGACAGCCTCCTTATATGCTCTATAGCCCAACATTTAAGCCCATAATTAGCCACAATCCTCAAATTAAAAACCCTAAAAAATAGGCCAAAAATGGTTTTCAATCGTGATGGACTGGGCTGTCAATCACGATGGACAAAGTTATCCGTCGTGGCCTGTCAGTCGCGATGGACAGGTGTCAATCGCGATTGATGGGTGTCAATCGCGATGGACTGCTATTGGTGGTGATGGACTGCTGTCAGTCGCGATGGACTGCTACCAGTCACGAGGACTGCTGCCAGTCACGATGGACTGAGATTTTGGGGTTTTTGCATCGCTTGTCTCGATCAGGGTCTATGAGTCACGATGGATACGTTTTTTTTGCCGAAATGGCGTGTCAATCGCGATTTTTCTGCGAGTCACGATGGACAGGGGTGTTCGTCGCGATGGACATGTGTCCGTCGGGGTCTGTCAATCGCGATTGACTGGCTGTCTGTCGCGATGGACACTATCAAATGTGATTGATGCTGTCAATCGTGATGGATAGCAAAAATGCAAATTTTTCAAAAAATTTTATGGATTTGTGATGTGCAAGGCCTCTAGTCTACTATGGTGTACTTAGTTTTACCAAAGGGGCGATTTTTCTATCAATTGCAATCGACAGAGGTCTGTGACATAGAGACAAGATCGAGCTTTTTCGTACCTACGCGACATGCTAGAGATGATGGGACTGCCAGATCCTGCAAGGAAACTTCAAAAAACATGCAAAAGCAGCACACACAAACAACTCTCTCGCTCTCTCTCACAAGTGGAATGAAGGAAATGGAAGGGAAAAGGTGATATGATCAAAAACTGAAATTTTTCACGATGGTGGAGATGGAGGTCGGAGATGGTCAGGATGATGATGGTGATGATGATGATGAAGTAAGAAAGAAAAAAATAAAGAAAAGTAAAGAAATTACCTACAATGCCAACATCACAACTCTACGTCTTATCATCACATGCTCGTCCTCAAAGCTTGATCCCGGGCAACGGCGCCAAAATTTGATGTAGCTCAGTGATGAGTAGCACCTCCTTTAATGTCAATCCGAGAAGACATAAGGATGGTATGAAGACCTCGAGCAAGTGAAGGCACAAATGTGTGAGTGAGAAGCACAGCAACATGCACACACATACACACACGCACACGCACGGCAAGACAAAGAGAGAGAAGCAATGGAGTTAAAAGTTAGGTTCTAGGCCCTATTTGGGGGCTCAAGCTCAAGGACTCCTTGGCTTGCACAAAATGGAGCTACAAAAATATGAAATGGTATTTACAATGATTGTTAGTGATGAGAATCATTGTTATAAAGATGTTGATTTGGAAAAATTTGAAGGGCATATCTGCGAGATCTGTGTTGATTGCTCTGTCTACTTAATCCTTCGCTTTGCTCTGACTCTCTTCGCTGGCTTCCTTGTCTCGTCAGTCCCTGGGTGCCCTGACTGCTATCAACACTATGTCAGCAAATATTGTCCTCCACTTTTCCTAAATAATGATAGATCACCTTCATGTGATATGTGTGATCATGGAGCTGTAAGATGCTCACAACTACCGATGTGTTCTATTTGTTAGTGAATATGATGATGCTAGAGGTTTTAGAAACCCCCAAATCATCCTAAAATCATTTAAGTCACATGCATTCAATAGTAGGGATAAGAGTTTCCCTATACTAAGAGACATGCTTATGTGCTTGAGAAATGCTTAGCTCCTATGTTGATAACCTCCTTTACCTACACCCATAGAAATGTGTCTTGCCTTTGTCAAATTCATCATGCCTAAGAAGACCCTTTCCCTTATAGCCCTAGTAAATTTAGCACCTCCTCATGTTTCATGGATGGAAGATTGATTAAGAAACATAGAATTCCAATATTTGAGAAGAACAAACCAGTAGTAGCTTAAGTGGTAGATGGAGGACCTCTTGTTAGTATATGATCAATGTCTACCCCTTATGATTGTATGCACATTTTGTAAGGCCCCCTTTATGAGGAGAAGCCAAGCGTGCATTACCCAATTGATGGGAATCCCAACTTGCATATTGGATGAAGGTCATATTGGACCATGTAAGGTATCATAAGGAAAGGGAGTTACCAGGGTCCCCAATTGTGGGGTCCGGGGCAGCGGTGAGCAGCCCCGGTTGGGAGGTCCAAGGGGGCCAGCGGGCCCCCTGGTGGGGGTCCGGGGGCAGCGCCCCCGGCGCGACGGTAAAGGGAATATTTCATGGAATATTCCCTATCGGAGTCAGAAATCATTTATATCTGTTAGGTCGGTTCAACCAGTCTAAGCCGTGTATGGCAATTACGCGGGCAGTGGCCGCCCACGCTGCACCGCCCATGTATAGCCGTCCATGGCAGGCCACCCATGATCCTATATATACATGACTTCTGCACTACCTGAGACATCAAGTTGAGCCAGCATACCTCTACCTTGTATCTCCCTATCTAGAGTTGTCTAGATCGCCATTTAAGCTCTACCTTGAGAGCGCACGGGTGGACAACGCCATCATCTTTGTACTTGTTGCTAATAGAAAATTGTTGAGAATCTCCTATATCTGTTATCTTCTCTGCTATTGCTCCTGTGTTATATTGCGTAACTATTGTCTTACATGGTATTAGAGCTGTAAGGTTCGAATAGCTTGAGAAGTATCATTATTTTAGCCTACTAGCAGACTAGAATATCAATAGATTATTCGAGTGATTACATGATGGCTTCATCGTCGAACACTAGTCTTGGTGCTTCAGCTAATGCTAATGCTGCACCTATTCGAATTCGTCCACCTGCATTCACTGAAGGGAAGCTTGATGGAACCAACTATACACTCTGGAAGTTCAAAATTTCTGCAATTTTGGACTCCTATGAATTACTTGACACTGTCATGGGACCAATGGGATTGGATCCAGAGCCTATACCAGTTGAAGATCCAGAAAATTCAAGATTGATGATTGCCAGATTCAGATCTTCTACGAGCTTGGAAGAGGCGGAATGCTGATGCATTATGTGCGATTGTCACTAGTGTAAGTGATTCTGTGCTTACTTTAGTTCAACATACTACTAAAGCACATGAGGCTTGGGGTATATTGGCTCGACAATATGAGACCAAGAACCACACTAGGATACAGAATTTAGAAAATCAGTTGGCAAATGAAAAGCATTCTGATTCTGAAAAGGCTGAAGATTTTATCAAACGGATAAAGCATCTTCAAGATCAATTGGCTGCAGTTGGTGTTGTTATAACACCAGAAGAGCTGGCTCGAAGATCTGTACGTGTTCTTCCAGCAAAGTATGATGGATTAGTAACAGCCCTTAACACTCAGGTAAGGCCAAGTCCTCTTACATTTGAAGAGTTTTGTGCCATGCTTTTAGAAGAAGAGATGCGGCTGAAGAATCGGCAAAGTACAACTGATGCTGCATTCTCAGCAAATGCAAAAGGTAAAGGCTCTTCAGAGGGATCAAAGAAGAAGCCAAAGAAGAAAAAGTTCACAAGAAGTTGCTTCTATTATGAAAAGAAAGGCCATGCCATCAAGGATTGCAGAAAGAAGCAAGCCGATGAACGGAATGGGACTGTAAAATCATCATGGAAGAACAAAGAGTCTACAAACAACACAGAGCTTGAACTTTGGGTAGCTATTGAAGAGGTATGTTCATCTGCTCAAGCTCGTGTTGATGAGCCATGGATTTTAGATAGTGGAGCTTCTCGCCATATGACTAGTAAAAAGGATTGGTATAGTTCCCTAGTGCCTCTACGGGAATCCATCAATGTAGTGGTGGGAAATGACTCCAAGTGTCCAGCTGAAGGAACTAGAACCATCTCTTTTATCACTTCTCCAGGTGTTGAGAAAAATTTATCCGATGTTCTCTATGTACCTACACTCAAAAGAAATTTGTTGTCAGTTTCTGCAATAACAAATCATGGACTCGAAGTTCACTTCAATAAGAGTGGTGCGGAAATCATGGATTCATCAGGTAATGTTGTAGGTAAAGGCATACGACGGGATAACTTGTATGAGTTAAGTGCTTTAACTGCTACAAAAGATAAAGATGTAAGCAGGTTATGGCACCAACGATTTGGGCATCTCGGATTTGCAGTTTTGAAGGAGATGCAACGAACAGGGATGGTTGCTCATTTGCCTGCATTTTCAGAGTTGCAGGAACCTTGTGAAGCTTGTATGATGGGCAAGCAACAACGAAAGGCGAAGAGAGACCAGCAATCGATCTCAAGCTCCTCTAGAGTTGGTACATGCTGATCTCTGCGGTAAAATGTCTACACCTGCTTTAGGAGGATCTTTCTACTTCTTGCTGTTAGTCGACGATTACAGTAGAAAGATGTGGGTTTATTTCATTCGAGAGAAGGCTGATGCTTTTGAAAAATTTAAAGCGTGGCATAAGTATGTAGAAAATGAATCAGGAAGGAAACTAAAGAAATTTAGAACAGATAGAGGAGGTGAATTCTTGTCAACAGAATTCAACAATTACTGTAAGGAGCATGGTGTGAAAAGGCAACTTACCACAGCTCATACACCTCAACAAAATGGCGTTGTTGAGCGTAGGAACAGGATAGTAGTTGGAATGGCTCGTTGTATGTTAAAGGCTCAAGACATGCCTGATTCATTCTGGGCAGAAGCAGTCAATACAGCAGTCTACATCCTCAATCGAAGCTACACAAAAGCTCTGAAGGGGATGACTCCTCAAGAAGCATATTGATTCAACAAGATCAAAGTTGGATTCAAAAAGCAAAAAGTGTGTCTTCCTAGGATATAGTGAAGAGTCTAAAGCATACAGGTTATGGGATCCTGAGGCAAGGAAGATTTTTGTCAACCGAGATGTGGTGTTTGATGAACGACCACACTTAGTAGAAGATAAAGGTAAATCTACTATCTCATCAAACGGAGAAATATCTCACCTTGTGCCTATCAAAAGACAGGTTAAAGTTGAGGAGGAGGAAACATCTGATGGAGAAATTTCCTCAATAAAAAGCCAACCAGTTGTAGCTGCACAGCGTAAGCCACTACCAAAGTGGGCACAACAGCTCTTTGATGATCACAATCCACATGTAGATGTACCAAAATCATCATCGGATGGATTACGAAGATCAAAGAGAATAGAGGAGCAAAGAAGAGCCTCAGAACACATTGTTAACATGGCTCTAATGGCAGATATCATGGGTTCGATAAAGGAACCTACCACCATTGAAGAAGCCATTGATGATCCAGGTTGGAGAGCGGCAATGCAGTCTGAGTATGATAGTATACTCAAAAATGATACATGGGATCTAGTCGACTTGCCGCCAAAGAAGAAGGTAATAGGTACTAAATGGATTTGGAAAGCTAAGTATAAAGCTGATGGAACATTAGAAAAGTATAAGGCATGATTAGTTGCATAGGGTTTTTCACAGATTGAAGGATTTGATGTTCAAGAAACTTTTGCACCAACAGCACGCATGACAACTATTCGGACGGTACTTGCAGTAGCTGCACAAAAGTCGTGGCCTATTTTCCAGATGGATGTCAAATCTGCATTTTTGAATGGTCACCTCAAGGAGGAGGTATATGTATCTCAACCACCAGGTTTTGAGGTGCCCAATTCAGAAGATAAAGTTTGCAGGTTGAAGAAAGCTTTGTATGGACTTAAACAAGCTCCACGAGCTTGGTACCAACGGATAGATAATTTTTTCAAAAACATGGGTTTTGAAAGAAGTACTTCTGATGCTAACTTGTATGTAACAAAAAGGGATAACAAGCTAGTTGTCGTCATTGTATATGTAGATGATTTGATCATTACAGGAGATCATCAAGAACTCATCAATCAAACTCGGATCAGCTTGGGAACTGAGTTTGAAATGACAGACTTAGGTCTACTCCATTTTTGTCTGGGAATTGAAGTATGGCAAAGGAAGGATGGCATTTTCATCTCACAACAAAAATATTCCAAAGAAATTCTCAAGGCATTTGGAATGATGGACTGCAAACCAACTAGCACACCTATGGAGGTAAATCATAAGCTATCTATGGATGATAACATGCCTGATGTAGATGCTAAGAAGTATAGGAAGCTCGTTGGAAGTCTTATTTTTCTGTGCAACACTAGACCAGACATTTGCTATGCTGTTGGAGTGTTAAGCAGGTTTTCCAACAAACCTAAGGAGAGTCACTAGAATGCTGGAATGCGAATTCTAAGGTACATTGCAGGAACCTTGGATTTCAGTATTTTGTATACCACAGGTGATACACTCCAAGGATATTGTGATTCAGATTGGGCTGGAGATTGTGATTCTAGAAAATCAGTTTCTGGGTATTGTTTCTCACTTGGTTCAGGAATATTTTCTTGGGTAAGTAGGAAGCAACCAACTCTCGCACTCTCCTCCACTGAAGCAGAGTACAAAGCAGCTTGTTTTGCTTCTTGTGAGGCAGTCTGGTTAAGGAGAATTCTTGCAGATCTAGGCTTTCCATCAAATATGCCAACTGTACTCAAGTGTGATAATCAAAGTTGTATGGCTATTGCAAAGAACCCAGTATTTCATGCTCGCACCAAGCACATAGAAGTACAGTACCATTACATTCGTGAGCTAATTGAAGATGAAATTGTGGAGCTAGAATATTGCCCAACAGAGGCAAATTGTGCTGACATATTCACTAAAGCACTTGGAAGTGAGCAGCTCAACAGGCATCTTCAACAGATGGGCATAGGACCGAGACCTACTCGATTTATCATCGGTAAACATTGAGGGGGGGTGTTAGTATATGATCAATGTCTACCCCTTATGATTATATGCACATTTTGTAAGGCCCCCTTTATGAGGAGAAGCCGAGCGTGCATTACCCAATTGATGGGAATCCCAACTTACATATTGGATGAAGGTCATATTGGACCATGTAAGGTATTATAAGGAAAGGGAGTTACCAGGGTCCCCAATTGTGGGGTCCGGGGCAGCGGTGAGCAGCCCCGGTTGGGGGGTCCAAGGAGGCCAGCGGGCCCCCTGGCTGGGGGGTGCCCCCGGCGCGACGGTAAAGGGAATATTCCATGGAATATTCCCTGTCGAAGTCAGAAATCATTTATATCTGTTAGGTCGGTTCAACCAGTCTAAGCCGTGTATGGCAATTACGCGGGCGGTGGCCGCCCACGCTGCACCGCCCATGTATAGCCGTCCATGGCAGGCCACCCATGATCCTATATATACATGACTTCTGCACTACTTGAGACATCAAGTTGAGCCAGCATACCTCTACCTTGTATCTCCCTATATAGAGTTGTCTAGATCGCCATTTAAGCTCTACCTTGAGAGCGCACGGGTGGACAACGCCATCATCTTTGTACTTGCTGCTAATAGAAAATTGTTGAGAATCTCCTATATCAGTTATCTTCTCTGCTATTGCTCCTGTGTTATATTGCGTAACTATTGTCTTACACCTCTAACATGTGGCAACATTACCATAGAAACAAGAACATTAAGAGTACACCTTGGTGACCATGATTCCCACATATTTTTCAATGTAATATCAACTCTAGAAAATCTAGTTATTATTGGAATGCCCTATTTAAATAAACATAATTCAAACATTAATTGGGAAAAGAGTAAGATCACTCATCGAGATATCCACAAGAAGTCAACATATGGCGGAGCAAAATACTTCATAAATGCAATAAGGAACGAGCCGACATATATGATATATGGCACCTCTAAGCTACCTGTCATATTCTAAGGCATCTTTACACTACCTTTGAATAGGAGGACCTTAAAGGCTATGTCACATTGCACAAGCAAAGAAGATAACCTAGATAGGAAGATCTCTATTATTGACTTCAACATTCCAAATACTTGTGTGGTTAAAGCAAGCTTTTAGAAGGTAAAAAAAGCATGAGAGTTGTCATGGAAGAGCCCCACCGAAGGAAAACTCTCCACACAAAGCGGATTTCTCTCAAAGAAAAAAGAAGAACAAAAACATACAAAGAAAGAGACAAAAACTTGATCTAAAAATACCAGTCCACTAAAAGATGATGATCCTTCCTTTCAATGGTCAGGGGTTAAATGCACCCTCTAGAGTGACGATTATCAACCATACGTTGAAATGCAATGTCACGGTGGTGGGATTGAAGACCCCTTTGTCCTCTTACGTTATTAGGCTCTTATGCAAATCCTTTCCATAGCTAGGTGGAAATGATTTCATGGAATCCTTAGGGTACATGTCCCTTTTCCATTTAATTTTATCTATGCCTAGAATTGAAACCAAGATAAAGTTTATGTGGAATTATTTAGACTCTTTGCCTTTCGATATTGTCATGTCTCTCGACTTTAATATGATGGCATTGTAATTCTAATAGATGAAAAGACCCAAAACATCATGAACACACTAATCCAATCCAAAAAGTTGGTACTTAAATATTTTGAAGGATATAACAAAATTTATTCCAATCCTTAAAGAGATTCATAAGATCTTCAATTTTGAAAGAATAAGTGGATGTTTAGAATTGAGTGGAGGTATAGGTTTCTACAGAGTCCCTAGGGTGAAATACCAATTTTGAGCAATTAAAAGAGATCTCAATACAAGAATTACAACCTTTGTCATTCTCAGATGATCAACAAAACATGATCACATTTGCAAATTGATTTATCTAAGTTTTTACTAGAATTAAAAATTACGTGATCAATAGAAATTGACTAGTTATGGAACTTGATCATCCAAGTTCTTGCGATTGCAAATATTGTAGGACTCCTTATTGGAAAGACTTGGATCAAGGCTACATAGGTAATAGCAATCAACTTGTGAATGAATCATGAGAACTAAAAATCTTACCCATTAAGGGATATAATAATTAAAACTATTATCATATCAAGAAGATCATTCTAAGCTAAGTTTGGTCCTTAGATTATTTCCTTAAAGGAGCTTAAAATTGAAATTGAAGAAGCAATATTGACTCTCAAAAACTATCTCTAATGTTCTAAAGCATGAAGGAAAATGTTTAAATATTTTAGCAAGGTGTTATATATAAAAAAAGGCTCAAGATAGTAGAAATTGGAATAGTGTGTAGTTTTGTTGAATGTTTTGAAAACAAGAAACTCGACTTAAAAGAAGAGTCACTAAAGATGGTATGAATGTGGGCTTGGTGATTGAAAGCATGAACTTATGTATTGTAATGAAAGAGAGTACATTTGCATGGCACATCTTTCTTAAAAAGTGATGAATGCCCAAGCTGAAGTTTATTAATCTCTAGATCAATTTGAAGTCTTTAAACAAAAGTGCCCCAAGTTTGGAGAGTAAAAACATTATAGAGGATGACCGAAATTGAACCCTTCTTTCTTGATTCCTAGCAAGGACTTAAAAGGAAATCGTACATAATAGTCATATTGCTAGGGAAGAGGCTACTCGTATTTGATACAAAGTATAACCTTTTAAAAAATTGAAAGCTAGATATTGTGATCAACTCTAGCGAATATGCATTCATCGCAAAAAAGATCCAATTGATTTCAAAGAGTACATAAGGATTCTTTAAATAATTAGATGTTTGCACGTAGATTTTTGTAGATTCCACTCAGATACAAGGTGACTTGAAGGTTCCTTAAACCTTCATAAAGTATTAAGTACTTAGATAAGCCTCCAAATAGGTCAAATAAGTCTCTAAAGGAGAATTACTTTTACACATCAGTACCTGGTTGAAATCATGGAACGTAGATTCAATGTCATTTGTGTCTAGTACATTGAATTAGATAAAATTTTTAATTTGTTTGAATTAGTTCAGAGCATGAAGATGCACTACATGGACTATGTAAAAAACTATTGGTTTAGGGGAATGGGTTCCAAATCAACCCTTTTCACTAGTTCCTCGTTGGGATAAAGAATACGTGCTGGGATGTTTACTGGTGCACCATTGTTATTATTTCCATACTAGATCCATCACATCAACTGCAACGAAGATGATATGTAGTGTGACTTGGGAAAGGAATACACCATAACAAGATACGCATCATTTCAAAATTGACTCAAAGTCATAATATCCGCCCCAGTAAAGAGGTGTATGAGAGACATGATGAACATACTCCCTATATAAGACCATGAGATTGTTACTATATAACTTTAGACTTGAAGTATATTTTTGAGGACCAAGATGTTATTGACGTTGGGTGAGAAATCTTAAGAAACCTCTTAACATCGTTTAAACTCAGGATAACATCACGAGTTTATCCAAGTAAAAAGCTTTGCGTAGTTGGTAAGTCCCCTAGAGGGGAAAGGGGGGGAGGGGTCTTAAGATCAATTCATATGTATGTACGAGGAGATAGATTGACATAGTGGTTAAGTGCCCTAGAGGGAAAAGGGAGGTCTTGGGATCAATTCCTATGTGTGTATGACGACTTAGGATTGATTCTATAGCTACATGGAGGGTGATTTGACACATAGGAGACCTAACTATAGTATATAAGTACAGATATCATGCAGAGTCTTTAGTTGTTGATAGATATGCATTGGTGAGGTTAAGACATGCATAAAGGCATATAGTGAATAGTTGGATTGTGGGTCGATAATTTTTTATCTCGTGTATTAAACGTTATAATACACATACGAAATATGTCACTATTTTAGACTAAGTACATTGATTTTATTGTGATGTAGAAATTGTATGTATCTTAAAAACGATGAATAAAGTTCACCAATGGAGCTCCACTGGAAGTAAATCCGAATGCTTGTATTGGACAATAATATCTTGAGAAAAATAGAGCCATAAAAGGATAAGTTACTAGCATGATCATGCCATGCTGCATTGGGAGGTCAAAAAAAGCTCAAATTAATTTTGATCTATGCAAAAATTTTGGTTGCCTTGATGTATAAAACATCCCAAAGCTCATCAATTTTCACAGAAATCTCAGATAGAATGCAAGTGTTGGCAATGCACGTCAAGAAGCAATGATCCAATTGAGTTTCAATTCTTAGAGTTTGGGGATTTTGAAAACATACAATCAACACAAGAAAGAAGAGGAAGCTTGGGAACACACACACACAATGTATTACCACCCATTGAACATACAACGATAAGTAGTCCTTCAAGGTTATGGGCATATACAAAAGCCAAGAGAAAGAATCCTCTAAAAATTAAATAGTGTCCGCACAGTCCTACATGTGTTCATACACATCATTTGATATGTTCTAACAAAGGGATGATGATTGAGTCCATAGATAATGGAAATAAATGTTAAAGGATGAAATATTGTCAAACGTCTATTGGAAGTCACGCAATTGACAACTAGATGATGGAAACCCCAAGGTCATGCCAGCAACAAGGTGGTGATTGACATTCAATTGATTAGTAAACTGTCCATACCATATGCATGTAGACACGATATGATGCAAAAAATCTTACCTGGACCCTTATCACAAGAAAAAACTTGTAAGATGAGCTTTAAGAGACATAGAATCTTAAAGATTTAGTAGCACGATTGACATGTAACACAATACAATTGAACCTATTGCACAAATTGAGATCTCTAAACTATCACATTGCAAAACATTTGTGAATTTTATGCCTCTCTCATTTCATGCATGAGACTACCAACATATGTTGACCCATATATTTTTAACATGGTATGGAGCCATAAGTTATATTTTAGGGTTCGGATTCCACGGATGTGTTTTTACATTATTCGTCTTCTCGATCGTTAATTATAAATTAACCTTTTACTCTCTACATGATCACCCAAAGCATTCTTCGAAAGAAGAAACATTGCACCAAAACAATGCACGTTCTCTATCTCGAGTCAAAACGTTATTCATTTTGATAAAAATATCTTTTTCCAAAGTTATTGAGGCTCGCAATAAAAGCAAACGGGGTAAACTCGTTATTATTATCAAATTTTACAACGAATATTCGTGTAATAGAACACTTGAATCATAGTCAATGGGGCTCCATAGACATCAAATGTTTATTATCATCAAGAAGAAATTTATTCAATTCATATCAAGAGAGAAATCTTGGTTACTCCAAAGGAAGCAACCATAAGAAGTTAGAAACTCAACAGGATAGAGCATGCATGAAACACAGTATTTTAGGATGCTTAGAGATAAGGAAGAAAGAGGCGGAAGTCTGCATAAAGAACTTGTATTTTCGAATACTAGCTAATAACAACCCTCGTAAAAAGCCATAATGAGAGATCCTCTATGATCATAGGATGTCGATGTTCAAAGTAAACCCTCTATGATCAACCCTCTAGCCATTCAAAGTAAACCCTCTATGATCAAATTCGTCTCATTCTTCCTCTTTAAACCACACATTCAAAGCTTCTTCCATACACATAGGGATGCTCTTCACAAGTGTATATCAAAGACTCTTTTCTAGAAGTAATCAAGCTCCATGCCGGGTCTCCCCTTTGATTAGTCTGCATGGAACATAGCCAAAATGCGAGGTATGAAAAGAGTTAAACTACACACATAACATCAAGTATTCATATTAGCACAAAGAAGATTCCACTAGGTCTTCATCGCGACATCATTCTCGATTTTAATGTACTACATACCTGAGCATTAGAACGCATTCTTATATGCGTAGACATTTTATCTCTATTAATGTATCGAAGGATATGTTTCTTGAAGGTGCTGCTCCATCGTAGCGCAAGAATACGTAGAGAGAGATACTTCTTGTACTCTTCTCTCTCTCTCTTTCTCTCTCTTTAAATCTATATATATATATATATATATATATATATATATATATATATATATATATATATACGTGTGTATAAATGTGTGCTCATGTGTATGTATGCGCTGCGGAGGGTTGAATACGGATTTCTTATATGAATCGATCTATTTATCTATTCATCCCTCATCTCTGATTCTCATCGAGCGAGTCATGACTCTGCGTCAGAAAAAAACGGACGATGTCTGTATGTGTGAGTGTGCGTGTGTGTTGGAGAGAGAGAGAGAGAGAGAGCGAGACCTACCTTTCTGCGCCGCTGTTGGAAGGGCAGGAGGAATGTCGTCACCAGGTATATATTCGCGTGCAGGAGGAAGGCTAACACTTGCTGGAGACGGAGGACCGAACCGTTTAGGCGCCGGCGCAGGCGGCCCTGAAAAAGAGAAGTCGGAGGGGCTACCCACTTCTGATGGTTTTGGAGCGGATGGGGGGTGAAAATCTGTTGCAATGTTCTACGTCTGATTTGAAAGAACCTGGCGTTGGGTTACAGCTGCTAGACGGAGATTGAGCAGGAAACTTGTTGGAGGCCTCCTGCGACATCAATTCGATTGCTTTGACTACACAATCTTGTTTGCTTTGAAGGACGTTCCGTCAAATACGAAAGATGAATGGTTACCGTACTGAACGGAGCATCCGTCTACCTTACTTCTGAACACGGACGGTTAACCTCCGTCCCTTCGTATTAGTAATCAGTGCAGCATCAAGTTCCCCCATAAGCAGTCATGAGCTTGTCGGAGAAGGTGGCGGAGAAGAATGTGCTGACCTTCAGGCATTTGGCAAACCCGCCTCCAAAGATGGATGCCCTCCCTGCGCCGGGATTAATAAGACGAACCCCAAAAGCAGAATAACGAAGGACGTCATGAACAGAAATTAGTTCTGCTGGTATTAAGACCTCCCCGTCAACGCTTATGAGAGAAATTCATCCTTCGTGTCGGACTTTTATATACCTTTCCGTAAATCGTATACACGTTCTCTTTGGAGAAATAAATCCCGTGCTCTGTATTCCCATATTGGAGATTATGGCATCGACAGCTATCTTGAACTGTGTTGATGGGACGCTTATCGCCTTTCTTTTCCATTATTATTCTTATATTCCTTTGTTTAAAAAACAAGTCTTTTGTTTTGCATTTTCTTATGAAACATTCCACAATTTACAGCTGTCTTGAACTGTGACGTGAATTTTCATTCTCATTAGTAATATATTTTGTTTCCGTTGACTTCCATAAAAAAGCATTAAGTCTGCAATATGAAGAGTGTTTAATGGGACAAAGAATACGTGAATCAGGTGCAGATAATTAGTTATTATTTCTATACTTTCTGCTAGATCCATCACATCAAGTGCAAGGAAGATTATGCATAGTGTGATTTAGGAAAGGACCATGCCACAAAAAGGTTATCATATTTTCCAAATTGATTCCAAAGTCATAATATCCTTCCTATTAAAGAGGTGTATTAGAGACATGATGGACATAATCCCCAGATGGGACCATGAGATTGGGGAATATTATTATATAAACTTATATTTTAAGCATATTTTCGAGGACCAAGATGTTATTGAAGCTAGGGGAGAAATATTAAGAAACCTCTTAACATCGTTAAACTCAAAATAACAAAAGATGTTCACGATTTTTATGCAAGTGAAAAACTTTGCCTGGTGGTTAAGTCCCCTAGAGGGAAAGGGAGGTCTTAAGATCAAGTCCAATGTATGTATGAAATAAGTTATAATTTATGGTTGGCATTTCATGGATGTGTTTTTACATTATTCATCTTCTTCATCATTAATTATAAATTAACCTTTCATTCTCTACATGATCACCCAAAGAAAACTCGAAAAGAAGAATCCCTCCACCAACGCAATGCACGTTCTCTATCTCGAGTCAAAATGTTATTCGTCTTGATTATATAAATATATATATATATATATATATATATATATATATATATATATATATATATATATATATATATATATATATATATATATATATATATATATATATAAAGGGAAGTTTGGCCTTGGCATACTCTCCCGGAGTTTAATTAAATAAAGAACAAGGTGCAAGTGAATGGGACTAGTGCCCTTGGGACCCCCCAAATCCCACAAAGGAGGGGTGAAACTTGCGGGTCTAAAGAGTGTTACAAAGGAGGCTAACAACCCTCACGTCCCCCTCATGCGAGGCCCACTTGGTTTAAGCTTCTTGTTCTCAATGTGAGACACTTTATGATGCCCAAAAAATGGGGACCTCTTACAATTGGAGATTCTTTTACTAGCGAGGAATAGAGACTTCTCGATCGACCACTCTTTAAGAGGGTGTCCAAAATTGTTGGCACACTACTCCCTCCAAATCTTCTAGAGGGTTTCCCCTCTTATAGCATTCCACTGATGCCACTGAGAAGCCGATCGCTTCACCTAGCAGTGCTTGCTTCGAGGTGATTTGTGACTTCTCTCTCATAATGTTCCCAATGATCTGCTAGAGTCGGAGACATTTGGGCAAGCAAAGAAGATGTGACCTAAATCCTCAATGTTGTGGTGGCATCGCTTGCACCATGGTGGAGCCCCACAAGTTTTGTTAGCCGTTAGGTTTGTCCAGATACCACGGTGGAGAATTTGCCACATGAGAACCATTTTTTGATCTCCATGAGGGGATGTAAGATAGACATGAACTTCAAATCCCAATGCAACCTTGTCCAAGTTAGACACCATGTCTTTTTAAGCATGATATGATAGTCCGTGTTCACCTTGATTCTAGGAATTTTGGATAGGCAATTGCGATTGTGTTTTATAAGACCCTCATAGCATGGCAGATCCCCAAATGAGAAGTCTTCCCAATAAAAGCAAACGTGGTGAATTCGTTATTATTATCAAATTCTACAACGAATATTCTTGTAGTGGAAAACTTGAATCATAGTCAGTGGGCCTCCATAGACATCAAACGTTTATTATCCTCGCGCAAAATTTTCTTCAACAAATTTCAAACAGAGAAATCTTGGTTACTTCAAAGCAAGAAACAATAAGAAAGCAAGAAACAATAAGAAGTAAGAAACTTAAGAGGAGAGAGCATCCATCAAACATAGAGGTGCAAGTCTGCATAAAGAACTTGTATTCTCGAAGAAAAATCTAAGTCATTTTTTAAAGAGAAACAAATAATCGAAAATAAAAACCCTCGTAGAAAGCCAGAATGAGAGATCCTCTATGATCATAGGATTCCGGTGTTCAAAGTAAACCCTCTATGATCAACCTTCTAGCCAAAAAGAAAGTAGAAAAATCAAGTTTCAATAGGTGATGATAAATAAACTGAACACAAGCAAGTTAAACTCAAATTAAAAAGAACATGGCATGGAGAAAAGTTTTCGCATGCCCCACTATCCTCAACTTCGTGGAAACAAACTGAAAGAAAGCAGAACTAAAGCACATAAAATACCGAAAGATATTCTTTGAGAAAAATGTGACATTAATGTTAAAAACAAGAATTGAAATTATACAGCATTTCGCTATGGACAGAAGAAGAAGGACTCTAGTCACACAAATTGAGGCATATAAAAGGGTAAACAATTTATCCAAAGCACATAATATGCCATTGTGTGAGAAGGTAAACAGATCATCCTCTCACCACAAGTGTCTCTACAAATGTGCCCGTCAAACAGGAGAGATTCTAAACTCAAAGGGGAAGCTACATATGAATGTCCCATCAACGACTCTTCAAAAATGCATCAACTAGGGGCTTTCTAGAACAAAATGCTTCTTTTCCGACACGTACTACTTCACAATGCAAACCCTGAAAGACACTTCTAAGCCATAGTGCATCATCATATGTGTATGGACCCTAAAATCTCATGTTTACGACTTCCACATTAGCACAACATATGTACCTAGTGACATAGAACAATTCAAGATTTGACGAAATGGAGAATGTTCCGTCAGATGTGCTGATCGCCCTCCAAGCCTTTACGCAAAAACTCATCAAATTCGTCTCATTCTTACTCTTTAAACCACACAGATTCAAAGCTTCTTCCATACACATAGGGATGCCCTTCAAAAGTGTATATCCAAGACTCTTTTCTACAACTAATCTAGCTCCATGCCGGGTCTCTCCTTTCGTTAGTCTGCATGGAACATCGCCAAGATGCGAGGTATGAAAAGAGGTAAACTACACACATACATCAAGTATTCATATTAGCGCAAAGAAGATTCCATTAGGTCTTCATCGCGACACCATTATCGATTTTGATGTACTAGGCATCCTTATATGCGCAGACATTTTATCGCTATAAATGTATCCAAGGATATGTATCTACATGTTTCTTGAAGGGCCTGTTCCATTGTAGAGAGATACTTCCAGTACTATATATATATATATATATATATATATATATATATATATATATATATATATATATATATATATATATGTCTATACATGTGTGAGCATGTGTATGTATGCGCTGCGGAGGGTTGAATACGGATTTCTTATATGAATCGATCTATTTATCTATTCATCCCTCATCTCTGATTCTCATCGAGCAAGTCACGACTCTGCGTCAGAAAAAAACGGACGGTGTCTGTATGTGTGAGTGTGCGTGTGTGTGTGTGTTAGAGAGAGAGAGAGAGACAGAACTACCTCTGTTCGCCGGTGTTTGAAAGGCAGGAGGAATGTCGAGACCAGGAATATCTTCGGGTGCAGGAGGAAGGATAACACTTGCTGGAGACGGAGGAGCTAGCCATTTAGGGGGCGGCGCAGGCGGCCCTGGAAAATAGACGTCGGAGGGGCTACCCACTTCTGATGGTTTTGGAGCGGATAGGGGGGCGGAAATCTGTTGCAATGTTCTACGTCTGAACTTGAAAGAACCTGGCGTTCCGTTACAGCTGCTAGACGGAGGTTGAGCAGGAAACCTGTTGGAGGCCTCCTGCGACATCAGCTCGATTGCTTTGACCACTACAGTCTTGTTTGCTTTGAAGGACGTTCCGTCAAATGCGAAAGATGAATGGTGTGGTTACCGTACTGAACGGAACATTCGTCTACCTTAGTTCTGAAGACAGATGGTTCCCATCTGTCCCGCTTCCAAAGATGGGTGCCGTGCCCTCCCTGCGCGGGGATCAATAAGACAAACCCCAAAATCAGAATAAGGAAGGACGTCATGAAGAGAAAGTTCTGCTGGTCTTAGGACCTCCCCTTCAACGCTTATGAGAGAAATTCATCCTTCGTCCCGAATTCTATATACCTTTCCGTAAATCGTATACACGTTCTCTTTGGAGAAATAAATCCTGTGCTCTGTATTCTCATAATCGAGATTGTGGCATCGACAGCTATCTTGAAGTGTATTGATGTGACGCTCATAGCCTTTGTTTTCCATTATTATTCTTATATTCCTTTGTTTGAAAAAACAAGTCTTTTATTTTCTATTTTCTTATTGGACATTCTACAATTCACAGCTGTCTTGAACTGTGACGTGAATTTTCATTCTCATTAGTAATATATTTTGTTTCCGTTGACTTCCATAAAAAAAGCATTAAGTCTGCAGATATGAAGAGTGTTTGTTAAAAAAAAAACCCAAAAAATAAAACTCTAAGAAATATGAATGTCTTCACATTTTATATGTGTTTGTAGAAAAAAAACCCCAAAAAATAAAACTCTAAGAAATATGAATGTCTTCACATTTTATATTTCATAGGCAGGCCACATTTAACATTTCAGAGGTGACTTTTTCGGTAACGAAAAAAATATATCCCATGTACATATTCATCTATGTACCATGTTCAGGATGAATTCATCCATTACAACAGATAGGGGTTTTCCTAATTAACCTTGTGCTGCACATGTTGGCATGGGTATGCGTAGTCCAATGAGTGGAAATTAACCGGTGTTTGTGTTAGTAGTCTTGTTTGTAGCTTGGCTAGGATACCCACCGATATCCTAGACAAGAGACTAGACCATACACGAATCCATAAATACATGGTGGCATTGATTGTTGTCTCCCCTAGGCATCGGTAGCTGCATCCATAGACCCATTCGTAGGCACATTACTAGCCATATCGGTAGGTCAAAGGAAAAAGAACATACATTGCACACAAACAAACCTACATGGGTACATAAGTTCCGGTCATACATAAATACAGCCGTACACAAATTCATACATACATACATACAAACACATTGTTAGTAGAGGCGGGCTTGCTCCAAGCACGATAACCCATAGCAGAAGAGGAAGTACTTTGTCTCCCTTTATCATTTCCTTCACACTTTGTCCTTTTGAATCTTCAAATGTTGAATCTTATATGTCTACAGGAGTCGGGGTCTTCTTTTCCTTCAACTTTGATCAAATCTACTCTCATACCAACGATTGAGATGATTAATATCCAAAAGACAAGCTACACTTGAGTTTAGAACACTATGTCAAGTATAGCTCAAAACCTTCACCAATTTTGAAATCTTTTACCAAAATATGAACACTCAGTTCAACTAATTACAAGCTTAATGTTCATGTATATACAAATCACTATTCTCTGATTCTTCTCTTTCCTTCATGCTCCATTCTTTGTTTTTTTCTTCATCTTCACTCTTCAATCTTTATTTTAATCATCAATTACTGATTGTCATGCTCCAACATTCTTCAATAGTTACAAAGATCAATTCTTTTGAGCCTCAATTTTTTTCTTAACTTGAATTAACAAGCTGTTTTTTTTTACTTTAGGAAGTTCATGGTCATGCGGAAAAGATTTTAGAGGCATTAGATATGCATATGGCAAAACAATTAGGTTCTGGTAAGCAGGTTTCTAATAGGAAAGTTTTTAGAAGATGTTCTCTAAATTCACCTATGCATATTGTACCAAAATTTCTCCACATTTGGTATTAGAGCCTTGCTATTGAAGCATATGGTTGCACAGAGAAGAGAATTTGAAGAAGAAAAATAGAAAGGGGAAGGAAAGCTTGGAGCCATAAGCCTACAATTGTACATGGATTTTGGAACATTCATGTTACTAGAAAGCTAGGGACTTGAAGATTTCCTATACAAAAGAATTATTTTTTGTTTTATGTTCATTGAATCTTTCTATAACTGATATGAATCGTTTGTTTAAAGCCTTATGAGAAACTACATAGGAAGATGAAGATTCAAGCAAATCATTTTGGATGTGCACCATTAGGAAAAAAGGTGAACCCTGCATGGGCCTTGCAAGGATTCCTAATTTTCAGGGATTAAGCCTAATTCTGTTGTTGTCTAAGGGGACAAAGTGCATTTAATAGGGCACTTTTTAGTAGGCTAGAGTAGGCTTTTTTTAAGGCTTACTAGGCTCCTCTCTCTCTTCTTTTAGAGAGAGAGAAAGGGAATCTACTTTCCACATCATCAAACTCGAGCATGTATATGGGAATAAAAAAATGATTTTTTTTTTAAGTCTCAATTTCAATGTTTATTTACTTGAAAGGGCTCATTTTTTAGTATATATGTCAGAAGTGACTTTTTTTTAGTTTAGTTTTTAATTTTCCTTTTGAAAAAGTAATATTTTTAAAATCCCTCCAAAAGTAGAGTGCCACATCATCAAATCCGTAACTACTCTTCACCCAAAAAATGACTTTTTCAAAATTTCAACATTTTTGGCTATTCTCAGTGGAAAAACACACTGTGACCCATCCACATCCAAGAAAACAAACTTTTCCTGAGAAAATCATGCTCTAGCATCTCTTCCAAACAAATTTCTGGTCTCTTTCTCAGTATTGTTTAATTGTTGGAAAAGATGGTGTTGACACCTATTACAAACCTCACATTAGGACGTCCTCATGCCCGAGCATCAACAAGTATCCATGTTCGTGTGCCCAGAGAGTTTGCTCCAAATACACAGTGCAACAATGATGTGAACTCTCAAAATGAGCGTCGTGAAGCTGGAGAAAAGAATATTGATCTTTGGACTCATGGTTCATTATACCCTCCTAATCCAATGTCTTCTTACCATCCAACATTCCATAACCTCTCAACTTTACTTCAGTTCATCGGTGCCGGTAAAGCTAGGCTCTTAGGTTATTGTCAACGATTATCTACACATTCAACTGACATTACTAAGTATTGGATTCAACAATATCAACTAAGTCATACAAGGTTGGTCACTTTTGAAAGCACAATCATATCTTTACAAGAAAAGCTTGCAAAGCTTGAAAAGCATATGGAAGAAAAGGAGAGAACAATTGAGAAATTAAAAAACAATGTCCAACACTTGAGAGAAACTCCACTTGGGATGCGACGTAGCAGACGATCATTAACATCCTTTGACTCTCTTTCAATTGGTGGTGGAGCACGCAAACGACGAGTTTTTGCGATAAGGTTTGGCTTGTATTTGTTTCTCTTTTTGGAAGACTTATATATATATATATATATATATATATATATATATATATATATATATATATATATATATATATATATATATATTCTTGTTATGTAGGTCATTCGTTGAAGATATTAGTGCGTCATCAACAACAGAGGATCAATTCAAGTTATTAAATTCTTGTTTGACCAACAAGCAGGTGGTTAGTATTTTGGAGTCACGGATAGGAAACCTTATCAAGAAGCAAGTGATTAAAGATTTCACAAAAAAGTTACAAGATATTATCACTCCTAGAGACGTGCAAATGGTATGTGATGAAGAAGGAATTAGAACTAAAGGATACAGTGCATTGTACAACCTTTTGAAGCATTAATTAGAAAGAGAAGGTATTTTGCAGAATATGTTTCCATCTCCTTGCAAGGTATCACTAAAGAAGTCAATGTCCAATGAAGATATAACTAGTATTCTTGGAAACTACTTATATATAGAGGATATTATGCCTATGTCTATTTATCATTTATCTACATCCAAAAAAGAGTTGAAAAGCGCAGTTGGAAATGGATTTCCTTACACAAAGTACAACAACATATTCGTGGATTTGGAGAGGCTTCAACAGGCAATGGTTCGATTTTACAAATCTACTATACCAGGTATGTGCACTATTGTTACCTTGATATACATTGTATTTTGATGTTATAAAAATTTTGCTAATTTATGCAGATTGTAATACCAAATTACAGTTTATATTGAAGTTAGATGAATGCCAGATCATAAAGGGATGACGAATGGAGAGATTGAGTTTGACATTCATGAATGAAGCTATGAGAAATGCCATATCTGATGAAAGTAGTAACTCTAGCTCTAAGTCTACATATAGTGTTCAATCCGAGAAAGAAATATGGTGGTTACGTGCTATTGAAGTACCTAAAGAATCCAATGATGTTCTTTCATGGATTTTTAGTAGGACCCCATGGATAACTAAAGTAATAGTTTCTCAAATTCATGGTGCAAAGCTCCACATAGAAAACTTTGGTGATTTTGAGATAGATTGGCACTTGGGTGGGGATTTAAAAACTATCAAATGCATGTTAGGTTGCAAGCAAGGTGCATCTGCTCGTTATCCATGTCCATTTTGTACTCGAGGCTACAAAGTAACAAAGGGACAACAAAAAGTACTATCTAGCTTAGATGAATACATAGATGCACCTACTTCCACGGAATGGGATAGACCTTTGTTAAGGTGTCCAATGTTAGAAATACCTAACCGTGACACATTAGATAAAGATTGGAATCCAATTATTCCATTTCCATTAATTAATGTTCACTTTTGCACATTGCATGCTTTCATGAGAATATTTGATAGATTATTGAAGCTCCACATAGAATATGCATTTTCCATGAAGCCAATTGATAAATCTATACAAGCAATCAAAAAATTGGAAGAGTTGCTTAATTCGATTGGTTGTCATGGTGGTAATGTAACTCTAGTTGTCAAAAAACCTGGTGAATCGCAAAATAGTTTGCAACAAGTGTCAATGACAGGGAAGAAGGCAAGAAAATTTTTCAGAAGAGGTGTAAGCCCTAAGAAAAATGAATGCAGGGAGCTATGGAAAGACTTGTGCATGATCACCATTGATAATGATTCTCAAATTGACCTTAGTAATAGGCGAAAGCAGGTTGGGTCATGCTTAGATAAGTTGGTAGGCTTAATGAGTCTTAATAGCTCCAACAAAAATGACCGTCAGTTGTTTCAAGATACATTAATGGAGTTTGCAAAGTGTTTCATCCTATCTTGGGGAGAGAGCAATATTACACATTACATTGTAAGTTTTCTTACTTTTTCAATTTTCTTGTTGATAAGATTGTGTTATATGTACTTATATCATTTTAGCATATTTTATTTGCACATGGAGCATTTTTTATGCATCGATATGGTTCATTGGAGATTTTTAGTACACAAGGAATGGAGAAGTCACATTACAAGGCTAGAGGTGTTTACTTCAAGAACACACGACATGGTGGTGGTGCAATGCAATCAAACTATATGGAAGAGATGTTTAATTGGTTTTATCGTACTGCATTTTCAAGGACATATGCAATGGAATTAGCCAAGGAGTCGAAAGTTGCAAAACTTGCAAGATTTAATCAACACAACTTAGCTAGTGAAAAATGGAAGTCATCATTGGGACCTTTACGTCATGCTCAATGGCGGGCTACAAGAACACGACAGGGTTCATCATGGAAGTGAAGTCATTTAATACATTCATGGCATTTTCTGAATAATTCATAAGGTTTGCTACACACTAATCTCTTGTTTCCAAGTTTTTAAGGTAATTTTTAATTTTTAAACTATTTTTTGTCCATTCAGATGTGAACAGAACCTTTTTAAGTGAAACATTATAAAAGGAGACTTTATTGTCTCATTTCAACATTCTAGCACTATAGAGGATGGCACGAACAAAGCAAACTGCAAGGAAGGATCCCATTAACTTTCCTACCTATGTGCAAGGCACTCAGAAGCCACCATGGATGAATCACCACAAAAGGCGATGTAGTGTCTCGCGCTCTGCATCCCATCGCGAAACAGGTGGTGGCCATACCTCTGGGAGTGAACAGTTGCATGAACAAGTGGAACATGGGCAATCTAGGGAAGAGGTCGTAAATCAACCCCAATCACCACCATCATCATATGATTAGCCTCCATCACCAAAGAGACCAACAAAGACAAGGGTGAAGGAGCGTGCTCATAGACAGGTAGTTTCTGATGATGATTTTGATGAATCGCATGAGGATGTGTCTCAACAACGTTCACAATCAAGTGATGAGAGTCAAACATTGCCACCATGGGGTAACGAAGAAATACCTACAAATCATAGGGTTATTGTAGGGGGAAAGACACTACCATCAAATCAGGGGGGCCATACCCAATGATCAAGAGAGGGAGCAAAGCCAGCAACAACATCCTGAACAAGGAGAAAGCTCAAGTCGCGTGCAACGGAAGAAGAAAGTCTTTCAACCTCGTCGTAGACCACCCCAACCAAGACCACAAGAAAATGTCCAACAAAGACCACCACCACCACCACAAGCTAGAGCACCACAACGAAGAAGAAGATATACGAAGGCATTTGCAGAGATCAGGCACTATCAAAAGACAGCTGAGCTTCTCATACCTAGAAGACCCTTTGCAAGGGTGGTCAAAGAAGAGTTACAAAGGTATTGTGCAGGGTTAAGGATCCAAGCTCTAGGTTTAGAAGCTTTACAAGAGGCAGCTAAAGCATTTTTGATATCAATGCTAGAGGATTCCAACCTGTGTGCCATCCATGCTAAGCGAGTCACTATACAACCGAAGGACATACAGTTAGCTAGCAGAATTAGGGGTGATCGTAACTAAGTTTTGTAACTGATCTCTACGGACTGTTGGTGCATGACAATCATCAATTGAAGAATTATAGAGGAATGAAGTCAAGGAGTCAAGAAGAAAACAAAGTCAGATGGTTGAAGGAAGGACATGTTCAGAAAATCCAAAGATATGTACACATATGTACATTAGCTGACTTATATCTTTGTTTAGTCATACACTTGTATATATTCATATATAAATATGTTGGAAAGTGTCGGGCAATGAGAGCAGAAGAAGATTAGAGAATAGGGAGAGAGAAATTAGTGTCATTAGACACATTGGAAGTAAGTGAATCATCCATCCTCACTTGTATGTAAATTTTTCTCAAGAAATCGAGAAACTTGCGCCCGATGTTTAGCAGTCTGTTCCTTCTGTGTTTAATCTTTTGAGAAATCCTTCTGCACGTGTCTAAGTCCATAGCTAATCTATCTATGGCTAGAATTTGAGAGGTTAATTGTAATCAGGCTGAGAGAATTTTGATTAGGAACATTCATATGTAAGAATGTTCTAAGAGTCGTAAAAGCTGGCGCACATTTCATCTTCAATGAAATGATCATTGCTCAGTCCACAGTGTAAAGTTTTACACAAATGAGGGCTTAAAATCTAAGTTGGAAGGTAAGCCATCTATGGCTAAAAGATCTTGATTAAACGGGTTCAGAGTTGGGAGAACCAGTGCTAAGAAATTGCAGGTGTCAAAGTCGCCATTGCAGAGAAGCTCTTTCAGACATAGGTAAAGTGTTTCACACATTTCTCAGTATATACTCAATCTTTTTGAGAGATTTAACTTGGTAAAGTTGCGCAACCTTAAGGCAAAGTGTTGTGCAAAGTTTTATCAAAAACTTTACAGGATTGATTAGTCAATGAGTGATTAATCTGCAGCAGACTTTTCTGAAGAAGCTGAATTTTCCAGAATAATCAATTTTCTGATAAATTGGTGAATGATCTCTAAGTTTGGTGGAGTCTAAAGTTAATCTTGATATAGAGGTGATCTAAATTCAAGGTTAACTTGTTCTTTTGGAGATTAACACTCTCCATCAGTGGTATCAGAGCAGGTTGTGTCAAAATTGAAGTGAAGGAGACTCCAACTACTACAGAAATACAAAACTTTACATTTCGAAGGTGCAAAAGGTTAAAGTGTGAAGAAAGATTGAAGGAAGACATACAAAGAGCATCAAAAGGATCAGAAGGAGCAACATTCGAAGTAAAGGTACATTCATTATCTGTAAAGGTTAAAGATTTGAAGCTACAGGTGAAGTAAAGATGGGAGATAGTCTCCAAATTGAAAAGTTGGATAGAGAGAACTATCCTGCATGGTCTATGAGGATGGAAGCTCATCTTATGAGCAAAGATCTGATAGGATACATCACAGGAGATGAAGAAAAGCCAGAATTCAGAGATCCTAGTGTTCCAACTAGGGAGGAGCTTGCAGATTTGAAGCATTGGATGAAGAAGGATGCTCAAGCAAGAAGCATCATCTACATGGCAGTCAATGACTATTTGCTTCCTCACATTAGAGGACTTGAAAGTGCATGTGACATTTGGAATGCTTTGGAAGAGCATTTCCAAAATACAACCAAATCAAGGAAGGCTTCACTATGGGCAGAGTTTACTACCTTCAAGAAGAAGGCCTCACAATCAATCTCTGATTATGTGACAAAGATGAAGGACATTGCAGATTCTTTAGGTGCAGTGGATGAAGATATTGAAGAAGAAAAATTGGTAAGACAAATACTCACAGGGCTAAGAGGAGATGAGAAGTGGAAGCCTTTCATTTTATCTACAGAACTTTCATTAGATCACTTTACTCCTGATTTGAATCAATTGTTAGGTCATATGCTAACTTTTGAGAATGATGTCAAAGGAGATGTTGATAAGAGTGCAGGTCATGCAATGTATTCTAAAGACAAGAAGAAAGCCAACAAAGGGAAGCAACAATTAGGTGAAGAAGAAGGTACATCAAACCAAGCAAATTTCATAAGAGGAAAAGGAAGTGGCAGAAGTAGAGGAAGAGGAAGAAACAACAAAGAGAATGCAAGAGCTTGTTGGATATGTGGTAAGACCAATCATCTATCTCATGATTGTTGGCATAATAATCAAAACAATGGTAATTATCAGAACTTTAATCAAAGAGCAAAAGGTGGTAGATTTCAAAGAGGAAACTTCAGAGGTAGAGGTGGTAGGAATTCTTTTGGAAGAGGTGGTGGAAGAAACTTCCAAAATCAATCCTATAATAACACCTACTACAACTATGCATCAGATCAAAAGGAGGACTCGACTCTCATTATGAATACATGTGAAACTTCACATGAGGACATGAGAGTGTTTTATATTGATTCAGGATGTAGTAATCATTTGAGTGGAAATATTGCTTTGATGACTGATCTAGATCATAATGCAATTAATCATACAGTTCAGACAGGTGATAATACAAAGCATAAGGTAAAGTCAATTGGTTCAGTCAAAGCTAAGGATGGGAGCACTCTTCTGTGTAAGGTACTTTATGTTCCCACAATTCCAAAGAATTTGATCAGTGTAGGTCAAATTGTGGAAAAAGGTTATGAGGTAAGGTTTACCAATGATGGAGTTTATGTTGAAGACCCTAATCAAGGGTATAAACAAGTTATTGCAGGAAAGAAAGAAGGAAGGCTCTTCACATTGAAGGTACAAGGAAATGTTGGACATGCTATGTTCACATATGGAGAGCAGAAGGTGTCAGAATTGGATCTTTGGCACAAAAGACTTGGACACTTTAATGAAAGAGGTATCAAAGAAATGATTAACAATGATTCAGTGCTTGGAATGCCTAACATTGCAGGTCAACACATGACATACAGATGTGAGGCATGTCAATTAGGTAAGGCTCATAAGCAATCCTATTCCAAGCATGGGTTTATGTATTCAGAAAGACTTGAATTGGTGCATACAGATGTGTGGGGTCCTTCAAAGGACTTTAGTATAAATGGTTCAAGATATTATGTCATATATGTTGATGATGCTACCAGGTGGATCACAATTTATGTGATTAAAGAAAAGTCAGAAGTGTTTAATACATTTAAACACTATCATGCATATGCAGAAAGGATTACAGGTCAAAAATTGAAGAGACTAAGGTCAGATGGAGGGGGAGAGTATTTTTCAAATGAGTTCAATGATTATTTGTGGAATGCAGGTATAAAGAGAGAAGTTACTTGCAGGTATTCTCCTCAACAAAATGGGGTAGCAGAAAGAAGAAATAGGACTCTTGTTGAGTTTGCAAGGTCCATGATGAAAGAGAAGAATTGTCCAAATTATTTGTGGGCAGAGGCTGTAAATACAGCTACATATTTGGTCAATAGATTGCCTTGTAAAGCTTTGCAAGGTATGACACCATATGAAGCTTGGTGGGGTAAGAAACCTACCTTGGATCATTGCAGAATATTTGGGTGCTTGGCATATGCATATGTGCCATCTCAATTGAGGCATAAGTTGGAACCTAAGGTAGAAAAGTATGTATTCATTGGTTATGATGATAAGCAAATGGGATACAGGTTGTGGAGTCCATCCACAAAGCAATTCCTTGTATCCAAGGATGTTACATTTGATGAGCAAGGTACTTGGTATGCAGGTAAATATAATGTACATGCAGATGATGAAGAAGTAGTGGATCAAAGAAAAGGTAAAGCAAAGATTCAATTACTTGATGAAAGTGAGAACAATGAAGTGCAGGTTGAAGTTGAAGAGAGGCCAAGGTTTGATCCAGAATGTGATGAACCAGAAACTTCAAGAAGTGCAGAAGTTAGGAGGTCATCTAGGCACAAATGGCAACCTACAAGGTATAGCTATGACACTTCATTCTTAACTACTAAAGATTATGCTTATTTGGTAAAAGCAGATGAAGACCCTTCTACATATGAAGAGGCCAAAGGGAAAAAGAATTGGGAAGATGCTATGCAAGAGGAGTATGATGCATTGATAGAGAATCAAACATGGGATTTGGTTTCTAAACCTAATAGTCAGAAGATCATTGGATGTAAGTGGGTTTACAAAACAAAGAGATTTGCAGATGGAAGTGTGTCTAGGTACAAAGCTAGACTTGTTGTGAAAGGGTATGCACAGACATATGGAGTGGACTATGATGAGACTTATAGTCCTGTGGCAAAGATGACAACCATTAGGACACTCATAGCAATTGCTGCTTGCAAAGGTTGGAAGTTATCTCAATTAGATGTAAAAAATGCTTTCTTGAATGGTTACATTTCAGATGAAGTCTACATGGAGCAACCAGATGGGTTCAAAGATCAAGTGAGTCCAAATTATGTGTGTAAGCTCAAGAGAGCTTTGTATGGGTTAAAGCAAGCCCCAAGGGCTTGGAATTATAGGCTTGTAAAATTCTTGAATGATCTTGGATTTCAAGCATCAAAGGCAGATAGTAGTTTGCTAGTCAAAGCAAGTGAAGATGGGTTCATTTATGTTTGTATTTATGTTGATGACATAATACTTACAGGAACAGATGATAAGGGAATACAAATGATCAAGAAGCAGATGGAGAAAGAGTTTAAAATCAGTGATTTGGGGAACCTGTCATTCTTCTTGGGAATGGAGATCTCTTATACTCAACATGGAGTATATGTGACCCAAGAAAGGTATCTTAAAAATTTGCTAACCAAATTTAAAATGGAAGATTGCAGGGTTGCACCTACACCTTTGGAAGTGAACCATAAATTGTCTAGGTTTGGAGGAGAAGAGTTCAGAGATATGAAAATCTATCAAAGTTTGGTTGGTAGCTTGATTTATGCTACATTAACAAGGCCTGATTTGTCATATGCAGTTGGTGTGCTGTCACAATTTATGCATTGTCCTAGAAAGGAACATTGGATTGCCGGACAAAGAGTACTTAGGTACATCAAGGGTACACTCAGAGAAGGGTTGTACTATGGATTTACTTCTGATACAAGAGTGAAGATATATAGTGATGCAGATTGGGCAGGTAATATGGATGATAGAAGATCAACACATGGATACTTGTGCTATGTAGGAGACAAATTGATTTCATGGTGTTCCAAGAAGCAACATACAGTTGCTTTGTCATCTACAGAAGCAGAATATAAGGTATGGTGGAAGCTGCAAAAGAGGTAATATGGCTAAAGACACTTTTGAAAGTTTTTGATGTGATTCAGAGTACTCCTATTATTTGTGGAGACAATATGAGTTCATTATACTTGGCAGCTAATCCTGTATTTCATGCTAGAACCAAGCATATTGAAATACAGTATCATTTTCTGAGAGAGAAGGTCATTGAGAAGGAGATTGAAGTCATACACACTCCCACAAAAGATCAAGTTGCAGATATGATGACAAAAAGTCTAGATGGACCAAAACTACAAAGATTCAAGGATATGGCTGGAGTAAAGAAGATAGAGAAGAACCTCAATTAATGATTGAGGGGGAGCTGTTGGTGCATGACAATCATCAATTGAAGAATTATAGAGGAATGAAGTCAAGGAGTCAAGAAGAAAACAAAGTCAGATGGTTGAAGGAAGGACATGTTCAGAAAATCCAAAGATATGTACACATATGTACATTAGCTGACTTATATCTTTGTTTAGTCATACACTTGTATATATTCATATATAAATATGTTGGAAAATGTCGGGCAATGAGAGCAGAAGAAGATTAGAGAATAGGGAGAGAGAAATTAGTGTCATTAGACACATTGGAAGTAAGTGAATCATCCATCCTCACTTGTATGTAAATTTTTCTGAAGAAATCGAGAAACTTGCGCCCGATGTTTAGCAGTCTGTTCCTTCTGTGTTTAATCTTTTGAGAAATCCTTCTGCACGTGTCTAAGTCCATAGCTAATCTATCTATGGCTAGAATTTGAGAGGTTAATTGTAATCAGGCTGAGAGAACTTTGATTAGGAACATTCATATGTAAGAATGTTCTAAGAGTCGTAAAAGCTGGCGCACATTTCATCTTCAATGAAATGATCATTGCTCAGTCCACAGTGTAAAGTTTTACACAAATGAGGGCTTAAAATCTAAGTTGGAAGGTAAGCCATCTATGGCTAAAAGATCTTGATTAAACGGGTTCAGAGTTGGGAGAACCAGTGCTAAGAAATTGCAGGTGTCAAAGTCGCCATTGCAGAGAAGCTCTTTCAGACATAGGTAAAGTGTTTCACACATTTCTCAGTATATACTCAATCTTTTTGAGAGATTTAACTTGGTAAAGTTGCACAACCTTAAGGCGAAGTGTTGTGCAAAGTTTTATCAAAAACTTTACAGGATTGATTAGTCAATGAGTGATTAATCTGCAGCAGACTTTTCTGAAGAAGCTGAATTTTTCAGAATAATCAATTTTCTGATAAATTGGTGAATGATCTCTAAGTTTGGTGGAGTCTAAAGTTAATCTTGATATAGAGGTGATCTAAATTCAAGGTTAACTTGTTCTTTTGGAGATTAACACTCTCCATCACGGACAAGAGATTTTTTGTAAATATTGCCATTTTCAATGAAACATTAGCACTTTTCCGCTATTCCATTTATAATCTCATTATTTAGAATGAAACATGAGCAGTCATTTTACATTTCCATGTGTTTTCTTGTGATAATTTCTTGTATATCAGTGATTGTTTTCTTATCTTGTCATTTTGATCTAGTGATAATATCCATGTACTGAAATTTCTTTCTCATTTAAGGTCATGTAGGGCATGTAGGGCATTGGGAGGCCAAATAAGGCCCTGCCACAGAAACGTGGGAGAAGGCCCTGCAAAACGTTTGCAGGGCCTTCTCCCACGTTTCTGTGGCAGGGCTTTATTTGGCCTCCCAATGCCCTACAAGAGCTTTGAAATATGAAAGAAGGATCATGAGTAGTAAAGCTAGTTCATGGGTAGTTGATATGAACAAATTTTGACCTCCCTATACCTTTGAAACATATGAGCAAATCATTTTGAAACTTAGAACATTTGCATTCTTGAAAATATCCATCTAGTGAAGATTCAGTCTCATGTAAGGTCACCTAGGGCATTTGCATTCTTGATAATATCCATCTAGTGAAATTTCTCTCATTTAAGGTCTTCTAGGGCGTTGGGAGGCCAAATAAAGCCCTGCCACAGAAACGCGGGAGAAGGCCCTGCAAACGTTTTGCAGGGCCTTCTCCCGCGTTTCTGTGGAAGGGCTTTATTTGGCCTCCCAATGCCTTAGAAGACCTTAAATGAGAGAAAGAAGGTCCAAAAGAATGAAACTAAAGATCCTCCCAATGCCCTACATGACATCAATACATCACATGCAGGTCCAAAAGAATTTTAGATAATATACTCAAAAAGAAATACTTGAGACAATTGTAAATAAAGCAAAGTGAAAATTTGATATTAATTCAATTGTTTACATCAATTGGCTTTGAGTTTCTCAATGACTCTCTTTCGACGCTCCAAAGCCATGGGTAGGGTGTAAGTCAAAACTGAGTTTGCTATTTCATCAACATTTCCAACTCCTAGACCTAGAGATATACCTATTTGACCTAAGACCTTTCCACGGAAGTTGGAACCTAAGGTTGTAGTTACAAGGGATTTCTTAACTAAAAAGATACAATTACTCCCCTGTGTAATGGTTGATAAACAAAGAAATTTACTTAAGGCCTTTAGACACCATGTCATGAAGTGGCCCTGAGGACTGAACTCTTTATGGATAATTACAACGGAAGTTGGAACCTAAGGTTGTAGTTACAAGGGATTTCTTAACTAAAAAGATACAATTACTCCCCTGTGTAATGGTTGATAAACAAAGAAATTTACTTAAGGCCTTTAGACACCATGTCATGAAGTGGCCCTGAGGACTGAACTCTTTATGGATAATTACAAAATGGTCTTTGGGAAGTTTCCTAATCTAGTTTGCAAGGGATGATCCACCTCCACGAGCCACTTGATCACCTCAACTCCTTGCTGCAAACTTGTCGACTTCAATCACCTCCTGCACAAAGTTTTATGATTAGTAGCTACATGTGTTTGTAAGAATGAATGACATGAATTGAAGATACTTACATCTTGAACTCTATCTTCTTCTTCTCCTCTCTCTTGAAGTTGTAAATTAATGCTGGAGTCGGACATCCCACAGCTCGATTACTGGTGAGGCGGGAACTTTTGATTCCAATTTCCTTTCTTGTGCATTACTAAATTGTTCTTCTGTGATATGTTGATGTTCACTTGTGAGTATGTCATTGCAAACCAATTTTATTGTGTCGGCCACTGAGTCACCAAATGGCAAACACTTTTTCTCCAACAAGTCAGAGGTACTATCCAAAGGACACTCTCACAAAGTACAAAACAAACTTAGGCATTCATCCAGCCGTAGCCCAAATGCCTTCTCTACATCGTGTAAAAACAAATATTCTTGTCCCTCGACAAGAACATTGAAAAAGTTTCAATCTCCACCTCTGGAATAGTTGCTTCTGGCTCCGAAGAGGTGGATGGCTTAGGCACTTCTTTCAACTTATCATCCACACCAAGAGGATAAGTTTTCTCAATAGCTTCTCTCTCTCGAATAGGAGATTCAAGGGTTCTTGAGGTGGTTCCTTTTTATCCTCGACAAAACCACCTGTAAGAAGATGAGAGATCTCATGAGGAATTGGTTCTGGTTCCTCATTCACAAAGAAAATTGTGGCAGCAATGAATGAAAGATATTTTGCACCCATCTTGCGTTTCCTATTCAATTTCCTTATAAGTGGCACAGTTTCATCAAGAATTTGCCCTGCTTCCTCTGCAATTACCTGGAACCGTTTCAATCCTTTTGCAAATGCCTCATCACCTTTGTGAATGTAGGTGAGAAGGTCACATGGAACCCAAGTTCCATCATATGGTGGTATTTCGATGGAGAAACGCAATATGTGAACTTGCATATATTGAAGTAGCTCCTCCAAAGCATCGGCATTCATTTGCACGGTTCCATGGAGGTCAGGAACCTTGGAGAGAAGATCATATAGGTCATGTTGACCTTTATAATCTGAATCCTCCAAAAATTCTAGAAACTTGTGGCATGCACTCTTAGTAGGTACAGTGGTGGAAGCCATAGCTTGCAAATGCAGACTGCTCTAACACTCAATGTAGTTGCAAAAGTGAGAAATGAGGAGAGAGGACTCCTATTTATAACTTTTCTAGAATTTTTAAGTGATGGGTCCCACTTTTTCATAGAAGTGACTTTTCCTTAAATTAAAACATAAGAGTCTTGGAAAGGAAAACTTTGACATTTGAGATCACATCAAAGAAAATAAACAATAAGAATGCTCTTTCAAGAAAAACCTTGAGAATGTATAGATACAAGTAGAATGTGGCCAAAATATCCTTGAAGCAAATGTGAAAAAATTTTTCTTGCAAAAATAGGTTTGTTTACAGGTTTCAAAGTATCTTTACAAAAAAGAGTTATGACAATGAAATTTTAGTTCCATCCATGCTCCAATCTGCAAGAACCTTGATTTTTCCTTCCAATCTCTTTCCAATCTGTGGACAATTCATAAAAGAGTAAAACATTTTCAAATCATGAACAACAGTGATAGAATAAGATATATATATATATATATATCTATATTTATATATGGAATACAACTCTTACCTTGTTCCCTCGTATTCAAAATTGAAATCATGAAGATCATCATATCCCATGATAAGTAAGTGCTCTCTCAAGTTGGCCAAGTTCCAAGGTTGACTAACTAAAACCACCTCCATATCATTGTTTGGTAACTTCACATTAATTTGAAATGAAGCTAAAGATCCCTCCGAGCTTTGCAAAGCTATTCACTCTCCTAGTTTACACATCCAACGATCATAATAAAATCTGATGTACAATGAGGTGCGATGTTTTAAATAGCAAAACCCTATACCTGTGTCACCAATTCTACAACGATATCTATCCCCTTTTGACAATCCTTCTACATAACCCCAGTTTTCCCCTAACAATCCTTCTACTGCTTCGTATGTAGTATCTTTACATAGGAACATTGTAGGAGTTTCTACAAAAGGAATGCCTTGAAATATGAAAACAAAGCAATGGATTGGTAGAGTCCAATGAAGACCTATTGATCTAGACACTCGTGTGAATTTCAAAGAGTTATGTATGTCCATCACCATCTTACGCTTGAAAGATGATATGGACCAAAAATCAGGTTTTGGCCACTCTAAACTAAGAAGAGAGTCAACTTTGATAATCTCCAACCTTCCATATTCACCATCTGTGGAAGGAACAATGTACTTGTGAGTGTAAAAGAAGATCCTTTCACGAATAAGTTTAGCAGGAGGTACATCTGGAAACACTAATGCCCCAATGTCTGCATGTAATGCTTTGAAAGTTCCTGTAAGACTATGAAGTGGTTGCTCTTCCACTAAACTAGAAGGAAATATGACTGTAGCAATGAAAAACATATGAGATGAGTAATTAAGACATTTAACACCATGAAGCATTGAAAAAATAGAAATACTCACAATGGTATGGATATCTAATTCTATTGGAGTTTTCTAACTTCATGGTTGAAATTGTGAAGACATGTTGTACAATAGCAACCATCCCACCATGTGTTTGCTGCTTGAAGCCTAAGAGCTTACCTTTCCAATGAAGATCCAAATTTCCACGATCTCTAACACGATGAGGACCAAGTCCAGATGGCTGCATGTACACCCATGCACCTTTGCAAAACTCTTGTGGTAGCCAACTTCCTTCCATTGTTTTGATGTTGTGGCACGTCATTGTGTGAACTTCGTCTTTTGGTCTCCTATGAGCTCTGGAGCTTTCCATGGGAGTAAGAGTTGTTGTCATTGCTGCAGAAGTTGGGAGAATGGTAGGAGGAGAAACAGCGCTTCTGTTGTGTGGTATGGAGGGAATAGAGGTGAAAAATATGAATTTTTGGATTTTGTGTATGAAAATGGGAGTTTGAAGAGGGAAAATAGAGTTTTTTGAGTTATTTTGAAAAAAGTCACTTTTTTAGTTAAAAAACATGCACGGATTTTGAATTAGAAGTCAAAAATAGCACTTTGACCCTGAAAAGTGATATGCAAGTCATTTAATGGTATTATGATGAGTTTTACAACTTTTAAAAAATTTTGAATTTTTGGGCCCAGCCTGATTACGAGATTTCTTCTCTGTCTAGAAGACAACCCTGAACATAGAGGAATCTTGTCCCCTCCCCTTCAGCCTAGTATTTTATAGGGTATAGACTGTGGCCACCACCCTCTTCTGATTGGTCCATCACTAATCACTCCTTAAGCTAAAAGGCCCATCCAGGGTTCAGATTTTTTCCTAATGCCTACATGTAGTTGTATGAACACTATATGCATGATTTAGCTATTACATTCAATTGAATGAAGTGCAAGATTCTATTACGTACATGGCTGAATATTGAAGCTTACATATAATTTTGAGGATAGGATTATATTCTTCTTATTTTTTGCAAGAAATATATGTGTTGGAGATGCTTATATATGCAAGCCTTATGAAATATATGTTCCAGATGAATGCCAATTTTGGACAACCATGGTTAGACTGAATATAAGTTGAGTTTAGAGTTGATGATTGATGTCTAACATGCACAAATGTATGCATATGCAATCAAGTAGAATACTCCTACATGTTTCATGATGTGTGGATGAGTAAAAGGTTGTTTTGTATAGTCTACACAAGCTGTATATTTTTAGGTTTATGCAATCATATGAATTGGCGTAAAGAGAGTTGAATATATGCTATAATGATTAGTGTGTTGTATATATGATTATGTGGACTTGCTAGCATGATATTAAAGCTTTAAATCTTGCCCATGATCGTCCATAGATGAGTTGAAACTGCATTTTTTTTTTTATGTGATGAAGATTCAGAAAATGAAAGGCTACTATTTATTAAGTGTGTGGATGTACATTATTGTGGATAAATGTCAATGATGTGAAGCTTCAAATGAAAGTATAAGTGTTCTTGTGTAATGATAACTAAAAGCGTTTGATTCTTGAGTTGATACACAACAAATAAACTCAATATTCGTATTTGGACAAGCCAAAACAAGGTGGGGAAAAGCTTTTTTCAAGGGAGGACACAAAGCTTGGAGAAAAAGTGAAGGAATGAACTCATGTTTAAAGGTTTTCAAACAAAAAGTATGTGCATTAGAAGTTTTGAAGACTTGAAGATTGAACAAATAATTAGAAGTGGTCAAGCAAGGATACTCATGAGAAGGATCTTGAAGATTTGAAGGATATCAAGACAAATAAAACAAGGTTTGAAAATTATAACAAGTAAGGAAATTCGCCCTCAAACTTAGAGTGGACAACCATTAGCTTCTAGATCATTTTAAGAAGATGGAGAGATCAAACAAGGCTAACACCTAGAATGGATATTTTGTACAAGTCTTAGAGTGCAAGGAGTAGAAGAATCCAAAGAAGGGTTGCCATAAAGTGTTCAAGGTTCAACAAGCACTTGAAGACGTTCCCCAAGGTTCAAGGAACAACAAGAAAGTGGCATGATATACAGAAGATTCATGTGAGAGAAGCATGAAAAAATGGTTGAAGTTGAAGAAGGTCAAGAAGTCCATTTGCAAAGTTAAGGTCTAAAGTAAAGGGAAATAGAAATCCACATTGTGTGTGGTGGTAGGTTCGAAGCAAAAACCAATTGAAGGTTGTTAGGAATGTACGAGCTCAAGCGCATGTGAACCAAGAGTTAACTCACATGCCACATCACTTCACTTTTTGGTAAATTATACAACCACTTTTGCATGAGCTTTTTGGCTCAAGATTCCATCTCCTTGATTGACAAAAGTGTGGGATTTTGGAGACATGATTTTGATTCAAATTCTACATCACATTTTGGAGCATTATTTAAGCAATAACTTGCGGTTTCCATCCTCTTCATTCATTTGTTCACTTTTAAGCTTCATTAGGAGTGTATACTCCAGTTCTAAACTACACCTAGGTAGCTTAAGTTTTCCTTTATGTAGAAAATTTTGATCATCCATATCTCTTTGTCTAGTTGTCTATTTCATGTGCAAAATAGCTCCTCTTAAAAGCTCTTGTTAGAAGCTTTATTTGGAATATAAATTTAGTCTCAAGTGTTCCTTATCCTTTTGTATATTTAGCTTAAAATCTCTATGGTATATCTCTACATATTTCCCAATATATTTGTCTGAAGAGGTACACATAGGTATAAGCTCGCTGTTTGGGTAGATTCTAATCTATCATGTGCAAGGAGGTTGAAAAAGGTCACATTCTCCAATTTGAGTGATCTACAGCTTATAAGAAGTCCTCGAGAGTTTATTTTTACTCTTTAAAATTTCACCGGTTTAGTTCTCTATTCTTTGGACCATGGCAGTGAACTGTTTGGTCTTGTATAGGGTGTATCACTCTTCTACTACAACTAGGAGTGAAAATACTCCATCATTGGTATCAAAGATCATCAATGAGCATTGAGGACATCAAGAGGAGGCCTTGAAGTTGATTGAGAGCCAAGGATTGAAGCAAAGAAAAAGGATATTTGAGGAATTATTTGAAGTGATGGGGAGCTTCTATCATCATCAAAGGTTCAAGACAAATAGAGAATCTTGTAGGAAGGTAACATATCATTCTTTCTCACATCCATCACAATCCGAGGAGGGATCAAGATCCAATTTATAGTCTCATACAAGATGGAAGACTATATTACTCAGATTAAGAAGCTTGAAAAGATCAATTACCAACCTTGGAAGTTTAGAATCTCTAGCTTCCTCATGGAAAAGGGTCTTTGGGGGTTGGTTAGTGGTATTGAGATGTTGCCATACATAGATCCAATGATACACCTACTTGGATAACCATATACCTAATTTTGTATGTATAAACTCAATGTCCAAGAAATAGCACTACACGCTAAGAACATATACGTCAAATTTATGCATAAGGAGTTTATTTGCCTATTTAATGATTTCTTCATTATCACCAACTACAATCAAGTTATACACATAAATAGGCACGTTTGTAATGACATGTAGCATTTCCTCAATCAAAATCTTCTCTCAATCACAAGCTTCCAATCCTAGATCTTATTGGTCCTAGGTCACTTAGTCTTGTTGTATCATCCTCATATTCCTTTCTTACTCCTAAAGTTTCACAAAGGGCAATCCAAGTTCCTCATCAAAGCTCTTTTCTAAACTTCTTGATTCTCCACGAATGTCTTCAAAACCTATAGACGTTTTATTAATAGCAAAAACCTTTTCTTTACCTTTCTTGGATGTATTCGATGAATTTGCTAGACTAAAGCTTCCATGCAATCTGCCATTCAATGAGTTTGGTTTAAAACTATTGCTAGGTGACATAATAAGTGCACTTGTAACTTGACATTTTTCACTTTTATTTTTAGAATTTCCTTTGTCATTTGGGTCTATATTAAGTCCTTTCACATTAGCATGAAGCTTGAAATTTAATCAAACACCACATCTGTGCTTACCTTCACCTACCATGTGAGTAGAAGCTCCTTTGACTGCATCAACTTTAGCTTTTGCAAATTTGCATGTTGAAATTGCTTTTTCAAACCCTTTATGTCGCCAAAAACACCTACAACTTTTGCAAACATGGTTGCAGTCATGAAAACATTTTTCACATTCAACATGAATATTTTACCTACTTTTTTTGCTTTTGCAATCAACCTTCCATTATGTTTGTAATCTTCTACATATAAAACATCATCATTGATCCTAACTTCTTATCCCTAGTCAAACATTTATCCAAAAAAACTAGGTTCTTTGTTATATTGGGAACATGTAGTACATTAACAAGATGTTTTACCTTCCCATTCTCCATGAATAGTGCTACGTTTTATGTATGCTTGAAAGGAAATGATGTATTATCACGTGTTTCATTAAATCTAGGAACTTGAAATGTTTGCAAATTACTAAACCATTCTACATGGATGTTCATGTAATTTCAAGCACCTCAATTGACATATATTACATAACCATTCAATTTTGAAACATAAAAAGACATTGTGATCATCATGTGATGTTTGACCATGGTTAGGTTTTCTGAATCATTTACACATTTGGATGCATAGTTGTTTTCTTGATTTCTACTTTTTTGATTCCTCAACCTGCAATCACATTCAAGGTGACTAGCTTCACCATAATTCTATCATCTCTTACTATGATTATGTCAATAGATTATTTTGGAAATTTGTAATACCTCTTTGAGTCCCCATTGCCTTCAAGTTTTTCTCTACCTCTTGTATTGGTCTATTGTTGATATTTTTCTTGATTATTGTTTCCTCTTCCGCCTCTAAAGCCTCTTCTTTGGCTTCTTCCTTTGCTAGAGTAGAATACCTACTTATAGCAAGATTTATCTTGGGATATTCAATCTTCACCAAGGTTTGTTTCATCAATTCTCACCATGGATACAAGACCATCAGAAGTTGGAATATTCACCATGGTTTGAATAGAAGACTTGAGCATGGGATTTGAACTCATGAGGTACTGGATAGGAATATGATGGGCTAACTACTTGACCCAAAAACCATGGTTCAGGATCACTTCCTTATCGTCCCTCTTAGGGTGTGGTTCAACCATCTCCTACCCATCATTTATTGAGTCTAACACTCTCTTCCCCTTCTAGAGATCATTTTCCTCAATGATTGTAGCATTTTTGCAATCACAATCTTTCGATCACTCAAGAATAACAGAGGAGAGAAAAACATAGAGATTGCACAAGATAAGAGAAAATCTGATTGCAAGAGAGTAGAAAAGATATGACTCAGAGAAAGAGGAATTCTGATATTATAGGTGTGAATCAATGGTTACAATAGCTTTGGAAAATTGCTTCTTGACAAAGCCTCTACCTCTCGACCATCCCCCAGCTATCACAATCTCATTCACACTCGCACTCTCAATCACTCTCTCACTCTCACTCTCAGTCACAAGGTTCTGTGATTTCTCGGTGTCCTCCTTGTTGATGTCCATGTCTTCTTTGAATTTTTCATATTTGTTGTGATAGGTCTTTGTGGCCTATGTCCCATTGCAATGAATCTGCTTCTCTTCGCGTTCTGCAAATTGAACTTCTCCATCTTCTCAAAATTCTTTGCCATAGCAACAACATCCAAAAAGTCAACACATCTAGATCCCCTCACTTGATAGTGAAGCTCTTCACAAAGCCCTTCAATAAACTTGCTCTTCAGACCATCAAATGCAAATTTTTGAAGACATAGGAATTCCTCTTTGTACTCATCAATAGACAAGCTATGCTTGTCACTCTCATGTTGTCCAAAATTGTAGAACTCCATCTCCATATGGTAGTGTGGAGAACAATAGCGCTTTCATGCTTGTTCTTTAAATTCCTTCCATAAGAACGGACCAGAATGTGGTCGAGTCTATGTATAGGATTTCCACCATAGCTTTGTGATGCCACACAGGTGAAGAATCCCAACTTTTGCCTTGGACTCCTCACTAAATTTTCAAAGATCAAAGAAATCCTCGAGCTCCTCAATCCATGCTTCCAAGTCCTCAATGCTCTTCTTCTCACCATCAAAATCATTCAGTTTTGCCTTCTTCAGGACTTGGTTAAGGGAAAACTCACTTCGCTCCATATCTTCATAATTGCATTTTTTTCCCTCTCGGCATACTAGATGTTCCCACACCTTCATCTACTTCATTGTTCACCTCCATGAAGAAATTTTTTGCTCCTTCTAGTTGCTTTCCACCTCATTCTTTGCGTAAATCTCCAAGAAGCTTTTGGATAAGCTCCTCTTGCTCATGAATCTTCTGCATGAAACCTTCCATCATTCTCAAGGATTCATTATGCTTTGATACCACTTGTAGCCTTTCTTCAATCACAATCTATCCTCAATCACAATCTTTTGATCACTCAAGAATAACAAAGGAGAGAAAAACATAGAGATTGCACAAGATAAGAGAAAATCTGATTGCGAAAGAGTAGAAAAGATATGACTCAGAGAAAGAGGAATTTTGATATTATAGATGTGAATCAATGGTTACAATAGCTTTGGTAAATTGCTTCTTGAAGAAGCCTCTACCTCTCGATAAACCCCCAAGCTATCACAATCTCATTCACACTCACACTCTCAATCACACTCTCACTCTCAATTACAAGGTAATTCTCTGATTTCTCGGTATCCTCCTTGTTGATGCATAGGTCTTCTTATAGCATAGTTGATCACCACCTAAAAAGTGTGAGATCCACCAATTTTTAGAGAAAGCTGATTTTCTTTAATCACTTTTGCGAAAGCATGTATTTGTACTACTTTCTTCAATGATATATATCAAAAATAGAAGAAAACTACCAAAAGCACATGTCCAAAGACATCCATAGCTAGACATGTCCAATTATGTTATATTGTATGCTAACAGATAACCAATACAAATTCCATGCTCCATGATTCCACTCTTCATATGTTGTTAACTGGTTTGGAGTTCAATTTCTATCTAAAAACTATAGTGGACTTTCCATTGCCTGCATTGATGTACTTCTTTTAGCCTTTTCCCATAAACAAATTCATGAGTTTGAATCTACAGAAAGTTATTCTTGTCAAACTTATCACTCATAAGTCTCATTCCATCTATATTTTTGATGTGTGTAATAAGTTACACCACTCCAAAAAGACTAGAATCAATACCTCTACTTGAACACTATCACATTGTGACTTGAACATTCGATCTGAGAGAAAATACAATTTTCTTGTATCAACACTACACTGAATCATCAAAAATTATGGATCTAGTATTTAGGAGATGCCAAACAAAATTCAAGTTGAGTTGAAAACTTACTTATTTTTTTCATGGCCCCCACATTGTGGACTTGAAATAGAGGTTGCGATGTGTCCTAAAATATTTTGATGGCTTCTACCTTCACATCAAATTTCTTAGAAATCTTGGATTCTGTTGTGAAGCATGCACTCTCCATGCCTTCTCATATACTCTTCACTATTGGCCCTTTCCAAGAGATCTATACAACCATACTTGCTCTAATACCATGTCAAGGAAAAGGAAATAAGATATAGAGCTCTCACACACAATGAGATGAGCACATGCAAATTGAGGTAAGGGAGAATGATCTTCTTCTACTTCTTATATTACATAAACACAATACACAAGAATGACCTAACAAAACAATCAACCAATACAATATATAAAAAATAGTACATAAGGATAACCCTAATGCCATCACTCTTGATAGGTAAATCTCGAAAAGGCCACCAAACACGTCCCTCACATATTCAACGCAACCACTATACATGTCAGAGAGATGAAAAAGTATTAAGTGTTTTCCTCAATCATCACATGTTGAGCTTGATATCTCAACTAGATGTATAATTATTAATCTCTCACATGGTGATTTTATTAGTGATTCATGCATTTTATGTTGTGAGCTAAATAAGCTCATCAACTATGCAAAATATATGAATTATTTAGCATGTGAAGTTCAAGATTCTCAGTCTATCTCAACTACAAAGATTTGACATGCACATTTTGGTTATCCTAAATTTTTCTAGTTTGCTATGCCTATAGAAATTTGAAATGGTTTCCTCACTACCTAAACTTTTGGCACCTTCTAATCATGTATTTGAAGGCTTTATCTTGGGAAATATGCTGAGTTCCTCCTTCCCAAAGGATGGTTCACTCAGAAATGTTCATAAATTGCAACTTGTTTATAAAGATGTTTCTGCTCCTATCCAGATAACTTCATTTGGAAACTACCTATACTTCATGACTTTTATTGGTGACTTCTCCAATCATGCATGGGTGTATGTATCAAAATCAAAGTCTTTAGTGTTTATGTGCTCTAAACAGTTTCTCATTGGGGCTATAAATCTATCAAGATTGGGCATCCTCAATTATGCTCACGGGGAGGAATAAATGTATTCTTATTTTAATGTATTTTTGGATGAGCTTGGGATAAACATCAATGTACCATTCTCTATACACCTAAAAAAAATGTAGTTTCTAAAAGAAAGAACAGGTCCCTTATATATATATATATATGGAAATAATGAGGTGTATGACAAAAAATCAAGCATTACCACACAACTGCTAGCTTGAGGTTGTTATCTGTGCAACATATCTACATTATATATGTCCTACCAAAGCATTGCAGTTGATCACTCCATATGAGGCATGGCATGGTTAAAGTCCATATCTTGGTTATTTCTTTGTCTTTGGTTGTCTCTTATGCATTAGTGCCTCAAGAACAATGTAGAAAATTGGATTAATAAGGAGGGAAATGAATTTTTGTTGTCTACAATATGAAAGCAAAAGTATAATCTACATCATCCATAGAACAAACGCATTCTAGTTAGCCATGATGTTTTGTTTGTGGAAGATGCAATTTGAACCCTACTTTCAGAAAAACTAAGAATTTTTCTAAGTGCATTTTCCATAAATCAAATTTTTCATCTTCATGCTTAAAATTTGGAAGTAGTCTCTCTTGACCAAAACATTTTAGATCTTTGCTCCAAAGCACTATGGTCATATTTATGTATCCTTTGAAAGCTTAGGAAGTCTACTAGAGTGTCCAAAAAATAAACAGTTGTCCGAGAGCACATTTTTGGAAAGACCCTCTCATATTTATACTCAAACATAAGTTCCTCACAAACCTCACATGTGAAGCCTAAGAGGGATCGTCCAAGAACTTTTTTCATGTAGTAGAAGCTCCTAAATTTAAAAATTTATGGTGATCACATGTCCTGAAAAGATCAAGAGTTTGTACGCATGTTCCTTGCTTATCAAAATCCCCAAAAAGCTCCTAAAATTAAAAAAGTTGAGTACAAAATGGATTTTTTTTCAGGAAAGTTAGTTTTATCTATAGCAAGATGGTACAAATCATTGCAATTTCATTGTGCATGATACTCAACTTAGTGGTGACAAAGGGCTTCATCACAATAGTCTAGATTAGTTGCAATAGAGGGCTTGTTTATGATGGGGTGCACTATCATGATGGATAGGGCATCGATGATTTGTTTAGCCCCAATAAGGGGTGATCATCACAATGGGATGGTTTGTGCTCATAAGGGCCACCCTTGGGATGCACTGATCTATCATGATAAATAACCTTGATTGCAATGAGTCCAACTAATGTATGTGTGATGTTAAGTGTTTTAGGAATGAAAGAAGTTGGTGAAGCATAAAGCACCATGACCACCTACACAAGTTTGGGTTTTGAAAGGGAGTTCTTTCTCCTCATGGTCAAGCCTAAGAAGTCTCAACAAGAAACATTGAAGGACAAAATCATCAAGGGGCAATCCACAATAGATTTGGATTCCTAAAGCTTTAGTGGAAGCACAAAATGGTCATACATAAATTTGGGTCCCCAAATCTTGTGCTATCCCTAAGATTTTGAAGAAGAGCAACACCTCAAGTACTCAATGAAAAGAAAACTCAACAGAATATGCTCAAATGAGGAGGAATTGAGGAATGGAGGTTTACCACAAGTTACATCATTATAAGACACAATGAAAATCTAGAGGAAGAAAGCTCAACTCAACTCTCTTACATTGATGCTTTAAGACAAGTTCTACTTGTGGATGTACCACCCAAAGTGCCTCCATCAACTCGCAAATGGACTATTCTCAAATTCTGAACTAAGAATAGTACCAACAAAACGACTACTTTACCTATCAAAAAATTAATACATAAATAGTCTCATAAGTATGTTGTGATCTATGTGGAATTAGGCTTAATGCTAAGTTGATCATAGGGATAAGGGTGCTTAGTATCTTTGTGTAATAAAGCTATATCATTTGATAATCACTAAGTGAAAACCCTAAGCTTATAAGATCCTTGTGTAATAAAGGTTGATCTTCTATGGACCAATAAGTAAAAATAAAAAGCAATGAAAATTTGAAGGTTCGAACTTGGAACACTAGTCATAGTTATGAAGAATGGGTTCTAGCTCTAATTTATAAAATGATGTGGTGGATATCAATGCCTAGTGCTTAAGTCTCATGATTTTGATGATGTTTCATGTTGTGGACATATATGTTGCTAGGCCTTCCTCTTAACAAGTTTGTTTTCCACCTCCATTTCCATCCAATTAAATGAAAACAATGATAAGGCATTGTTTTCAAAGCCATGAATCTGAAATCTATCTCAAAGGGAGTACATATTCTTCCATACTTTTGAACAAACGAACAAAAAATTATACTTCATGTGAAAGGAATTTCATACCTTACATAACAATGATGTAGTTATAAAAATATGGATACCCTAGGATGTAGATAGTTTTTCATATTTCCAATAGTGAGAGCAGATTTATAACAATGCGAAGAGTTCATGGATAACCTCATATGGAGAGACAACCACATGTATTCAAGAGTTCACGACTTACAAGGAGATATACTAGAGTTTCAAGTCACTTAGAGAGGCACTATGATTCCAAGAAAGTCACAAAACACCAAAATGGCTTTGTACACCATGCACAAAGGATACCAAATAACCAACCACGTGGAGGGAATTACAAATGGTGCTCAATTTTGGTGAAACCATGAGAACAAAATTATCTCTATGGGATCAATACTTCTACTTTCAAAGGAGAGAGAGGTATACCATTCCACACAAGACAATACTCCAGTGCATGCAATATAGTAGGGGCACTGATGAAATTATGGAAATGGCATGCTATGTATACGACAACCTCACAAATCACTCCACAATAGAAAGTCAAAAAAAACATAAGACACTTAATGGTACACAAGTGATCACATGAATCATCTTCTATGCCATTGGAGAGGATGCAATCTTTACTCTTGTATATGCCATTCATGAGCACATAGAATTTTAGTACTATTAGAAGAGGGGCACCCCAAGAAGGGCCATTCAAGTTCCATCTATTAGCAGTGAATTCCAAACTTCATGAAGAATGAGAGGTTCTTAGGTGACATCTAAAGCTTTTTCTCCAACTGTAGTGAAGAGCAGGTTGAGCATTAGACAAGATGATGAATGGATTATTAAGGTCACTGTAAAGAAAGAGGAAGATGAAGCCATTAAGGTCAATGAAGCCACAAAAAGATATTGTAAAGCAATATTTGCATTGCATGAGTGTGATAGGACCATCATTACGTCATAAAATACACATCAATATACAAGAAGAAATATATGTATCAAGCATCATGGTTTCAATAGTACATGTGGTCAAAAGAGCACAACAATAAAGAGCACAAGAAGCTTTATAAAAGACCTTGCTAATAAAAGACTATGAGACTGATGAAGAAGAGGAAGTTCTTTAAAAGAGGTTTGACGGAAAGAGTAATCACACCATCACCCACTCCATCAACATAGGCATCACCACCATAATCACCACCATTGGCTTTCGAGTAGTACAAAGAACCATAAGCTAACAAGGATGTTACACACAACATAGTCAAACCACCAATATCACTTCCACTATATACACCACAATTCCCATTCCCACCACACATACATTTTCTCTTCCATCTAGTGGAATCCATACCCATGCCAATTGCACCCACTTCAGCCCCATCACATCTTCCATGCCACCTATTTTTCATGACCTTCAATGATGGATAAAGGGAAATAGGTAATGGATGAAGGCTTTAACGTAGAAATAGACACTACATGCACAAATCCACATTAAGCACTCACACATTCATCCAACAACACTCAACAACCATGCACACAGATACACGAGTTACTTTTGGATTCATTTTTCTATTCAAATTTGGAAAAACAAAAACTATATCAGTCATTCTTTATCGAAAGCTCCATCTCACAACCATTTTCATTTCCATCTTTTGTATCATCATCATCCTTTCCTCCATTTTTGTCATCATTTTTTGTCTAATTCTATTTCATTTAGTCAAAGTCCATTCAATACTCCATCTTCACCACTACCACCATCATCTCTACCAATCACAACTTTCACCCCTTCATTTTATCAACCATTTAATATTTTAGTGATTCATGTGGATACCTAAGATCTTGAAGGTAAACTACATACAAGAAAGAACTTTACAAGATCTTGTACTACGACATTACAAGCGTACAAGAGAGGATGTCCAAGGACTAGACTACACAAGACTGGAACAAGGAACAAGACGAGAACTGGAACTGGAACTAGACAGTACTTACTTGGCGGCCACGACTCCTTGAGCTCCCAAGACTGGTATTGGCAAGACTGATTATGAATGTGGCCAACCCCTCCTTATATAGGTTTTCAAGGGTTGAAAGGCGGTTACGAATTGATGATATCATCAATGATGCCATCAATTCAAAACATGAGCTCTGGATATCCGAATGAGGCAAGTAGACAGCCGATCTTATAGTTTTGGCATGCTACGCACATAATTGAAGCATTGGTTTCCCGAAATTCTGAGCCAATCATGAGATATAGAAATCACATGGAATTTGACGTCCAAGGTGGTTTCCTTGTCCATGATAGTGCCCATGTTTTGCATATAGACTTTTATAAAAGAATAGGGACTTTCTATAGTCGCTATCATCTGATTCATTATCACTTGGTATTTTAGGTATTGTCTCTTTAGGTTTTAGTAACTCAAGGATTGTATCAAATTAAATGGATTTTTCTTCTCCAACACTCACCATAAAGGGATACAAGTTGTAGCCATCATCATCACAATCATGTATGAGTGTTTGTTCACTAGCTACCACCTCAATGCCATTTTATTTATGCATGCGACCAAATGGATCAAATCCATCTTCCCTCAAAGTTGAGGTCAATACATATATATGATTTCATATATTGAATAGGTACTTGATTTCATGCTTGGAGTGGATTTTGCAGATGGTGCAAAGACTTGAACATAATTACCCAACTCATCTTCATTTATAATGGATATTTGGAAGCAATCCTCCAAGGTAGTAGGGTACATCAAATATGGTGATGTTCTCAGCTAAGCACTTTGCAAGATAGCAGGAAAATTATCTATTAATTTGGCTTCTAAAGGTAGGCCTTCATTTGTGCAACATGCTACATATTAATTTTAGTTATGAGCAGCTCATCTTAAGTCCTCTTGTGCTTCTTGCTTCAAGAGTCATTGCAGAGATTCCTGCTTGAGTTCTCTTTTGGTTACTTTAGCAATAAACACTCTTAGAATTTGGTCGATGTTCTAGAAGTTTTCTATCCTAAGTGGTTGGAAGCAAGATAACGATGTTCCTTTCAAGGCAAGTCCAAATGTTTCATATTGTGTAAAAGAGTATTGGACTTGTTCAACATGCAACACTTGCATGAATACAAACTCATGTGCATGCAAATTGCCTTGTCCTTCATAAAACTCTGACATAAATATTGAGACTTGTAAAAGGTGTGGCTTCTTCCCAAGTGTAGACTTGGTACAATTTGTTATGGCATTTATTTTTGTCCCATGCTTGAGAAACTTGACTTGCTTGTGGTAGTGTTGGCACTTGTTGGCCTATAGGGAAGGTTGGGTATGTCATCTATGGTAGCCACTGTTGAGATTTCAAGATCAACATAGTGATCCATGATGACACGTATCACTTTTTCATTTCTCTAACATGTATAGTGGCCACGCCAGTATATGCACGGGATACTTCATTGAGCTTTACTAGATTTATCTATTGAGAATGATGATACATTTGTTTTCTTGCTAGCTCACTCATTCGCACCCATTAGGTTTTTCCTTATGTAGTGTTCTTTATATATTGCACTTGTTGTATTGTTGTTTATTAGGTCATTCTTGTACATTTCTTTTATGTAATAAGCGAAGAAGAAGAAGATCATTCTTGCTTGCTTCAATCTGTGTGTGCTTCTCTTTGATTGTGAGAGTGTGTGAGCTCTCTTCCTTATCTCCTTCCTCGTGACATGGTATCAGAGCTAGTGTGGCTGTAGAGAGCTTGTGGAGAAGGCGGATGGTGAAGAGTACGTGAGAAGGCATGCAGAAAGCACGATTCATAAACAACCTCAGATTGCTATGAAAATTAGAATGAAGGTAGAAGGCCTCATAATATTTTTGAGATTTATCCCTTTAAGGTCAATTGTTCTTGTTAGATCAAAGTTTCGGAGCTCTCAACCTCCATTTTGAGCCCACAAGGTGGGGCCCACACAAAAATCAGGCCAGTTTGCAAAATTTTAACTTGTGTCTTGTTTGGAAACACTCATATATTCTAGATCCAAAATTTCCAGTGATTTTGTGTATTGTTGGTACAAGAAAACTATGTTTTTTTGAGACTAAACTCTCATGTCAATGTGGGATAGTGTTCAAGCAAAATTACTGCTTGTAGTGTTTTTGCAGTGTGTGAATTGCTACGAAAATGACAAACGTAGATGGAATGAGTCAGCTTATGAGCGAAGAGCTGGACAAGAACAAACTCCATGCTTGGAGATTTAGAATGATGAATTTCTTGATGGGAAAAGGCTACTAGAAGTACATCAAAGGAGAGAATGAAAAGGTTCCATAGTTATCAGAGAGGAATCAAACTACAAATTAGTTAAGAGCATATGAAGAATGGAACAAGGAGCACAAATAATAATGTAGTGGCTATCTGTTAGCATACATGATAGCATAATTGGGCACATATAGTGATGCCACGTCTTCGAAAGAGGGTTGGAACACTCTAGTCACATTATAGGAGACCAACACAAAGGCTCAAAAATGGAAACTCAAGAACGAGTTGCATACACTAGAGAAAAAGGGCACGTTCATAAGTGACTATACCCTAAAAATCAAAAGCATATGTGAGTCACTTGCATCTATTGGTGTGAATGTAGATGATGATGATAAGGTGGGAGTATGACTTTGTGGTTTAGGAGATGCATATAAGTAGTTCAGAGTGTCTATTTAGATTAGCAAAAATATTCCAAATTTTGCTGCTCTGGTGTCCATGGTGATTATTGAAGAAACAAATCTTTATGAGTACTCGAACTACCAAGGAAAACCTAGTTTTGAGTAGGTATTCTACTCTGGGAGAGGAAGAGGCAAAGGTAGAGGCTTTGGAAGTGGAAGAGGACACAATAACGAAGACCAAGGTCAATAACAAAATCATGCATGAGGTAAAGGATAGTTTTGAGGCAGGAGGAGCCAAAGAGGCCACAAAAGTTTCCAAAGAAATGATTCAGGTAATGATAGTTAAAGGATGCTAGAATTGTGATAAACTTGGACACTTTAAACATGACTGTAGGCTGAAGAAAAATAACAAAAGGCAACAAAACAATTATGCATCCACAAGTGTAGATGATTCTGAGAAGCTGTTCATGATTCAACATCACATGATGAATAGGATGTCTGTTGATGTTTCAAAATTGAATGATAATATCTAGTATGTTGATTTAGGTGCTTCAAATCACATGAACAATCATGCAGAATGGTTTAGTTCTTTGCAAAAATTTCCAGGTCCTGGATATGTTGAAACAGGTGATGACACATCACACCCTATCGAGCATATAGGAAACATAGCACTATCTATGGAGGATGGAAAGGTAAATCATCTTACTGATGTGCTACATGTTCCAAATATAAGAAAGAATCTGGTTTTTGTTGGACAAATGGTTGAGCAGGGATTACGAGTCAGGTTCAATGCTAATGGGCTATATGTAGAAGAGTACAAACAAGATGGAAGATTGGTTGCCAAAGGAAACAAAGTGGGTAGGATGTTGACCTTAAATGTGAAAATTATTGAAATGAATGCATCCATGTTTGAAAAAGATGCAGGAGTTATTGTTGGAGATTTGGCACAAACGAATTGGACATGCAAACTTGTAGAGGCTGAAATTGATGTACTCAAAGGAGATTGTCAATGGACTATCAAATTTCAAAGTTGTAGAAATGCCATCGAAGCTGGTTCCAATACCACAAGGAAAGAAACCCATACACTACAAGTGGTTTACAAGGTAAAGCACAATGCTGATGGTAGCATAAGCAGGTACAAACCATGATTGGTAGCAAAATGATATGCACAAACATATGGCATTGATTATGAGGGAACGTTCAGCCCTGTAGCTAAAATGTCTACTGTCAAAGCACTTGTTGCATTAGCCACAACAAAAGGATGGAATTTACATCAGATGGATGTGAAGAATGCTTTCCTACATGGTGAATTATAGGAAGAAGTATATATGGACCAACCACAATTATATGAAGATTCAAAGCACCCAAAATATGTTTGTAGATTGCAAAAGGTTTTGTATGAACTTAAGCAAGCTCCTCGTGCATGGCATGCAAGGATTGTTGATTACTTAACCACCGTTGGGTTTTCTATGTGTGATGCAGATCATTCATTATATGCAAGGAAAGATGATGATGACATCACAATTGTGGCTATTTATGTTGATGACTTGATTGTAGGAGGTGACAATGAAGCAAGCATTAAATAGGTAAAGCAACTCCATATGTAGGAATTTGACATGAAAGGTCTTGGTGTGTTGCACTACTTCTTCGGCATTGAGTTTATACATACAGAAACAGCTATATAGATGTCACAAAGGCAACATGCCTTAAATATGCTACAAAAGTATGGTATGGCTGATTGTATGCCAATTTCTATGTCATTAGATCAGAATTTGAAGTTGGATACTACATCAAATGAAGCATTGGAAAATGCTATATGTACAGGAAAATTGTGGGAAGCTTGATATATATCACAATTACAAGGCCTCATCTAAGCTACATCATTGGAATTGAAGGTCAATTTATGCAAGTTCCCACAAAGCCACATTTGGATGCTTTGAGGTGCACTCTACGTTATGTGAGTGCTACTTTGGCTTATGCATTGTTTCATGAAGCCAGATGGGATTTGCAGGTTCATGTATACGTCGATGTAGATTGGGCTGGTAGCATTCCACATAGAAGATCTACTAGTGGTTTTCTATTCTCACTTGGGAGTGGAGCTATTACATGGTGCAATAAGAAGCAACCCATTGTTGCTTTGTCGAGTACAACAGCTGAGTATAGAGGTTCTACAATGGCAATATGTGAGGCATCATGGCTAGAGATGCTACTTGCAAATTTAGGTGTGGAAGTGCAAAAGCCTATCACCATCTATTGTGATAATCTTAGTAGCATACAATTAGCACCGAATCCTATTTTTCATGCTAGAACAAAGCATATCAAAGTACATTATCACTTCATCAGAGAGAAGGTGATATTGATCTTTTTTATGTGAGGACAAATTAGCCGACTGCTGATATTTTCACTAAATCACTTGGAGCAGAGAAGTTGAAGAAGTTTCGAAAGATGCTTGGGTTAGAGGACATGACATTGAGCTTGAGGGAGAGTGTTGAGATATCAAGCTCAACATGTGATGATCAAAGATGACACGTATCACTTTTTCATTTCTATGACATGTATAGTGGTCACACCTCTATATGTCAGGGATACTTCATTGAGCTTTACTAGATTTGTCAACCAAGAGTGATGGCACATTTTTTTCTTGCCAACTCACTCATTCGTGGACATTACTTTATTCCTTATGTACTATTCTTTATATATTGCACTTTTTGTATTGTTGTTTTTTAGGTCATTCTTGTACATTCCTTTTATGTAATAGAAGAAGAAGAAGAAGAAGAAGAAGAAGAAGAAGAGGAAGATCATTCTTCCTTGTCTCAATCTGTGTGTGCTTCTCTTTGATTGTGAGAGTGTGTGTGAGCTCTCTTCTTTATCTCCCTCCTCATGACAACCATGTAGCATGACTAATGGGATCCTAGCTTCTCATGGTATAATTTGCATTCTTATTGAAATATGAATTGTTCTAGATGATAATGTGGGCACTATTTGCCATGTAGTTCCTAGAGGAGTAGATGCAAAAATGATATGGCATCGAAGTGATGTAGTTTGCACCATGATAATGGGGTTTGTTTGGAGTACTATAGATGTGGTTCTATATACAACAATGGGTTTGAGCTTGGATGTTGTGAGAAAATGATGAAGAAATGGTTTCTACTTAACTGTTTGATTCTCTTTATGTACCTTAAGTGCTCGTAATATGAGTTGTAACCAAAAAAGCCTTAAAACTCCAAAAGCCTTCTCACATTCCTTAGTGCATTCAAAATTAGTTAATAAAGCATACACGAGTTTTCCTATTTTAACAAACTTGTATACAACCTTTTTGTAGAAGCCACAATGACCCATAAAAGATTGTATTCTTTTTTCATTGGTAGCTCTTGGAAAATTCACAATGGTCTTCACTTTTTCTTCATCTATGGATATTCAATTTTTTTTATACAATACATCCTAGCTTTTTTTCCTTTTATAACAAAGAAAACATACTTTTTTGGGTTCAAACATACTTTTTATGTTTTGAATTTATGAAAGATAGCTCTCAAGTCTTGTGAATGATCTTATCTATTCTAAAAACAAAGTATAAAGGTCATTTACATATAATTATATCAAAGATCTTTGGAAATATTCGAACACAAGACACATCAACCTTTGAAACATAGTAGGTGCATTGGTTAAACCAAATGGCATTACAAAAAATGTATATATACCTTCAATAGTAAATGGTATTTTGTGTTGTTCTTTCAATGGAATAATGAACTCGGTTGTACCCTAAGAATCTATCTAAGAACCTGTAAACTTCCTTTCCTACATATCTCTCTAGGGGATAAAACTAAAAATAGCCATTGAAAAAACACACCAAGGTCTAAGTTACTAATTATACACATAAAAATCTAGCTAGTAATATATGGGAAAAACATAGCTAAGCAAGATTATTGTCTCAGTAGGTTACTTGAAAAGTACTATGAATGAGAAAAAAATCAGAAAAAATTCCTTTTTGTATTCGAAGTGTTGGAGTCTAAAATTTTTATTGAATATGAAAAGTCTTAATGTCCATTGCAATTGATTATAGTGTTCAATTAAAAAGTTGACATAAATGACATAAGACATAGGTTTATTAAACTATTTTTATCTTAATGTTGCTTATAAAATGCATCATGTACTTTCATATACACAACCCTTAGTAGATTTAAAGGGATAATGCAGTTAACATTAGTCACACATTCGGAAGATGATAAAAGAGACTTTTGATGGTGGTTTGTTTCAATGTTTTTCTACTATAATCATCATCATCGTTTGTAGGGTTTTTTATATCAAGTTGATTGAACATAAAAAGTTGTTTATCAAGTTGATCGAACACGATTTTCACAACAACTTACTTGTTGATGTGGATGATGTTCCATCATAGATAATTGAATTCTCCTTATTGTTTGAACTGAATTAGGATATCAACAAAACAAAATAATTAGAGATAATCACTATAATATTTCAAATTCAATTATACTTATGAATCCTTAAAATTTTATAATTTAAAAGAATAATTCATCATAAAATTTGATAAACATGTATTTACTACTATCATTTGAACCCAAAAACAACATTTCAAAGTGTTATGTAAATCCAAATAAAAAGAGTTAAAATAAATTTACCTTGGTGATAATGGAAGAAATGGAGACACAAACTCCCACGAATATTTCCCTTTATAGTATACGATATATAGACACTGATTAAATTAAGTTCCACTAAGTATGTGTTTGACATGATAGTTTCTATAAGAGGTTCTCTACCTTCCACTATGCATCTGGAGGGAACGTTCTCCACATTTTTGAGGGATTTAACTGGTGTGAGGAGAGAAAGCAAGTGAAATGTTTTCTATATTTGGATGATCTCTAATATACCCCTCCATTGTTCCACTCATTCTTTCTCTTCATTACGTGTGTGTGCATGGATGCATATCTTTGCTTGTATGTAGTCATTTGCATATCTTTGCTTGTATGTAGTCATTTTCATGCATCATTTCCTCAAGGTCCTTTGATCCTTCCATTGTCTCCTTAGATTGTTAAGCATTTTTACTTACCATTTTTCTACATGAAGACCCACAAACACCTTTTTGGCACCATCGCCGAGGATCTACCTACAGGACAAGCATGTGATGGTAAGAGAACATCAATCAAAGATCTCAAAGGTGCTTAGTAAGTAGGCCTTTGGTCTTTTATCCATTTTTTTAGTTTGTACTACATCACATCTATAGCCCCACTATCTCCGTTCACCCTCCTATGCATTCCTCTTCATTAAAGGTCCCATGTAAGGGCACAAAAAATTTATTCACCTTCTTTTCTTCCATTTTTTTGTTAGATAAATAGAGAGAGCGATTTGTGCATGTTTTTTTTTGTGAGTTCTCTATAGTTCCAAGGTTGTTTCCTTCTCCAATATGCTTCTCAGGTATGTTTTTCTCTACATAGGTCCAAATGCATCATTCTTGGCCTTTAATTATAGACCATCAAAGTCATCATTTTTTCATGAAACGTTATGCATGACACTCCCTAACTAAGACAAAGACATCCTTGAATGTACAATTGCGAAATGTTGAGGTTTTCAAACCACGATGACCAACCAAATCTATCCTAGAAACCCCAAACTATTAGGATACTCCGAGTCTATCACGAGCAATCACTCCATCTTTATCACAACAAGGTGACTTATCATAGAAAAGCCCAGAATGATCTTTAAATTTCTCATGCATGGCTTTCCTCTATGTGAGGTGCTCTCATTAATTACTCATTAGTTGCCCTCATTGGATGATAATCCATTGATTATTAATCCTTGCCCTAAGATGGTTTGTATCTAAGTTTAATCCTATTGAATGATCTAGAAGCCAATCTTATCCTAGGATTATAGTATTGGGAATAAAAGCCCAATTTTTTTAATTATGTGCTTCCTCAAAAGAAAGAAGATCATTCTCATCACAAAGACTAGCAACAACAATTGCATACAATCTAATGCAAAGGAAGCACTATGAGATCCTAAACAAGTACAATATGTCAAATTTGTATCTAATTTGCTATCTCATTAAGTTTGTACTAGTCATTTAGGCATAGTTTTTCCCTCCTCTATGCTAGTCCTCCCATCAACAAGTGTGTCATATAAATCTACATCAGAAATGGAATGATCTAAATCATCATTTGAAACTTGTAAGGGTTGAGAAATTGGCTCATCTGGACCAGTACTTGACAATCCACCTATAAAAAGAAGTAGTAAAGTGTCATACATGACCTTTGAGCTAAAAACTATCTCTTTGGTACATGAAAGGGAGTGCTAAATTAATCTTCCAAAAAAAATATCATGGCTAACCATAATATGCTTAATGTGTGGCTGATATAGATGATATCTTTGCTTTAAGAACTATGCCCAACAAAAATGCAATTTACTACTTTATCATCCAATTTTTTGCATTGTTGTTTAGGCACTAATGCATATTCGAGACAAGACAAATGGTTTCCAACCATGCCAAGCCTCATATCTAGTGATCAATTGTAGTGCTTTGGTGGGACACCTATTAAGTACATATGTTGCACATGTAATAGCATCAAGCTAGAAGATAAGTGGTAAAGTGTGAACCATATAACTCGCCATTTCTAGTAGAGATCTATTTTTTCTTTTATTGAATCCATTTTGTTGAGGTGTATATAATAGTGTACACTTATTTTTATAGTGTCAAGCCAAGCCTCATATGGAGTGATCAATTGCAATACTTTGGTGGGATACATATTAAATAAATATGTTACACACATAAAAATATCGAGCCAAAAGTTATGTGGTAAAGCCCAACTTTTGACTATACAAACATTTCCATGAGAGACCTATTCTTCCTTTCAGCAACTCCATTTAATTGATGTGTATATGACACTGCACAATGAATTTTTATCCCACACTCAAGGATAAATGCATTGGAATCAAAAGACACATATCCCATCCCCCCAACCCCTGATTAGAATGGAGGGTGCTCAATTTAGATGTTGATATATTTCCAGCCATAACCAAGAACTCTCTACAGCATAGAAACATTTTTTACTTTGGTTTCAATGGATACACCCATGCATGCTTGTAAAAGTCATCAATAAGAGTCACGTAGTATAGGTACCTCAAGTTTGGGTACAGAGGACACCATGCTTAGAAGGTTCCTCAAGTTTGGGTAGAGAGAACACCATTTCAAATTTTTGCAAATATAGAAAACTAGTAAAATTCAAATGGCCAAAGTGTGCATGCCAAAGATTTGCATTTGAGATGGCATGAGTAAACTACAGATGCTAAATCAATCACAAATTTTGAATCATCAATGAGGTATACAACACATGACATAAAATGCCAGAAGAAATAATAATATCACCATTGGATAGATCATGAATTGTACATCTTTCATCAAAAAAATTGAAAACCAAGCCAATCTTGGGCTAATGTTGAAATTGATGATAGATTCTGCTTGATCCCTAGCACATGTAAGGCATTTGAGAATGTGAAAGAACTACCACCGACAATATTTTGAGTGATCTTTCCAACTCCCATTACAAGATAAGAGGATTTTTTTGGCACACATGACAGTATTCCATGTAGGGGTGGGCTCAAATGAGCTGAAGAATCTGTGTTGCAATGTATTATATTTGGTTGCACCACGATCAAAGTACCAAACACATGTTTGATAAACAGGGCTATGAATCCATGTGCTTGTGCATATTTTCTATCCCAATGAAGTTCATCTGCACTAAGTGCAATAGGATCGATGCCACAACCAAGGAATCAAAGATCATCATCTTCAACACCATCTGCATCACATTGACTAATTTTATTTATAGTTGTAGTAGTATGTTTCTTAACACCCTTCATAATATTCCACAATCCTTTTGATAACAATACATGATGACTCACATATGACCATATTGGGTAATTAGTAACATACAACTTATCCTCAACAACCAACATCTAGAGTAAATCATTGCTTTTAGCCATGGCCAATGGTTAAATATCCTAATGTCCAGAACTTATTGTATCTCAAAAAGTTGAACGAAGATACCCTATCAAGATCTACTAGAACTATAGCATATTTTGAGGCACTTGTACTAGCAACTAAGACTTTTATATATGTTTGATGCAAAGGAAAAATTCTCCTGCACAATCGATTTGATAGTGCATTCAAAAGTCAAAATGAGCTCAAATTGGATGCCATAGAGTGAGCTCATTTTGAACTCCTAATCCCCGCGAGTATCCTCACCAGTTTTTGTGTGATTCTTAGACTATGACACTCAAAGCTTTGATAAATTGAAATAAAGTTAAGAACTAGCAGGTGTATACTCCATTATAGCACACATGGAAATCTAAAGCAAATAGGCAACTTCAAAAACAAAAATCTCTACAAATATTGAGAACTAGAATAGGTCCATTTGTACCATAACATTAGATTGTCTAACTTGGTGATCAAACAAGTGGTTTGTAGAATGGAACGTTGAGCTTCACATAATGAGACTTCAAAGTTGACAGTTCCAAAGATATGACAAGTAGAGAGTTTATAAGGAATTGAAATTGGTAATACAGTTATTGGAACAAGGAGAACTTTGGTATTATTTCCTCATTTCTGACATATCCATAAAGATTTATACCTTGTAAATAAGCCTACATCCTCATAGACCTTGCAATTTTTTTCCTTCTATCAAGATTCTCAATTGGTTATGGCAATCCGTCACCCTTTTCTTATAAAGATTTGTTGAAGTTTTGATACCACTATAGAGGGGTGATGATATGTGAGAATAAAGTAGTTCCTACACTCAAAACCTACTTGGTACCTATAACTCAACTCTTTTTAGGTATAATGAGATATTATACATTAAATATGAACAACTAAAATCACTACAATACGTTTCAGAGATGATTCAAAAGTTTGTATCAAATAAATGATTTTCAATGTAAGCCTCTTGAAGTAAAGCTTTCTCCTTTGGGATACACATACACCATGAAATACAAAGTTCTCTAAGCTTAATGGAAATTAAGATACACCACTTTAAAGGTGCTCAACTTGGAAGGAATTTGATCATTTTTGTGCAAAAACCAAATTATAGAAGCTTAGATAAAGATAAATAATGATAACATTATTAGTGTATATTTGACTATAAGAGACTTGAATATCTAACATATAGGAAACTTTAAGGAAGAATTCATCCCTCTTCAATGGTTGGACCTCATCAATAAAATAAAACTCTTATTAGCACTTCATCATTCTGTAAAGTTGTGGTATCTCTCATATAATTCCTTATGGAAGGGATCATTCACGTTGACCACCAAATACATTTAAGAAGTGTCATCAAACTTTCTACAAGATATGAATCACACACATATTCAAAGATGTGTTGATGACTTTAGGGATTAAGTATAACTATCAAAGGCAATTAAATGAACCATAAATTTCTATGAGCAAGCATCAAGGCTTGCTTTGATCCAACAATAGGTAAGAATGCCATAGTAAATGGTACTACCTCTATGAATTAGAGAAAAGATCCTAAGCAATAAATTTTTGAGCAGTAAAAAATATAAATGAGGATCTAAGTAAGTACCTCTATTTGATATTATAACTTAGGAAACATGATTTTTGAGATCATAAGTTATATCCATGTTCAAATGATTATTTGAACCAAGTAAAATAGTCTGAATCATGTGTACTTCATTGGAATTCCATCATAGATGTGGAATTGATATTTGGTTTAGTGAGAATGTGACACCATGGTTGGAGATTGATTTTTGTATGGGACAATGGAAATTATCTCTCTTTGAGCACTTTTGCTTTATGGCCAAGGAGGAAAGGATTCATCATTCATGAAGATAATTTCTCAATCAACATGAAGGTAATCTTTTAATTAGGCATCTCCTTAGACATGAATTAACCATAGGGGAGATTTTTTCTTCCAATGATAGATGATTTAATTACATTGAATGGATATGATGACCCATACATAAGGAATACAAATTCCCTTTAGGGGAGTCTATGCTACCTACTTCATGCGTATAAGAGGACATAATGAATTACCTCTATAGAAGTATATACAACGCACTCTTGTAGGGATAATCTGAAGAAAAAAATTCCTAAATAGGATTGGAATTGTCCTATTTGATTCAATAGGGAGATTATGTATTCATAAGGGTTAGATTGAGTTTGACTTAAATATTTAAGGTTTGAAACTATTATGTTTGTTTTCATTGATGTTCTTGAATTAGATGAGCAGATCTAGTTCGTGACAATGGAGGATTGTAAGTAGACTAATGCTTCTTTTGAGAACTAGAAGAGATAGGGATGAATCTTACCTATAAGAGCATCAAATTCTTACTTGGTGGAGTTTCATAAGAACCTCAATCTAGAAGCAATTAGGAATATTGATACTCAAGGGTTATTTGAATCTCCCAAAAGGAATGCTTAGGCATTCAAACAACAAGGGTAAGAGAAAGTGTTAGACTTTGCACCAAAGTTCCAATAGAGACTCTACAAAGATCTTAGTCCAAATTATATGGGTGAAAAACTAGGAACCTCTTGGTTCGTATGATGTAGTTATCTCATTATTTTCTTATGAATTGGGATGATGGCTTTTCAAAGGCATTCATATAATTTATGCCAGAGATATTTCTTATGATTTTACTCAAGGTGTTTATCACGAAAGATATGAATCTGAATAGTGTGTGAATTACCCACACGCTGTATCCTGCACATATCAAAAGACACCTGGAATTATCCTATCACGGTCTTGAGTGTTAAATTGTAAGGTATCATCACTACACATCCAAATATATAATTGTGAATATGAAAATATATCGAAAAACATGTACCTGTGAATCTAAAGAAAGAGAAATCATCGAAATTCATCCTTCACCTCTCTCTCTCTCTCTCTCTCTCTCTCTCTCTCTCTCTCTCTCTCTCTCTCTCTCTCTCTCTCTCTCTCCACACATGTCTCTGCATCTTTAATCTTGAGCCTTTGTCGACATGTAGGAATAACATCAACGGTAGTTTTCTCATTTTGATTTTTTTGTTCTCAATGCAAAGATTGAGGAGTGAACCGGTAATTTGTTGATGCCGCATCTTGACTGAGTTGGGAAGCAACCAGCCGATCAAGGATACGCCAGTCTGTAGTATGTTCAACCTCTTTTGAGCCAACCACAGCATTGGAATCAGGAATGCTCTTAGAAACTATGGTGGTTGCGCCGTTGGAGATGGAGTTTAAGGGAGCTACTGCACTGCGAAGCTCTAATGGAGTGCTTGAATGATTTTCAAGTTTCATCAGCATCTTCAGGTGGCTAATACTTGACAATGCATCACGTGCCAAAGTCGCAGAGCCCGCTTCCCCAATCGTCAGCTTGTGGCTCTCAAGAGCTGGCAAGTGCATGAATCCGTCATGGGTTGATGGATATTCAATGAGATGTTCTAACTCTTTCTTGCATGCGAATTGTGATCCCCCGATCATGCCAGTAGCTGTATGACCATAACTTCCATGAACGTTCTGGTTAATTTTCTGACAACCAAGACCAAAGTATCCCATTGCATCCATGGAGCTTGAAGCAAGTAGATGATCTGGTTGCTGATAGAAACCATGTATGCTTCTGTGTTGTGTTAGGGAGTTTGTTCTTTGTTGTGTGTGTTGTGCAAAGAGATTACTTGATGGCATCATCATGGGTGCTACTGAAGCGTCCGTATGTGCATTACCTTTGGGAGACTCTAGACCTTCACAAAGTAGATTAAACATTTGATCATCAAAGCTGCAGAAACCACCCATCATGGCCTCTCTATCATGTAGAAGAGCTTTTATATTAGGGCTTCTCTTCTTAAACACACGGCACACTGCCCAACCTTCCTCCTGCGAAATATCCAAAGTAGAAATATAGTGAAAATTCAGCAACACATATTCAGGTACATGACTTCTTATTTGATAAAGCTGATTGCTATAAGAAAACTGTGAAAAGTAAGAAGCCTTGACATACTATACTATCACATCCTTACATTTGTATGCGAGATACCACCAACATTGTATCCTGTGTTAGCGTCTGAACTTTCTAGCCTGTATTCATGCATTATCCAGTCTGTCTTCTGCCCATTTGGTGCTCTTCCCCTATAAAACACAAGTGTTTTCCGCATGCCCACTTAGCTTGTGTTTATTGTAGATGGACTTATCTCTACCAGTCGCCTTCCAAAATCCAGCTGTTGTAGCCCTATTTGTCCGTGTCCCAGTAGGATATTTCTTGTCCTTGTGGCTGAAGAAGTACCATTCGTCTTGATCTGTCGATCCAATCCTGCATTTTTCTGCACACGAAAGCAATAACATTAGATTTTATGATCATTTATGTATTTACCTCAACGAAAGAGAATTTATAAGTAACTATATACCAGTACATAAAAAGAACAGCTAGATATTTTTCTAAATAAGAAATACTATAGATTCAGAAAGAAGCTTATTATCACGATTGACGTAATATAGTTTATTTAATTTACATCAGAGATTCACATAGCCTAATAGGTTCATCAAAATTAAAACATCCGATAACTTTTTTAGATCATAGTGCTTAAATTTAGTGTAATTAGGGGCAAATTTTTCTCTCAACGTATGGCTTGTTTGTATGCTCCCAAAACATGAACTTAAGGTTATCTAAACCTCCTCAATCAACCTGGGGTTATTTTTTTTCTTCTTTTCCCTTTTCATATATGTATATATATATATACTAGGTTGGATTATTCATTATTTGATAGTTCGTTTATTCGTGAATAATTACAAAATTTTACGGCAAGCTCTTATTATTCGACCAAATTATTCAGTGACACGTCACCTTATTCAGACATGCCCGAAATCACATAATCCCATGTAAGCTTGTTGATCTTCAAACTGCAACAAGATGTTGCTTGGATGGAGATCGTTATGGGATATATTATAAGTGTGTAAAAATCATATTATTTGTAATAGGCTGTTGATCAGCTTCCAGATATTTGTTTTCACGGTTGCTATATCTCCTTTTGTGTCCTTCACACCTCTGCTTCGTGGTACGTTTAGGTAGTCTTTCTTCATTCTTTCTAGCCATATGTCCAATGTACCACCATTCTAGAATCTGAAAATGAGGCACGGACTTTTGCTATGGTGTCTAGCCAAACCACTATGCGTAATAGATAACATTGTGGCTTCATTGATGGCTTCATTTTCTTGTGTTTATATGTCACCACCATGTAATTTGAATAGCTTGGCCAGAAACACTTCATTGCTGAATCTCGGGTAGGATATCTTGACTTTATGAATCATGCCATACTGTCCTTCCCCCACGAGAGCTGCATCTTCAAAAAGAATAGAGGAATATGGGAGCAAACAAAGATTGTTAGATGTTTGATCTCCCATATTCACATATGCATCTCTTCTATTTGGATCTATCTGTGCTCTCACAAGGTGTTCAGTCGTGTCTGATTTTAATCGCTTTCCTCTCTTCATAGTCTGATAATGTAAATCGATAAATATAATTTTATCGATGAATCTGGGCATACTTGTGATATCCACCACCAATGACTGCTACTTTTATGATTTGTCCAAAGATACGTGTAAGCTCTTTTGACATTTGCTCATCTAAGACCTCTGCTCCACTAGACACACTGCCAAATTTTTTTTCAATATTAATAAATGTTGTTCTGGATAATTGTGCAATTAAATCTTTGTAACTAAAAGTGTCCACGGCTATAGTGATTTCATCTTCTCTCATTTGATACATGTACGAGCACATAAATTCTTCTAAAATTTTTCACTCTTGCTTGTTTATTTTACCTGCCATCTATGCAAAAACAAAAAATAGACTATTAGTAAGTGTATGGATAAATAAATCAATAGTATGTGTGTACAAATGATAGAGATATGCATAGTCAAATAAGTAGATTTATAATTAAATAGAAAGTGAATCTATGTAACTATTAAGAATGTAGTAGTCAAATAATCAGACATTTATAAAATTTCATATACGTTTGCTATACTATGTATGAGTTTTGTCACATAATTGTATATAACTAATGTGATAGTAAGAGTCAAAGAATCAGACAATCATAATAGTTTCTATACACCTTGCAACCTACACTAAGTATTCTCATCGGAATCTAAGCAACTATTGTGATAGTAAGAGTTTCAAACAATCGCAATAGTTTCTATACACTCCCTATACTATTGAGAGAGTAGGCATCAAGGTGGCGATTCAAACTAAGTATTCTTATCGGAATCTAAGTGACCATTGTGAGAGTAAGAGTCAAAGAATCAGACAATCACAATACTCCCTACACACTCCCTATACTATTGCGAGAGTAGGAATCGAGGTGGCGATTCAAACAATCTCAATAGATCTATTACTATGTCATATACTACTATGAGAGTAAGAATCAATGTAGCAAGTCAGACAATCACAATAGTGGTTTATTTTTAAATGTTTCTCATTGAACATGTATACAATTCATGATTAAAAGACACAAAACAAATTATATAAATAAAAATCAAGCATATATAAGAGATGCATATGCGAATCGTACCATATGAATGATATAATTATCAAAATAATAAAATAAACAATAAATAAAAAATTAAAACAATACCTCAATGATCGAAAAGAAAGCTCTCTGATAAAAATTATAGGCGTAAAGCTCTCTAGTACATCAATGAAGTACGTGCGAAATAAGTTTTTCGATCGAATGTAAGAATATATATTTTTCTACTATAAAATGCTTTTTGATCAAAAGCGCTTTCGATCAAAAAGTTTTCGATCGAAAACATTTTTCTATTATTCGATCAAATAAATGCAACCTAATATATATATATATATATATATATATATATATATATATATATATATATATATATATATATATATATATATATATATATATATATATACCCCTCAAGTTAACTTCGCATTCATCATTCTGTATCCAAACATAAATCTCAGTTTTATCTCCATGACTAATTATGGTTCTTCCTCTCAAAGAACAAAAAACCAGACGTGCACTCATTCATTCATCCATTCGTTCAAGTGCATGCATACATTCGTACGTACGTACATACATAGACGTACATACACATACATGCATACGTACACACACATACATACATCCGTAAGTATGTGCATATATATATATATATATATATATATATATATATATATATATATATATATATATATATATATATTCTCAGAGTACATGCATACGAACTATGATGTACGCTTCACCCTATCTACAAGAACCTTAGTATTTTTACACATATCCAAGTACAAAGAAGTATTTCCAGCTTTTTATTTAGGTGTCGTTATTTTACAACATCTAATAAAACATTCAAATCTTTGATAATTATGCGCGAGAATTTACATTCACTACAAGTTTCTTTTTGTTCTCTTGCATTGAATGTTTGACAATAACCTTAGGAGTTCTTGAATGTAATATTCATAGAGTAAAAATATTTTTCTTATTTTGTTTTTTTATTTAATACCTGAGATTTCAACCGCCTAGATTCTCAAACCTTCGTTCCTATTGGGTGGTATATGCTAGCCCAAATCTACGGCCAGAAAAACCTCCTTTCTCTCATTTCTCACCCACCTTCGACATTTTCCCTCTTATGTAATAAGAGGAAATGATCTATCTCAGTTTTCATCGATTCCTCATCTCAATTTGATTAACCAATCGCTAAAAGTGGTGTAGATCAAGACCCACAACAAACATTATCTCTCATTTTGTTTGATCAATATAATTCAAACCCGAAAAAACATTAATAGATAGTTCTTTGTCTATAAAATCTCTACCTTTTCGTCATAAAACCTCTGTGGATCAAAGATTTACAAAGCATTTTACAACTAAGTCCATCTGAAAGATATCTTTGCTCGTGCTACTTGCACACCCCATAGGAGTGTGCATCATTTGTGCTTAGAAAGATCCATTAGAGACTTATCAAGAGTAGAGCTCACTTAATTGCAAAGCAACTTGATGTCCATATTTTCATTTATTGTTGTTTGAAATCTTTTCCTCGTCTTTTCTATGAATATTGAGTTTACTGTACACAAACATAATTTATAGAAGGTACTCTCCCCTCTATAGTCCTCTGACATCTGTATCCATTTCTTCCCGGATACCAACTATAGTTTTTCTTCTTTGAAATTTTTGAATCTCCAAATCAACTTTCAGCCGTTAATACCATCCCCCAAATGTTTTCTTCCCATTTCTCCAATTGTTGTCCTTGATTAACCCAAAAATCAAACTCCTACCTTATCCAAGATGAGGAAGTAAATCATTCTTCATCCTTGGACTTAAGAATGGAGTGGGAAAAAAGTGCTCTTCATCCTTAGAGTGTTTACAATTCTATTCCATTGTTCCATCTTAGAACTCTTAGGTGAGGATCATAGGAAAATTGCAATTGGCTCACATCCTCACTACCCCAATACTAGATACAACTGTGTAGCATGCAGCATCATAGTATAATATAAGACTAGGAAGTAATATTGTTACAAACTTGTTCCCTTATGAGTTGCATAGGGGTTTGGTCTCACGTCTTAGAAGCCATTATTTTGTGGTTGGCCTTGGAGCTATAGGTGGCATAGAAGTTTTTCAAACAATCTTGATATCGTTTTGGGCTCTCAATTTCGTTCCACGTGAATAATTTAGTTTCATTGATGAGTATCAAGAGCACAAGTTGATATGGTCCTAGAGGAAGAGAGACACCTTGAATAAGGCAAAAGGAACCATGATTTCCACGTGGAATTAATATCATCCTCAAGAATGCCAAATAATAGATGGGCCAATGGGAAACCTTGCTTGATACATTTCTTTAGCACAAACAAAGAGGAGATCTTACCATTGATAATAATTTGTGCCAAGAAGTTTCCCCACAATGTGAAAACCATTTTTGTGAATTCTTTTCGAAAACCGAAATAATTCAAGAATTGGACTATATAATCTCTTTCTAGTCTATCATAGCTTTTTGGAAGTCTACTTTCATTGGAACTAGGCATTGGATTGACACTTCTATGTACTCCAATCTTTCCCATACTTCATAATGATTGTTGGCATGACCCCCCCTCCTTATATAAATATTCCTTAACTTTTTGGATATAAGGATGAAGATTATTATTGGTACATTTTCAAAGGTGTTTTACAATAATTTTGTACCCATCTAGATCATGGATATTGGTCTCTAATAATTAGTTCAATTCTTGTTTTCTTTCTAGTGAATCAACTTTATCACCCCTTCACTCAGGCATCTAGGTAGGGCATCAAATCTAATGTCCTTATACAAAACCATGTGGGGAAGCCTCACAAAGGAGCTTGTAAAGACTTTGAAGTGCTCATTGGCAAGACCATCAAGGTGGAGACACTTATCCTTTAGGGAGTTGATGGTTTCAACGAGTTTTCTCTTAGGTAAAGGGCCTTTGCACCACTCCACAATTTCGAATGGGACTTTTCACTCATGGCACATGAGGTGTAATCCATTCAACCTTTCTTTCTCATTACTATTCTAAGACTAGACCCTAATAATCTCTTTAAAATGGTTGATTATGAAGTCTTTGGTTCTTTCGTTGAGTAAATCACTTGACCTTGGCCATGGTGACCATCATACAGAGGAACTCTTTTATCTACATTTTCCTTAAGAGCTTGCAATTTGTATACCTTACTATCCCACCGGTCTCTAAAGAAGAGCTACAATATATTGTTGTTCATTTCTCATTCATTTCTAAGCTTTTTGCTTATTCTCTTGATCTTGTTAGTGGACTTTTTTCACTTTTCCTTCAAGACAGGAAATCATAAATTTTATCTCGTAGTTATTTCATTTATTTGGATATCCTTGTATGTTTCTTGTAAGATCTTATGAATAAACGTGGCTACGTGATTCAAAGTGAGGGAGGATTTCTTGTCGAGATCCCCTCCACATATTTTCAACTTCATGTTGCACTAAAAGAAATGTAAAGATGACATGATTGTTGTGGATTCAAGGAGCCCTATTTTCATTAATAAGCACCTTGAGGGGAAAGCAATGGATAGAAATCCAAGAGGAAATTTTTTGTGCAAGGAAAACATTGAAAATAATAAGAATATTTGTGATGTTCAGAGAAACATAGAATTTATCTAGAAAAGTTTCATAAAGCTCCTTCCAATGCTCTTAAGCTTATTTGATAGCTTTTTTCAAAGACCACATGCTCCCAATTGTTTCTCTTAAGAATCAGATTTTGATTTTAAGATTTCTTTTTTTGAAGTTGACCCTTAAGGAGTGTGGGTGACAAAAGCCTTTCAAATGAGCTTTGACCTTGCATGAGGCGCACGTATGATATACCATGCAATGACTACAAGTACCATAATTTGAGATCAACACATGATCCGTTCCTATAGAATGGGATTGATATGAAGTGAGAGCTATTATTATTGCTATTTTATGTTTTTGATATTATAAAGCAACAACATAGTTCATGGTTATCTTATAGAATATCAAAATGCACACCAACATGCAAAATATTATAGGTATGCCACCGCAATTATCAAGGAATTAATTACCTCTACATTCAAGCTCTATACCATATCAAAAACCATCATCACCTGGTCCAAGTCAATCAAGTAAGCTCAGATGTAAGTCTTCATTTCACTTAGGATACCTTACCAATAGCAACCCCTTGGGCATCCTATTTAAGCACCATTTTATCTTTGCACCAGTTTTTCCTTTTGTAGTTCAGATAGACATGTCAATCGTCTATTGGGGACGAACCATTCTAAGAAACGAAGGATTCTTGGGAGATAGAGACACATCGAAGCATTTTTTGAAGGCCAAAAGAAAGAGGTCATGGTTATGTCTGTGTCAAAGAGAAACTAAAGGGAGAGATAGAGATGGAAAAGAAAAGAAAGTGCCAAGTTCGGGATCTTAAATTTCCCAAAATCCCTTT